>VYZM01005862.1:222120-300388 GCA_013398915.1 Dromas ardeola
TTTTTTTCTTTTTCCCTGTTGAAGTTACAATCAAACACAGTTTTCTGTAGAAGAACAGTAAAGCACCCAGCAGAGGTAAGTGAGGTATCGGCTTTGCAGCATTATTGGCCTTGCTCCTGCCCGGCGAGCGCAGCCGCGCGGGCCCTGCCCCGTCTGGAAGGGGCGAGCGGGAGGCGCAGGGGCGGACGCTTCGCTGGGCCCGTGCCAAGTTAGTGCCAAGATCGGCAGTACTCTCCTGCCCCAGATCAAGAGATACAGTAACACGAGTCAGTCCCACGGAATAAGTCACATACACGATACATACAGAGAATTCACGTGCGTGTGCAAACACACAATTTCTGAATATATGTATATACGAACTCTTCTCTCTGTACGCCTACTAGACACCATAACATCACCTTTTTAATTATATATTTTCACCTATTGTTCGCCTAAGTCGACTTTTCTACTGTACGGTCCTGTTCCATTCATCCTTCCCCTCACCTGTGGTTTAAAGGGGATAGAATCATCGAGCAGCAGCAATCCAGCTTTGAAATGGTCTGGTACATTTCCTCTTACTGCCTCTGTTTCTTTTTGTACAGTTAAATAACACCCCTGTGGAATTTGTCCACGAAGAATGCCAAAAGAAATAAGGCGATTTGAAAGGAGAATCTGAGATACGTTTACTGCTGTTTCTGTTGGGCGCACAGTGTGAATGAAAAAAAAATGAAGGCCTTTGTGTGCGCGCGTCTCTGCGTGTGCGTGTACGAACCGTGGATGTTTTGATGACACAGCTGCTGGTATCTGCTTCCCTGGTAACACATGTGTCTTTCTTACAGTGGAGAAGTCTTTTTTTTTTTTTTTTAAAAAAAAAAAAAAGAAACTTACTGTCTGTTGGAGCTTTTCGTGAAATACTAGACAAATGTTCCGATTCCCACCGCAGCGAGGAGCAGCTGTGGCACTGTCCGTGCTCATCTCCTCTCCAGATGTTGCTCATCTCCGCGAACACCTGGCCTCCTTCCTGCAGGATGTGTTTGCAGGGGCTGTGCAAACTGAGCTTCGCAGCACATCACACCTTCAGTGCTCCGCGGTTAAGCGAGCAAAAAAAAAAAAAAATCCATCCCCAACCCAAACTATTTGCTAGGCAAAACGTGAAATCAGGACACATCAGGTATTTCCAAAGAGCTCCTGGAAAAGCAAACCCAACGTGCTGGAAAGGTTTCTCAGTTGTACGTGTGCAAGCTGATAGGGGCGATCTGTCTGTACTGAATTGGAAATGAAGGCATTGGTTTGGGGCCCAGCATTTGAACTCTTTTTGCTCCATTAAATTGTTTTCATAACATTCCTCTCCCACGGCACAGTGGTAAGTGGAGAGGTATCAGCTGCCAGACAATGTAGCCAGACCACTTGAAAGTAGAAGGACCAGACTTCTTCAGCCGGGCTCTCCCCGGTAGAGAGCGGTGAAGAAGAACGTTTTGCCGGGGGGAAGGATGAAGGCCTCACTTGTTGTTTGACACAGCACTGATCATCAGATGGAGGAAAAATACTTCTTCTAAGGCACTTGTTCAAAGTAAAACAAAACACAGCTCATAAATAAAACTTCGGGTTTTTGCTACTGATCAGGAGCAGCGCGGCTTTGCTCCGAAGGGGATGCGACGGCAGCCGTTTGGTCCATCGGTGCTGGCGGCGCCAGCTTGCGCCCACCAGCTCCAGGGAAAAGGGAGCACCGCCAAGGCGAGGGGGGCCAGTGGGTGCCGCGGCCGGGCTCCTGGGGCTGCCGGCACCCCTCCAGCCTCCTTCCCTGTTCATTTTCCATCCCTGGCATTTCGGAGAGGCCCCCTTCCCAAAGCTGTCACCCGAGCGCCAGGAGCTGACTGGCTCTATCTTTTGTTTGCTGCAATTTTCTCATTATAGCAAAAAAAAAAAAAGAAGAAAAAAAAAAAGATCAAGAGGGGTGGGAGATTCAAAGAAAGGCCTTCCTGATGGAGGCCTCAGCTGTTGCAATCCAAGATCTGGATTTAATAAATGGCTCTTATTCACAAATCACTTTAAGGCTCTTCAGCTTCTCTCAAAGAGGCGCTTCTACACATAGGGTTTCCTTTCTATTTTATTTCTTAATGACTTCAGAAAGCGCTGCTGTTACCATCGACACTAAACCCAGTATCCCACCTTTCCCTCCTACCAGGAGAAGGAATGTTGAAGGTAACAACATGCTTCCATTTTCAGGACTGGAAACTGCAGCTTCCTGGACTTAGTGTGAAGTGCACAAATCCCTATGGCCAAAGCGGTATCTGGACGGGGTCTAAAATGGACAGGGTCTCCGTGTATGTGTGTGTGTGTGTTATTTCCAAAGACAGGGTGGCTAAAGAAATCCCTCAGCCTTCTCAGCAACTCCCCAGAGAAAGGAGGTGGGAAATTAAGGTCAACATTTAGTTTCTCACATCCAAAAGGTAGAACAGTCTCCCTCGTCACGTCCCAGCCACTCACATCAGCAGAAAATGAAGAAGAACCAACAAACAAGGGTCGCGGTCCCCCCTCGCCTGGCACAGTCTGGTTTGCGGGAACGCCTGCTTGGTCCTGGCGGAGTGTGATCCACCGGCGGGACCTGGCGGCAGGAGCAGCGCCTCCCCTCGCTCCTCCCGTGCCCCTCGGTCCCTGTTATGGCATTCAGTTCCCATAGAAAACAGCAAAAAAAGTAACCCCCCCGCCAGCCCACCTCACCGGGCACAATGCCAAGGGTGATCCCCAGGGCACCCGTCAGGCCTCCGAACAGCACTTCTGGTGGTTCATCTTGACCTTGTGCTTGATGCCATCGTACAGCTCGAAGTTGTAGTTCTCCAGCGTGGTGGAGCTCCGCGAGGACAGCCCGGCGTAAGAGCACGTGCAGTAGAGGAGCAGACCGGCACAGATGGCCCCGAGGAGGACGCCGAGGGAGCTCATTGCTATGATGGTCACCAGGATGGGATCCAGGGTGTAGAGCCAGCTTTTTTCTTTGTCCAGCTTTGGGGTTCCTGGAGAGTTAGTAGAGAACAGTGTGTCGTTCCTATCCGATCCAAAGTAATCTGCAGTGGAATGGGCACGTATTATCCAAGGATCACTTTGTTTTCCCCCACACCTTTATGCACTTCTCACTTGGAGTCGTGATGGCCTTACAAGAGTATAAGCTCCTCCATGGGTATATCTCAGCAGGGTTTGCTAACCCAGGTCTAGAAGTCATGCAAAGCACCAAACTACCAAGAAAGTTAGGCACCCTAACTAACTGTTACATCTCAGGCTATGTAAACAGCATGCTAGTGCTTTACACCCACTGAAACTCTGGCCCTTCAAGTGCCATTGGGTTCAAAACTATGGAAACAATCTGTCACAGCTCCCAGACTTAATTTTCTCCATTTACAAGTCAAAATGCCGTGTAAGCAGCAATTAATGCTTGAAAGATCAGTTCCACTTGTCCTAACACAAATACAATATATTGACTTTGCAAGCTTGCTGGCTGTTTAAAGAGGAAAACAAGAAAAGAAAACTAATATCTTTGTCCAGGCACTAAGCCACCAGTTGAGTAGCTTAGTTCTCAAGTGTGTTCTAGCTCATAACTGCCATTAAAGCTGAGGTTCGTGAGTAATTGTAGCATCTGATACTGAAACACAAGCTCCCCCAGATAAATTGCCCATGTGGCATTTCAGTACCAACCTGAATCATCGTTGTCTTCAAAGTCTTGCTCAGAGATCGTAAAGTCATCCTCCATTCTTGGGAAGTTCACTAGAACAACAAAATGGGAAGCACTGTTTGTTTAAAGAGGCCTTTCAAGGAGCATTATTGCCACTAGTCACTGGATTATGAGACCGGCCAGAAGAAAGAAATAGTTAAACTACGGCAAGGCTCATCCTCATGGAAGGAGGAAGAAGTCGTCGTCTTCTTCCTTTGGCCTAACTCAATGAATACTCTTGCACACTCGAGAGAACAGGATCTTCCCACTACATCACATTTCATGACCACCAAATGATCAGCTTTTAAGAAGAAAAGAGAGCGAGCGAAAAGCAAAGAAACTAGGTAACTTGAATAGCACTAAAATATTGTCATTGATGCCTGCATAATGGCCATAATTCACTATTAACATACTCATGGGTATTATCCTTACAACTTTAAACAGGATCTTAGTGACTATCATTACTTGCCACTAATGCTAGAGCCTTTTAGCACACTCTACTTTTCATCTTTTCCCATACATCTTACCGGACACAGAGCTTCAATCACCCAGTTTCTCTTTGGGTTTCAGATGAATTCATAGTAATTTGAGGAAGTCATGTATCATCATTATATGTTTTAATGCAAAAGCTGGTTGAAATGGGGAGAGTGGCAAATGGGTATCCATATCTAGGCATTTATGTTAACATTTCTCTGATCCAAATTCCTTTTAGTGGTGACATTTCTTTTTATTGTTCAGCACAGATCAAGCACTAGTAACCAAATGCACATGCTGTAATCTGAGCAGAAGTAAGTTATTTTCCCCTGCAGTCTTCCTAGCATTATCTCGACATATAGTTACCATGGCTTTTTTTCAGTTTTTCAAAAGAAAATGCCCTTTCATTTCCATCTGCTTAGATATTCCAAAGCTGTCTGTAACTTCAGGTGCTCAACTGAGAAGGCACCTCGAAATGATCAGGAATGCAGAAAATCAGGGACTTCTAGAAAGTGGTAGAAGTCGCACCTTTGAAACAGCTGTGGTTGAAAACCAAGGCTACCGCGCGTCTTGTGCAAAAATAGCACGAGGAGTTTAAAGAGGTTACTTATAAACAACCAAAACCAAAGAATGTAACTTGTGCTCAAAAAGCCATGAAAAGCAATGAAATTATTCAAAACCTTATAAAAGAATATTTGTGCATATTTGCACAGAGATTTAGGCCTTGAAAAGGCCTCCTGAATTGTCAAATCCAATTTTTTTGGTATCACAGGCAATGGCATCAGTCAATCCCTGCCAGTGACACTTCAAGGTTCACTTCCAGAGCAGGGGACTCTGCCGAACACCATGCTGTCCCAACGCCACCTGACTGCAGAGATCCTCCATGCTGGTACTAATGATACCTTCACAAATACCCATTCTTTGGGCAGAACTGTCTTTTGACCTCAGTACTCAAAGGATTAAGGATTTTCTTTGAATTTTCAGCGAACTTGGCAACAGGAACACACAAAACCCAACACTTGCCCCTCCTGACGATGATCGGTGTCTAGTGAGCCAGGTAATTAAGCTGACTCGAGGCTGCTGGTAGCTTGTTGAAGAAACATAGGTGCACACCATCTTCTGTAAATCCCCACTTTAACAGCGAGTTCACATGATTTCTCAACACTTCCAGAACTGACAGGCCCAGACGGCAACATCTTAGGGCTGGGAGAACTGCCTGAGGGGTTCTTGCAAACATTTAGAGCCGAACATGTGGAAAAATAACTTGCAAAGCAGTTCACACACGGAGTTGTCTGCTTTCCTAGTCCTCCATCAGAAGACAAGCACTGAAGTTTGCCATCCGTGTCACCCACACAACCCTACAGGAACTGTAGGTTGCTCGAACACAAGCAAAGGTCAAAATTGGACCATGGTCTGCCCAAGGAGCCCATGTGTGGGGAAAGGCTGTTGGAAGTCTTTTGCCTTTCCATATTGTAGTTCCTCTAAATTTTGTGTGAGAACAAGCTAGCAATTTGGTGCTTTTTTATTTCCCAGGGTAGCCTTGAGGGAAAAGCCAGAGAAAACAAAGTATCGGTTAATCAACACTTTCAAAAGAACACCAGTTCTTCCAGCCTGAAAGGAAGGAGCGCTGGGAAAACTTGAAAAGAGAGAACATTTATACAAAAAGCCCAGCCCAAAATCTATTTACTCTGCTAGCAATTTTCTCAATTCCCCGTGCTAATATGACTCCGAGTCCTGCCTAAATGCTATCGTCCTCCTCACCCATTCTCTTTCCTCCTCAGGCCCATAGTAGGCCCTCATTCTTCTGTTCCCCGCACGCCATTTCATTGCTATCAGATTGTATGTTGTCACGCAGGGCTCTACGCTGCCTTTGGAAAAAAAAACAACTCGACGTTTCTTTTTCCATACTGGGGTTTCTCAAGTCATTAACAAAATCAGCCCTGGCTGTGTGGCTGTCTGTGGGAATTGAAGCTGGTGGTCTCAGTTCAGCTCCTAGTGGAGATGATTTCCCGTCACAGAAACTAGCCTGCTATTTGTCATCAGTTAGGCTCCTTTGTGACAAATCTCAGCAATATTGTCACAAGTGGAGGAGGCCGTGCAAAGTGACCCCCTTGGAAAGCAGTCCCCAGAAAAGCCCTGCAAGCTGCTGGGCAGAATGGGGAAAAGATGCATCGCTCTGTGCTGTGGAGAGCTGCTTCTTTAAAGGGCAGCTTTCAGGAACAATTTACTTTGCATTTTAAAAGGTAAAAATGTATACTGGAGAAGGGCAGGCAAGAAAGTTAGGGGGAACTGTGGTTCAACAGGAGGAGCGCTTTCTCCTGAGTGAAAGGCCCTTTTTAAAGCCTGTGTGCTGAACGATGGCTGAGAGTACCTAACCGGTCGTGCCCAAAAGATGATGTTAGTGATGCTGTTGGCAACGGCCGGATGCCGAGAAAAGGCTGTTATCTGTTGGATCTGAGAGCACTGCCAGCTAAAAGGCTAATTTATGGGACCTGAAAAAGAAAGATGAGATTCTAATCAAAGACAAGGAGTGACTTAAGTACCACGTTGGTATGAACTCACATGGAGGGAGAGCAGGAGAGAATTAGTGTTTCCAGAGATTAAGGGGCTTTAATGTACATCTATTTTAAAATAGTAGCAGGGGTGGGAGGGATTGGGGCAGGGAGAGGGTTACTGGAAGGGGGGTGACGTGCTGGATACGCCTTGCTGGGGAGGATGGAGGAGGCACAAGAGCAGACAAGCTTCTCCGGTGGCCTACCACAGACATACACGTGCCTCTTGCAGGAAAGCTCTCCAAACCTGCCCAAGGCAGCTCACCCCTGCAAAGGCGAGGTCAGTGCACCATATGGACCAGCACGTACTTCCCGGCACCACGCACACTCAACGCCAGCCTGCCTGCATGGGCTCACCAGCAGTGCCCACCACCGCAGGCAGAGACCTTTGCACCAAGACAAGAGCTATTGCTTTGGAGATGAAACCCAGTCTCAATTGCTGGAGTCTAGAGACACATTCCTCCAAGGCAGATGACCACCACTGAGAATAAAACTGCTATTTCTTTCTAGATTGACTTTGTCTGGTTTAAGCCTGGGCACTGAGGGCTTGCTGCCTCCTCCAGCCCAGGGCAGAGCTCTATCACCATGCATCTCTACACATAGGCATTTGCCGATGGTGGCCGTGGCACCTCTCGGGCTCATTCTAGGTGAACAAAATGAGCCTCTCAGCAAGAGGTGCCTTTCCCAAATGATACATCAAACTCGCAGCAATTTCCAGCCCTTTTTGTTGCCTATCTGCAGCCGCTCTGGCACAGGGTAGCCTGGCCTGGAGAGCGCCCGGGATGCACTCTTGCCATCCCCGTGCTTCCCACAGGGGTCTGCGGGCTCAGGGGCTGACCACGAATGTGCCAGGTGATGGTGGCTTGTAGGCTTTGCTACCAATATCTTTCACTCCCCAACAACATCTGCAGCTGTGCCTCCTTGTACAAAAGAGGAGTAGCTGGCTGTCCTCCGGTCCTTTCCACAGTGGGAAACAACCATGTGCCGCTCACATCCCCGAAAACAGCAAGTGCCCTCCTACGTGCTCACCCCTCTCTCCTGCTGCTACACCCATCTTGGTCAGTGCTATCCCGCCCGGCAAGGGGAACATCAGAGGTGCAACAGCTGCTCTACTGCCAAACAGGACCCATGAGGGTCTGAAACATTAAATCCAGCTAAGCCCAAGAAAAGGGGGGGTGTCAGAAATTACCGCTCCCCACCCTCGGCAGAGAGAGAGGCAGAGCTCCAGCGCTGCTCTGATCCCCGCATTTCTCCCTTTGCTCATTCCCAGCCCTTTTCTCTCCCCAGCAATAGCGTGACTCCAACACACATCATTTTGTTTTGACATAGCAGAGCAGCCGCCGTGGCCTCGCCTTGACACCGCTCTGTTTGGCGGTGGCGGTGGCGCTGCTCCCCCGGCTGGGAGCTCCGGGGGCTGGGGGGCGACACCTCCCGCCCCCGGTGAACAGGGAAGCGCTTCCCAAAGCAGCAAGCACAGGCGCAAGGCAGGAACACTCCCTCTGAGCCCCCATCGCTCTATTTCCAGCCGAAAATCTGCCTCACTTCTCTCTTCCCCGCTCCTCCAGAAACACAGAACGATTTTAGTTTACAAAAGGCCTAAATCCTTGCCAAAATTCAAATTAAAACAGTGCTTTGGCTCCAGCTGGGCATTAAAAGAAAGCAAACAAGCAGCCTCTCCCCTGGCCCGGCAGCCCTCCACAGTGCGGGAACACCCGGACCTTATCCTCAGATTGCCTTGGGACTGCCCCGGTGACGGTGCACGCCAACCGGGGCACCATCTTCAAACCGGGGGGCACAGAGGAGCATCTCAGGCTTCCCGTACGCAGGGGAAGCGCGGCTGGGCAGGTGAGGACCCCACCACCAAAAGCGCTCAGGCGGCGTGCAGCCGGGCTGGGTGCTTGGTGCGGAGGCGAAGGCGAGCAGGCAGCTATTTCCAGCCCCGGCGCTGCTGTGCCACGTGTGGCACCCTGCCCTCGCCGCACGCACGGCAGATGGCCAAGGCGGCTGCCCAAAACGGTGACCCTGCCAAACCCTCCCTGCAGCAGCCACATCCCCCGTTGCAGCCCAGCCCTTTCCCCAGCGCATCCTGCTTTTTGCACTTCTTGTCGTCACCGACACAAGGCCAGGGAGAGGGTGGCGGCGGTGTGCATGCGTAGAGCATTACAGTGGCATTACATAGCATGGTTTTCCTCTCCCTCTCTCCTAGCACTGGACTATCCAGGCAAGAAGCCACCATTGGGGTTCAGCGCTCTGTGCCGGAGCTCACCAGTGCCAAAGCGAGCAGCTCCTCGGCACATGAGCAGCACAAGGGCTCGGAGCCGGGGGAGAAGCCGGCAGCTCTGTGGCATCCTGATATGTTTATCGCCCTCCCTGTTGTTGCTGTTTGTTTTTACAGCGGCAATGGCTAACGACACTATTCCTCAAACTGGCAGTCGCGCCTGCAATCGCTGCTAAGAGCCGCCAAAGCCACTGATGGAGGAGCTGTGGCGGAAAGCCAAGAGGCTGTCCGAGCTCGCCTCGGGGCCCTCGCCTGGTGTCTGCGCGCCAAGTTCTGCTGCCCTGACACAGGGTAAGCTGGGGCAGCCCCGATAGAGCCAACAGGTTTTCACAGGTTTCCTAGAAGGGCAAAAATCCCAACACAGCCCTGCACACAATCCAGTTTCTACCTCATTCCCTTGCATTCCCAGCAGAGGCACTGGAACCCCTCCCTGCCCAGGAAAAATCCAGCCTCGCCCTTACAGACCTGGGGAAAGCAGCCCAGGGTTCCCTGCAGCAGCTGTGGAGATAAAAAGACACCATCATCCCACATACAACCAGGGAAGCCATGTTGGGACCCTCCCTGCGGCGCACAGGAGACATCAGGCTTCCACCCCTAATGACACCCGCTGAAATACGGAGCCCCTACCGCCACCCCAGAAAGTTTACCCTTTTTTTAAAAAGCAGACTCTTAAACGCCTGAGGTTACCTGCAAAGAAGGCTGCATCAAAATCACACTGAGTTGTATTTACTTTTTTAAACAAAGAGTGCTAATTTTAGCTGCTTTCTTCACTGTGATGTGCTACAGACTGAGCAGCACCCAACTCTCCGGTCAATCTGGCTGCGGCGCACATACGGAATAATTAAACCCTGAACGATTCCTCCCTTTTCGTCTGTTTACTTAACAGAATTTTTTTCTTCCTCGTTGGGAAGCCATCAGCCAGTCTCTCCCTCCCTGTTTTTCGCATGTGCATATTTGTTTTGAATTTTGCTTGGACAGTCACTGAAGTGTACAAAATGCAAATTACAAGTGTATGGGCTTTGCTGTACAATTACAGCAAAAAAAAAAAAAAAAAANTGCTTTAAAATTACAAAAAAAAAAAAAAAAAAAAAAAAAAAGTGGCATGGGTCCTCAGCTTTGCTTGTGTTTGAACAGCCAAAGCGAGGGATCACATTTGAATTATTTTTTTGTTGATGGCCTGAATTCCTAGTAAAGCCAGGAAGTTTCATTGCAAAGCTGCGCTGTATGCCAGGGTGAAGAGTATGATAGAAGGAAAATAAATGCAGGAGGGAAAGAAAAACCTCTCAAACTGGCAGCAAAATATATTTCACGTGAAATGTGATGCTGTTGGCTCCTCTAAAGGGGCAAAAGGTGCACCTGAAGAAGGTGGGAAGGACAAATGCTGTAGCAAAGGTCCCTGTAACAAGCTGGGAGGACTCGGGTGGAGGGAAGGCAGGAGACGCACACCTCTCCAAACCCTCAGTGCCGTGGCACCTCTCCTCCACAGTCCGACATGCAGAGGCCCAGCAAGGATTTTACAAAAGAAGAATGCATTGCCTTTTTCATTATTAATTTTGGTAATGGCTTACCCGGTTTTCGGTGTGCTCGGGGAAGGAGAGCATGGCTCAGCTGAGCTGGCAGCCAAGCCGGCCCCTGGGGCCCTGGGAAGTCGGATGTCCTGTCTCCAGGGGCCCCGGCTGGAGAAATTCTGCATAATCACATCGAGCAATTTAGCACTTAAGCAATGTTAGCGAAATCCCCAAACAATCCTAAGTGTCAGTCCAGCCGCCCAAAACTCCCACTAAGGACCGGTACAAATGTAATGGATCTAAAAGCTGCTATTAATGGCCCGATCCTGAGTGCAGCGAGGCAGGGTGCGCACCCCAGCTGTGCTGCCGGGAGCTGGGGCTTAGCCCCAGGTCTGCACACAGCAGGAACGGGGACTTCACTTTCCTAAAGGATATAGCCCTGATGCTCTGAAAGGAAACATGGAGTTCTGAAACACCACTTTGCTTCAACTGAGCATTCTTGTTAGCAAAGAAAGAAGGAAGAAAAACCCCACATATTTGTATAAAAATAATCATCATTTTATTACATTCCACACAATACATCTTCAAAGAGTTTCAAATTTCCACAAGATATTTTTCACACACAGGCAACTGGGCAATGCTGGGGATGTCAGGGCTCAAGGAGCGGGGGAGAACTGGGAATAAAAATCTTGAAGTGACCTGTTTTGTCTTTGGTGATTTTGGTTTGAAAGACAGGGTGCCACATTCTCCTCTCTGACACACCGATGCGCGCTTGCTAAAGTCCATGGGAGTGAACTTGGTCGAAGCGAGGGGATCGTCTGGCCTAGGGAGATTGAACTGACTTTGGAAACGTGACCGTATCGTCTGCTGACATGGCTTGGGCTGATCTGAAAATGCAGCAAGCGCATGCCAATATTTCACATCTGTTTTAATTTGCAGCTGGCTGGGGGGTGAGAGGGTGTGTGGGATTCCACATATTACAAACCATACGCACCGCAACACCGAGTGCTGCGTAACGAGGAGGCTCATAGAGAAAGCACCCCAGGCCTGGAAGCCCCTCTCCTGCAAGGTGACAGGAGCTCCCCGGGGTCCGTTACAGCTCTGCTGGGACAGGCATGTCCCTGCCGCCCTGAAAAAGCTTGTGGCAGCCAGGCCCTGGGGGAATGCTTCCCTGAGCACCCACCACCCTTAACGTGTTCACCGTGCCAAGTCACCCCGGGTTTTTCTGCACTCCCTGCGTGCTTTAGACACTTGCTGCTGCAGCTGAGGGGTCCTGCTGAAATCTATTGAGTAAACAGCATGAAGAGCTGAAAGAGGCTGCATGAATAAAGGCAGGGAGGGAGGGCAGAGTGACACCCCCATCGACAGAGATCCCCTGGGGAGAGGGCTCCTCTGCCATAGGAGCCAACACCACGTATGCAAGCACCGTTTGTGTTTCCACTTTTTCCCCAGACCAAAAGGTAGCTCAAGACTGCAGGGAATTTAACAGAGCTGCTCGCCTCGATTCATTTATGCAATATTCATGGACAAAGGAGGGGTGGGGAGCACTAGCAAGTTTAGGAGGGGGCAGGGAATCTGATCACTCACAAATGAACACAAACAAGATGGAGAACCTTGCTCACTGGAGGTACATTTTTTGCCTGCAAACAGATCAGAGTTAAGGATTCAAACCACTTTTGCATGTCATCATTCAGTAATTTATATAAGGCATTTCCACTACAATACGCTGGGCCATTCAACAGTCAGAGGCGTGTTGGAGGCTCCATCTCGCCTCCCCGGTTAAAGCAGCAGCAAGAGCTGGGGCCCCCAGACGCGCCTGCTAGGCTTTGCTTGCTAAACGTTACTGACGCTTTAAGAAGCAGAACATTAGCAAACGCAAAACTAATTGACATTCTAGAAAGTCAACTGGCAATTTTTATGATTCAGCAGCTATGAATTGGGCAGAGGGAAAAAAACAAACTCAAAACCCAGAAAGGGGAGTTATACTTGTCCCTTGAACATTTCTAGCAGAAAGACAAGGAGGAGCCTTCTCCCCCTTCCCCGTGTAAAAGCAAAACCATCAGCACCCAGAGCGAGGATACTTACAAAATAAATAACCCTTCAATTCCCAAGAAACTACAGTATTTAGCATCCACCTTAGACCTGCTGAAGTCTATGTGTTACCCGAAGGCTGGCTTTAACAGATACAAACAAAACATTCATTATGAGCTTCTCTGATATAAGGCAACTTTAAATAGATTCACTTGCGGGTGGGGGAAGAGGAGGGTCTCCCCCCTCCCCTTCCAAACAATGGCTGTGTTATCATGTTGGCTGCAGAAAGAATAAGATGGAGAGATCTTACTTTTTTGGACGTCTATGAACCTCTCTGGATTCTTCTAGCCATCTGAGGTGGACATTCCTACTGTCCAGCCTGGCCTCTTCTTCTCATTTTGCACCCGAGACATTAACACTATCAAACAAGAAACCCAGCCAAAGCTAGATAAGGCAACAAAAAAGCATCACTGTTTTCCCCAAGTAAACAAATCAGGGTATTTACCACGAATGTGTCCCAGACCTTCCAGAGGGGAGGCAGGAAGGGGGAAAATGTAAAAAAAAAAAAAAAAAAAGCATTCCCTGTGCAAGTAGAAGCAACAACAAGCAAATTAAAAAGGGGCTGTTTCTAAATATACATTCAGTCAGTCAGACACACGCGCTCCCATGCACTCGCATACACAGATTTAGCACACACACGCGCACAAGCCGCACACACACGCTTCCAGGCTCGCCATCAAGTTTCCTTGCAGGTTGCCTACCGGGAGGAGAAAAAAAACCCAAACAAACCTACCAACAAAAAAATACTCCCCAAACAAACAAACACAACAAAACAAAAAAAACCCCACCCGACACCCCAAGAGTCCTCGAAAAGTAATCGAAAGGGAGCGTTCACTTCTGAAGTGAAGGGGCGGTGTGTCTCTTCTGGCGATCCAAGATGCAGCATTAGTTTAGAGTTTGTAAAAGATTCGGGGAGGGCTGGGGGGGACGGAGAAGGGACGGAGATGTCTAAGAGTTCACACGTATGCTAGGTAAGGAAAAAAGTGCAAAACTGAGGCAACGTATTTGAAGTCTTAGTTTCTGTCTGTCTGTTTTGTGTTTTGTTTGCTCTCTCGTTCCTGTTCGGCTCTCAGCAGCGCGAGCTGGGGTCTTGCTCTAGTTTTATGGTTAGGGTGGGCTCCACGGCCACGGGGGCCCCGTTGGCATAGTGGGAGGTTTTGTAGGTGATGGAGTGATCGCTCTTCTTGGCCGCATAGCGGAACCGGTGATAGTGGAGCACAAGGGCCAGCGCGACGGAGACCAGCACCACAACAGCACCTCCGGCGGCAATAACGTAATACCAGTAGGCTGGGATGGGCTGCACTGACACCGTGTCCACTGTGGGCTCGGTCCCTGGCAGGAGGGTTGCCCCTGGGGAGGAGACACAGAACAGGGTTGCTAGGTGGGAGGCATGCAGACGCACAAAAAGAAACACACATGCTTTCAAGAGTACAGCACGGAGTAACACGAGGTCCCGGGGCCACCTCCGGACACGGGGTGTGCTCCTAGGGGGAGGGAGCACAGCCTGGCGTTTGCTGAGCCCGCACATTCAAGCACCTTTTTCTTCCCTTTTAATTAATCAGGCTGCCTGGATCGCAACACAAATTCCATATGCACACTATTATTACTGTTATTTCTGGCATCAACAAATGTTTTTTTCCCTTCTTTTTTTTGGCCTTCTCCAGATCAGCCGCCTGGTTTTGTCTCCACATGGCAGATGTTGTCAAGCAGTGACAAAACACATCACGTTCCTAATTGGAGGAAGAGCATAATCTCAGATGGTCAAGGAAGTTACCACAGGAAACTGGGAAAGAAATTACAGGGAGAAACATTTGTTGTTCTTACGGAAAAGGCAGAGAAGACCAACTCTGTCTGAAAGTGCTCTGCACACAGATCTGGTCTCACTAGGTGCCCCCTTCGCAGACTTACAGATTTCCTTATTTTTTTAAAGTGAGAAAGGATGGTTATGGTTATTTACACAGCACAGGCTGTGAAATTCAACCCAACGCTCGCATAAGAAACTCATGCTCTCCGCAGCTTAAGCAAGCCAGGACTATGAATTCATGCCGACGAAGCAAACACACCTAGGGAGGGCTGGAAAAGCACCTGCCTCCCTTGAATTCAAGGGCAGGCAGCGCCCAGGCTCAGCCCAGCCCCGCTTAACTCTTCCTACTCTTGCAGCTGCAGCGTGCTGGAAGGCAGGGCACGGCTGCAAGAGGTTGCTCCTGCTTCCCAGGTCATCCCGGGACAGCTCAGCCCACATCTGGTGGGCAGAGGCGCATAGGACCTCACTGCCGATCCGCAGAATCATGCAGGCACCCGCGCCTGCGGCAGGCACCGGGGAGAGGAGCGCCGGTGTCTGTGCTCACGCCCACGGCCCCACCGCGGCTCTGTGCTGTTATTCCTCCTGCACAGGCTGCTCCCACCTCCCCAGCTCGCGAAGGCACGCTGCAAATAACACGGGAGAGATGCACTTTTGCACCACATTTATTTACTGGCTACTTCAAGGGGAACAAAGTCCCCAGGGAAACTCTCCGGAGGGTTCGCTCTGCTGCCGGACACATTGATCCCCCTACTCCACTTGCCCTCTCCTCTTGCCCCTGGCCCACTGGCTGGGGGCAGCCCCCTGGCTGGGTGCCGGCACGCATAATTCTGGGGGCTCCTGCAGTTTGGTGTCAGCATATTATTGAGCTCTGCGCTAAACAAACTCCAGCTCTGTTTCCTGAGCAGTCTCGGAGGATGTCAAGGGGAGAAAATCTAAGCAGTGCAGGATGCACCCGGCTTTGCTAGCAGCAAGGGCATCTCACAGCATGGCCTCTGCCCTCCCCTCCAAGCACTGCCCTGCCAGCAGAGCCACCAGCTGGCATGTTTGGGATGGCGATGGCTTTTCTGCTGCTGGTGGCACAGGAGATGAGGCAACAGGATGGTTTCTTTGCCAGTCACAAGGCTTTCCTCCCCTCCCCATCCTCAAAAACCCAGGCACAGGGAGTGAAAATAAGAATGAATGCTGCACCCAGATGCATAGCTACAACAAAAAAAACCCTCAAAACCAAGAAAAAAACCCACACAGGCAAGACAAATCCTGCTTTTACAGAGCAGGAGGCTGGGAACCACCCACATATTTGTCATTGTAGGCAAGAAATTCGGATGTCTCAGGAGAAGCCTACCTGCCAGATATGCCACCCTCACCCCGACTCACCCCAGCTGCCTCTTGCCACCAGGAATGGGGGTGGCCCTGTCCCTCCTGCCCACTGAAAGTGCCTGTGGAAGGGGTGGTCTGGCCTGGGCTGTGTGTTGGGGGTGGTGAAGGCAGGGAGCAGGCAGCCTTCCGACCACCTCCATCTCCACCAGCCACCCTGGTGCTGGGGAACGAAAGCAGCACACCCCTGCACCTCCCTGAGAAGCTGCTGCCCCTCACCCAGCTGCATGGGGGACAGCCCGTGGGGGCTGCCACCAGCCCCTCACCAGCGTGACCATGTTCAACGCTGCCCTGAGCTTCGCTGATAACCTGCTGCTGTCTCCCACCGCAGATCCAGCCGGCTGAGCCATCCCAGGCCCATATGCATCCCACCGCCATCCCCGATGGATCACCAACACCTCGCCTGTGCCTGACAGCACCAGGGCGCGGGGCCAACCCCTGGGAAGACCGCGGGGATGCTCGCTGTGCAGAGGCCACTCGTGTTTATGCTCGGTGACAGTCCGTGCTTACATAGCGCCTTGCTCCAGCGAGAGATTTACAGGCAAACAGCCTCTCACACCGCTGATATGCACTGGGCCCTGCTGGTGGAAACTGGGGTAGGGAGACGAGGGGCAGGTGTCAGGGATGCCGATGGCTCCCGAGCCTGCAGGGGAGCAGCGCTCCCTTCTGAAAAAGAGAGGCGGGGGAAAGTTTCCACGGCCTCCCAATGTCTGTACATTGCCTGGTGCAGGGCTGGGAGTACAAAGGGTGGATCTGGCCATAGAGAAGCCCGTGCCATGGTGCCCAGCCTGCAGCCACTGCCCCTCCTCCACGCACCCCTGCCCTCTGCCCGCCTCGGGGTGGAGGGAGGCAGCGTGATGCGCCTCAGATGATCCCGCTTGTGGGAAGGATCCCTGGGGAATCTCAAGGTGGCTGCGAGTTCAGGACAACCTCTGCTTGGCTCTGACCTGCTCCAGATGTCCCCATGCAGCAGCCGGGGCTGCAAATGCGAGGGGTGGTGTAGAGCCCCTCCTCGGCCCCCATTTCCGCACCTCACAGTCCTGCTGGGGAGATAGCAGAAATCTGGAGAGTTCATTTAGCAACTGAAGTCATTAAGGAATCACGCTCAGTTGTCTCTAAGCCCTAATGAAGCCAATTCCCAACATTAATGATTGTTCTTCCTTACACTGTCAGCCACTAAATATAGCTGCCCGTCCACTCAGCACACAGCGCTGATGTTATCTGTTCTGTTTTTACTGGCTCTCCTGCTCTCTGGAAGTATTCTCTTATATCAGTAGAAAAGTTCTCTGCTCAGGGAGATGGAAAAAAAAAATCCATCTTCTTAACTTAATAATTTTTCCACTCCCCTTTGCCTTCCACCACACACACACACACACACACACACACTTGCCCTTCCTCATTTATTCACTAAGGCTCTCATCTTAACAAAGAAATGCCTCCTGCTGTTCCTGTCAAGTTTGTGGGTGCCGTGTTTATGCACAGCTTGGGACACAGGTCAGTTGAAACCCAATTTAATCACTACAGGGTGGATGATTTCATGTGGGTGTGCTGCTGGGCTCACACCTCCCACCTGGACAGGTACAGCCCCCTTGACTCTTACAGGGACCAGTTTTAGAGCTGTGCAGCAGAAATCAAAACCCAAAATAAGCAAGAGCAAAAGCCATCTGGGGAAAAAAAGGAGAAAATCCTTTCCAGAAAGCCTCCTAGAGGGCTGCCTGCTTTGCTCTGCTGCTGCGGTGTCACACCTAGTATTCCTCTCCAAAATCACTGACATTAACTGCTGTGGACAAGGAACACAGCTGGACTTTTCGTAGATGGCACAGATGAAAGTGAGCATTACACACATCTAATCTGAATGCCACAAAACAGGTGTCAGCCTCAACCCCTTAATTGCTACCTGTCATTTCTCCAGGAAGATATCCCCGTCTTGATTTCAGGATACCTGGTGTGGGAGAATCTACCAGTTACAAAGGCAAAGTCTCCCCGCAGTTTGTCTCCACACTCTTTGGAATATGTCTCTTATTTTTAGCCTGGTATTTATCTAACTCCTTGCTTCCAGCCACTTGTTATACCTTTTCTTTATGGGTGAGATGCATCAACTCTCAAATGCAGCACAGTTTAAGCACACTTGACTGGTCTTGTAAGATCTCGACCCACTAGCTGAAAGATATTCCACCCACACAATTCTCTTCTTATTATTTGCCTTGTGATCCTGGAACCTGTAAGGTGCATATTTTCAGCTTTTCTTCCAAGCCAGGAAAGAAAGGATTTGCTATTATTTTTAATGGCATCTGACTTTTTCAGCTCATGATGTAATTGCAGGAGCTGGGGCTACAGAACATCTCAATACTTCCTGCACAGTCTTTTCACTTGAGGTCCCTTTTTTTCTTCAGCCAGGGACTTCTTCCCCTCTTTTTGCCCTCTCCTGTTGGGCATCTCTGTCTTCCCCTCATTTTAATTGCTATATTGCTTTCTCCAGTCTTCATCTTCACTTCTTCATGTTTTCCCTCTGCATTTTGCTCCTTCTCTGGTGTCCTGATTCCAGTGGGAATAGGGTTAATTTTCACCAGGAGCTGGGATGGGACACAGCCCTACCCAAACTAGCCAAAGGGGTATTTGATGCCATGTGTCATCACGCTCAGTATCTAGCTGGGGGAGCTGGCTGGGGCCAGGGAGGGGACAGGAATCACTGCTTGGGAGCGGGCTGGTCTTTCTGGGTACCAATCGGTGAGCAGTTGTATATTAATTGTGTTTCGTATATTCCTTTAACAGTATTATTGTTGTTCTTTTCCCCTTTCATTTGCTATTCTGTTAAGCTGCCTTTATCTCAACCCATGAGTTTTGCCTTTTCTTCCAATTTTCCTGCCGCTGGGCCGGGGGAGTGAGCAAACGGCCACGTGGTTCTTTGTTGCCAGCTGGGGCTAAACCACAACACCTGGTCACTCCATCCCTCTGCCCCATCTATAGGATGGCCTGTCAGCCAGGGAAACATTTTCAATCTTTTGCTGCAGTTGCTCCCCTGTTGTGAGCGGTGCTAGGATGTCCTCCAAGGAGCGAGCAATGGGCAGGAGCCCACTGGCGCGAGCTGGAGCGCTCCTGAGTGAAGGGGAGGTGTGCCTGCAACAGCATCTGCCTGTGGTGCTCAGGGACCTCGCTGTGCTGGGCACAGCAAATGCTGTCCCTACCCAGCCAGCATGCCCTGGGGAATATGACAGGGAAATGGAGGCATACAGGCAGCTGGGCATGGGGTGAAGGGCAAAAGAAACAACATGAGTTAGCAGGACTTTGGGATAGACTCAATGTGAGAACCCAGATGACGTTCAAACTGAATATGACATGCATGTTACAACCCCCAAAAGACAAGGATGCTGTTTGCAAAATAGGTACCAGACCAGGTCCAGGAGACTATAGAGATGGTTTAAGTAAGGAAGGGTTGTGAGGCTTTAACTGTCAGCTGAGAATATTGCAGCAGCTTTTCAGTAACACCACAAGCCCGAGTAGCAGATAAATAAGCAGCCTACAAACAAGCAAGCCCAAATTTCTAGCTATTACACTATGGGTATGACTGTAAAATATGGCGTTATGCCCTGCACATGTTCCTCCTGTTGGTAACGCTCCACAGCCTGCCTCACACCCCAGGGACGGAGTCGCCCACATGAGATGCGTCTCTTTTCTTTTTCTACTTTTCTTTTACTGCCACAGCTCCCAACGCACATACCTACCAGAGACAGCTTGCCCCACACAGAAGTGCAGCTGCTTCTAGGGTAGAGCCCAGCCATATTTAACAGGCCACCAACAGAGTAGGGCAAGGGAAGAGTACGGACATCATGTCCAACTGAAAGCAAAGGGTGCATTGACTGAACTGGCAAAACAACTTTCAAAGTTAAGGGGAGCCCAAAGCTCGCTCTTTATCGCAACGCAACCCTCAGATGCATCCCAGAAGAGGCAGGCAGGCAAACAAAATCCAAAATCAAAACACGGGGGTAAACCTCACAGCGACTAAACTGTTCTTCTCTGCAAAAGCAGATAGTTTTTCCCACCCCAGAGCAAGACAAACAACATCCCTGCTGACGGCTCAGAGAGTGAGGCAGTTTTTCCGAGTTCCTCACCTTTTCTCTTACTCTGTAGGTTCGACCAGAGAAATGATGGTTTCTATCCTTCAGGCTAATATTAAGCTATTAAATGCATCATTTCACCTTGTTTTCCTTTTATTGACTGTCACCTTCAAAGCTCCTCATGGCAGTTTGCTCTCCTACTTCTACCTCCCAGCTCCCTTCCCCTTCCAAGCAGACCGGCCCCACCATTCTTCACCAGCAGCTCAAACATCACCACTGCTAGAGCATCCACAAACTAGAGAACAACCTTCCCCCACGCTGACATAAGTCATTGCCACCTCATTTCACTTTTAACTGGCTACTGGTTTTTCATTTAAATCAGTTGATAACTACCCTTTACTCCTCAGCCTTCACATTTTGGGGTCTGCTGCTCTTCAGGAGGCTGGGTGCCTCGTGATGGCAGGTTTCCTAATGCTACTCAGCCCCAAGACAGTGGGACTTGTCTGTTTGCCTGCTCCCTGACACCTAGCAGGAGTCAGAGGGTGCCACCTTCTGCTGCTGCGGCGGGGGAGGTTTAGCACACGCTTGCCATTTCACTGCTCAGAACATTTGCTGTTTGTACAAGCACGCACGTCGCTTTCCTTCGATGTAAAAGCCCATGCCAGCAGAAAGAAACCACCGAGAGGAGTGCAATTTTACCTGGGAAGTAGAAGTTCTCACCTGGGAAAGCTGTGATGGGTTCTGCAGAGGAAAAGAAAACAAACAACCTAGTATTAGAGAGGGGACTATTACACAAAAGGCCACAGTTCACGTCTCTGTTGATCTGTAGCAGCCAAGCGGAGCAGGCATGTGGCTGTGCCCCACAGAAGCCACTGGCTGGGAACAGCGTGCGGGGTGCTAGCCAACCTCAGCCGGACAGGGAGAAAGCCTGCCTCAGCTGAGGACTGACCAGACGCAATAAGCTTCAACTCGGACACAAACTTCAGAGAAAAATATGTCTTAGGTTGAAGACCATTTGGATACAGCCGTCTGGCCTGAGTCACCCAAAGAAAAAGCCCCACTTGGCCCAGTGATAAAGCCCTGAAACCCCCTAAAATTTCTAAGAGCAGTTTGGTTTCTGGCTCAACTCTGGCATCATTATTCACATGGGAGCTGCATTACTTCTGGGCATCAATGCCATGCTCCTCTCCCTCTCACAGTGCCAAGAAACAAAGGCAAGTGATTTTTTTCCTCTTTCAAGATACTTTGAAGAAGTAATCTATTACAAATTACTGGATCTGAAAAGCAATAATCAGTACTTATTACTGATTACTTTCTCACAGAAGTAATAGACTTCTGATTATTTTTAGATTACTTCTGCATTATGCCTGTGAGTCACGGAAGCAGACTCTGGCTCTACTGAGCGCTATGAAATCATCACTCAAGTTCAGAATGCGAATGACACATTTGTCAAAGGAAAAAATTATTGTGACTTATTAGTGTTCTTTCATGCTAAAAAGGAATCAGATTACTTCCCAGGATTACATTTGAAAAAACAGTAGCCTGTGCTAGAGTCAGCTGTTCTCATGGCTCTGACAGAGAGAGAGCAGCACTGTATCTCTGCTGTTTCATTATTATTTTGGTGACATCGGAAATGACCCATGAGTTATGTTAAAGTTTGCAGTGGGAGCCCTTTGTTAGAAATGATCTGAAACAAACTATCCTTATCAGTTTTAAGATTCCCATTCAACTTCCTAGAAAGGGACAAATAATTTTGTGTAGCAGTTTGGTGTGATTTTTAGGGCTGGCAATGCTTGAAACTTTGTAATTTATTAATGCTTTTGTTTTGAAATATTAAGCTTTAGGTTCATGAGGGCCAGGAAACAGTAACACTGGAACTAGGTGAATTGCTGAGCTCAAAAGAAGTTAGTAGGAAATGCCATTAGTGTTAATCATCAGTCTTGCTTCTCTTTAATGCCATAGAAGGCAAGGGATTAAAACACCACTGTCAAGCCTTAAATACAGGGAATTTGACATACAGAGTATTAGCTCCTTTGGCAGATGGGAGACCAGCAGAGTTCAAAGCATCAAAGAAACTGGGACCAACGGCGCTCAAGAGCATCTCTGGGGCAGCCCCGGTCCTCTGTTCTATTATTAATGCTAGCGCCTGCACCATCTTCACCATCGCCTGCCTGCACCGGGCAGCATGTGACATAAACAGCCCTTCCCAGGCACAATTCATCCCGTGCCCCCACCCTTGGGATATAAACCCTCAAAGAGAGTCCGTCCCGCTTGGATTAGGAGGCACCAGGATCCTTCCCTCCCTCAGTAGAGAAGAGGACCTTTCAAAGACCAAATGGGAGAGAGGCTCTGCTCCGCCTGACTTTTGGGTTGGACATGGCCATTTTGCGGGTGTTTAATAGTGAAACATGCCTCCCCCAGGTCATGCAGAAGAGCAGGGCCTTGCTCTTCTGGGCAGCTCTCCACAGATCCCACTAACTGGGTACTGCTGGTCCCATCCTCAACTTGGATGGCTCTAAATCCACATCCGAGCTAGGTGGTGACTGGAGCCATCACTGTGTGTGCATGGATATGCCAGCTAGAGGAACAGGGCAGGGCTATGGCTTCACCAGCAAACTGCTAAAACACATTTTTCTCTCTCTCTTTCTTTTTTTTAAAGTCCTCTCTGTCTTTCACATTGAACGAATCCACCTGGCTTTTGGCCTGGTTTGGGGAACGGTGAATTCTAGGACAAAAATTTCTTTTGTTATTCTGTTAACATTGCTGTAAAACCCCTCTGCTATTTTATTTCTTATTAGAGAATACTCCTTTTGAACTCATCGGCCCCTCTAAGCGTGTAATACTGACAGACAGCTGGTTTCTTTTGTCCAGCACTTTCCTTTTAAATTTCGTGTATGTCCTTATCACACAGAATAGTCCTCGGTAACCCTCAGCTGCTCTTTCAGCTTTGCTCGGCAGAGACATGTGCTTCCTGCCTCTCACACCAACACAGAGCTTCCCCCCCACCCCCCCAGAGACTGTGTCTCCCTCATTTCTTTCATGGGCAAGGAAAGTCCCAGCTGAGATCCGGAAACTCCCAGTAACTCAAGCAGGGGAGAGGCGGTGGCCAACTAGCAGCCTGCAAGAGAAGGCTCTCCAGCCCTGGCTTCCTCCACCGCCATCCCCGACCCCATGGCCGGACACAGCACGTACCCATGCAGTTCTCCAGTGGGATGTCGGTGCCTAGCCGAATGTCATCAAGGGCGAGCTCTCCCGAGTGGCCATTGCGTATAAATCCCTCAAACACAATCTGTGAGAAATCAGAACAGAAATGTCAAGGCTAGGCTAGGAGGCAGAGAGCAGCTGCTGCTCCTGAAGGAATGGGCAGGAGATCTGCTCCTGACTTTCCCTGCACACCTGCGGATGACCTGAGACTAGTGCTGCTTCCTTGCCCTGCCTCTGCCACCCCTTCTCTGGAGAAAGCTGCTCTGCAGGGACGGGTTCGTTGGAAAGATCGTTACCTGGCCTGGCAGCACTCGTCTTGCAGTTTGTTCAATTAAATGTCTCTTGCATGGAATAAATACCCAGTGAATCCATGTTCAGCATCACAGGCCACCCCCAGCCCTTGCACAAATGATGCAAGTGGCACAACACTGACCTACAGCAGCAGCAGATTTGGGCTGTGGTATTAACTGGACTATGATCAGAAAAAGGAAGGGAAGGACACAAAATGCACCGCTACATTAACTGTAAAGTGCTGTTCCCATCAACATTACATAAGAAGTATTGAAATGTTAGAGGAGAAGGGTCAATTTATTCCTACTTAATCACAGGCAAAATATATTTACAAAAATAAATAGAGTCGTTAGCTCTGAGAACTGCTGAGTGGAGAGACTTGCATTATTTACATAATGATGCTGTTATTTAGCTAATGCTGGTATATTCACATTTAACGCACAAAGTAGTCAGCCAGTGCCCATCACTCTTATCTGTAGGCATATTGCGTTTACTGGTATTTTATTAAAAAGCCAAACACACACATGCAAACTAGTCACGCAGCTCTGGTGCAAAGCTTTTGCCTTCTATCTCCCTGACTACTCTCAGGGGTCCAAATAATTTCCTAGAGCTACGTATTTCACAAACCTCCTCTCCCCATTTTAGGTGCCCCCTTTCTCTGGGGTGGCTGGGCAGCCCGATCCTACGCCTGCCTGCAAGGAGACCTCCCTGAAGGGCCGGGTGTCCCTCAGTTGGTGTCAGCTGGTCCCAAGCACAAGCCACGCAGGAGGCAGCAGTTTGGAGGGGTCAGTGGCTTGAGAGCAGCAGCTGCCCGGGGCAGGGTCGGGCTGGAAGCAGCCAGAGCAAGGCTCCCTACCGGGGTGGTCATCAAAGCACTGCCTCAGGTCTGCAAGTGAGTGTTTCCTTCTGCTTGCAGGGTGCTGGATGCTGTGCCGATGCTCATTAACAAGTGACAACAGCAGCCCTGGCTCCCTGGCAAACAGCACGCTGCCTGGAAGGGCTAACCGTGCCAAAGGCACTCCTGGAAGCAGCAGCCTCTCCGCGGGGTGCTAGCGGGGCCACGCCAGAGGGGCTTAGGCGGCTGTGGCGAGCAGCACGGCTCCCTCCAGCTCATCCCTTCTTTTCCACTGATCTCCTGACACTGGGACTGGACCTTGATCCCACAGTGCTGCACCCAGCCCTCTGATCTGGTCTAAGGTATCTGAGAATTGGATTCACAAATGAACCCATATTCTCCCTTCCTTCTCCCATGCCAGCACTTGCAGCCGATGCTGGAGAAGGGCTCTTTGATGCCTACCCTTAAGAGCTGGCCGTGCCCCCTCCCAGCTTCCCACTTCTCCTGGCTGCAGGGTTTGGGTTTGCTTCCTGGAGCTGCGCGCCTGCCTCTGGTCAGACTATCTGATGACCATCAGTTGGGGGGGTGGGAAATGCACGAAACAAAATCAAAATAAAGGAAGGGAAAATAATTGCAAAGCAGGAGATTTGAGGAATATAAAAGGCAACAGGCTGAACAAAGGCCCAAGTCTGTGCTGAAGACAGGCACTCTCTGAATAACAAACAGTGTCATTTAGTTACTATAGTAACTCGAGAAACACAATGAAAACAGTCACATTCCCTAATGATGAATGGTCCCTGGCTCTGAAACACTGAAATAAAGATGCTGGAGATGCTGCCTGGTCCAGCACACCTTCCCCGAGCATCTTACCCGGTACTCCATGTCATAGCTTGGCAAGATGATGCGGCCTTCCCTCCACTCCTCCCCTTGGTCCTCCGTGATGACCCACAGCGCCTTGTGCTCCTGGCTGGCTTCCCGCCAGACCCGCAGCATCACCCCGTTGCTGCCCCATGCCTGGTACTGGAAGACCATGCAGACAGCACTGCGGGGCAGATAGATGATGGGGCTGATGAGCCGGGCTCGCTGGACTTCCCTCCTTCCGCTGCTCTGCAGCTGCAGGTAGTTCTTGCCATCTGTTCAAAGAGGAAAACACCATTATATTATTTTCTGCGGCCACTTGCAACAGGTGTCTCACCACCTGCCAGGTGGTTTTGGCAGTGCTGGGCAGGGTCTCACACCCATGCAGGAGTGGGGTCTCACACCGGCACCCTCCATGTGTGCAGCACTCCGTGCCACTGCTGCACCCTGGGCAGCCTGGGCTGAGGAGCACACTTCCTTCACCAGGCACCACCACCTGGCAGGAGACCGACAGCAAAACCAGAAAGTGGTAAGCCGAAGATCGATATAATTAGGAGAAGTTAACGAGCAGTCATTGTCAGAAGTGATGCCATGATAATGACATTGGGAGGGGGTTGTGTTTATTTTGCTGGGAGCTTACTCAGTGAACAAGCCTGAGGTGGGTTTTTCTAACCGTTAGTGCTGAAAACTCATCTTGGGATGGGAATCTCAAGCTGTGTTCATCCTGCCTCTTTTCATCCCCAGTGGTAAATACTCCACAATCAGGGTCTAGCTGACAACTTTGTTTTGAGGACACGCACGACAAAATGAAAGCCTGGCATTCATTTTTTCTCTAATGCAGCAAAACAGCCCCTAAAGCACAGCACAGAGGAAGAATGTGGTCCCAGTGAGTCAAGTATGCACAGGTGACAACCGGGTAGCTGCAAACTTGAAGGTAGCTGAAATACCTACAGTAGGGGATTCACTTGCTTTAATATTGCATTTCAAATTCTGTCATGCTTTTTGTCAATCCTCAGGGAGGAAATTTGGTACGTTTTATATCCCAGGCTGAGACTAGAATTGGAGATACTTGATCTGAGTACCAATAGCAGCAAAAGCCCACAGATACAAATCCCTGGACACAGCTGATTTGGTCTGGAATCAGTGGTTTCCAGACCTCTCTGACGAGAAGCCTCCTCAAGGAGTTCCCCATTTGCAGCTTGGATGCCTGAAGTCCCTGAGCACAGACTGAAAGCCAAGCACGTAGCTGATCTGATCCTTATCTGTCCCCTCCCATCATGACCAATGGCAGGACAGAGTCCCTTGGGTTGCTCTGACTGCAGTGCCTGCAGTACAAGGTGACACAGACAGGCCAATGACAGATATTGCTGTATTTTGCGTTTCCCTCAACAAAGGGATGAACATGCTTGCTCTCGCTACACAGTGGGCAAGTGTCACTGGTGCTTCATGCCAGCACATGCGAGCCCTGCTGCAGCCCAGGGGGGCTACCTCTGCCCCAGGACAACACCTAAGGGTCTGTTGCTTCCTTTCCCCATGTCTTAGCCCGCTGCGCTTGACGGGCAAAGCTCTGAGCAGCAGCTTGCCTCCTGCTCGCCCTGCTCCCTCCGTGGCTTCAGTGCCCACAGCAATGGCAGAAGAGCAGCGTCTGCATTGAGAATGTTTGCAAAGTGCACCCAAAACACCTCCAAAACTTAAACCAGAGAGACCTGAGCTTATATCCCAGTTCCCGAGCATCGAAAGACAGGTCCCACCCAGAAAACAGCAGCAGACCTTGCTGCTGCTCAGCAATCCGGTGACACCTCAGGCTGAGGGACATGTATCAGTGGTTGCACAGCCACTGGCCCTGCTGCAAGTTTGTCACTGCCAGAGAGCTGGGCTGAAACCAGCCACCATGATCTACACAGCTTTCTAAAATAAATTTAGGACAAGACAGCAGAAAGATTTGCCATCACTCTGCTCCTGGGATGTATGATCAAAATATTTCAAAGGCGTATCCAGTCCATATGAACTTTCGCTGATTTTGCTGCGTGAAGGACAAATCTGTCCCTGACTGGACACATAAAGAAATTTTCCAGCAATATTTTCTAGCACATATGAAATGTACTTGGGCCACTTGGCACTTTATGCCAACAAACAGTAGCAGAAAAAAAGATGAAAGCATGTTTGCTCACTCCTGTTTGAGTGAATCACTTGAAAAAGTACCATGCCGTTCTCTAATGGAGTGTTCTTGTGATTTACCTCGGAGTGGTAGCGGTGGAGGAGGAGATGTGGGAGATAAACAAGTGGAGGAAGAAAAAAAGAACAAGCTGTACTCCATGCCTAAGGAGCGATAAGGCATAATAAGTCATCAAGGTCTCCTGAATTAAAATCCTCTTTTAGTAATTCACTACAAGCCTCTTCAAAGAAAAAAGCAACAACAACAAGAAAAAAGCAGCAACAACAAACAAGTTGGAAGAGCAAATCAGTCTATGATCATACAACTATCTCACAGCTGAAATGGTCTCACAGGCAAATCCTCAATAAAAGCACCAGCCAGGCTCAAGAAGGATCAAATCCAGATCCTCAAAGATCAAGACTGACCTTTGGTACCCACAGCCTGATTGAGTGCAGGGATGTGAGCCATCCTTGGATCCACCCAAAGCCCACAGCTGACCGCAGGGGACTATGTTAATTGCGCAGCTGGACACCCCCCACAATCCATACACCTCACTGGGAGTTCATGGTACCCAGCGTCGCTGCCTCCTCTGCTCCAGCAAAAGAGCCTGTGTGCCTCTGAGTCACATCCCTCCCACTAGGGATGACACTGACTTCCAGTTTGTTCCCATTCCTATCAGGCTGTGAAATCAAAGAAACTCCTGAACCACAGCCAAAACCAATGCCCCCCCACCACCACACCGGCTCTTTCAGGGCCACAGGATCCCTCCCAAACCCTGCTGCATCTTCTGCGCTCCCTGCCCAGCGCTTGCTGGGGCCCATGGAGCTCGCCAGGACCTGCTGGCAATCCCAAGGGCTTTGGGGAGGCTCAGTCTTTGGGCAACGAACCCAGCTGCTCCCCTGCAAGTATCAGTGGGTTTGGGTACCACACGCTCCTGCTCCTGGTAACAGGAGCTTCTGGAATGGAGAGCGGAGCACAAGCAGACATGACTTTCTGTGTCATTTGAAGATGAAATGGCTGGATCACTCCAACGGCTAGTTGGACCTTCTGAAAAGCCCCGCGAATTTGCTGAGACTGACTGAACAAGGGCACTGTGGAGCTAATTGTTGGAACAGCATGTGGGAGCCTGGTGGTTCCAGTAGTCGCTCTGTTTGATACAGTAAATGGAAGCCTTTGGCACACAAAGTACCTGAAAGGCTGATTTCCCCTGCTAAAACACTTGAAGAGAGCCTTGCAACAATGAGCTGATCAATTCTTCCAGGATCAGAAATGCATTTTAATCTCTTTCCCAGAACTTTGCTTTGCAGCCTCTATTCCAGCTGACACGGCAGCTACATCCCCCACCGAACTGGCACTGGTAGTTCAAAGCGCTGGCTCAAAGAAGGCAGGACAAACCTGCTCAGGCATTTTAACCTACCACTGTTTTTGCAACTGATGCTACGGCATAAATCTCATGGAAGATTTATGGGATCATCTGGATGTAGGGGAGCCAGAAGAGCGTGAACACGCAACCATCCCCAGCCAGACGATGGCAGTCGCTTGTATGTGCTCGGCAGAGAGCCCCGGATAAATCACCAGCCGGGCCCTGCAAACAAACCATCTGGCCAACGCGGTTTCCTCTTGGCGCGCCTGTCCCCTCCTGCTAGCAAGCCATCTGAGAGGACATTAGGGGCAGCAGGGGTTTGGGTCAGGCTGCAAACACGAGCCACGGCAGCCGCTCCCTCTGCAAGGTCAGCCTGCCTGTGCTTGGGTCCTGCACGTCTCACCCCCTCTCCCAAGAAAAGCACCTTCCCACAACGGTCTCAGCAGCACATCTGGAGGCTTTCCAGCAAAACATGTCGGGCAGGATGTACACAAGCAATTACTGATATTTCAGATTCCCTCTGCGTTTCCCCCTTGCTGGATATCGTTGAGTTACAGCTGCTGCTCCTATGGAGGACCCACGCTGAATTGCCTTCACTTATGTCCCTCCAAAGGTCACCACACTCCTTCGTTGCAGAGCTTGTTTCACAGTGTGTTTTAGTGGTAGCGCCGCAGCCCTCCGGCAGCCACCTTTTGTCTGCCAAATCCCACAGGTGACATCTCTGCTCCGGGCCCTGCCTGCTGCCTGCACAGCCCCAAATGCCACCCCTGACTGCGCTGTGTCAGGGCTGGGGAGATGTCCCAGCGGGGCCCGATCCTGCTGTCCTTCTGCATCAGTCCTTGCCTTTCCCAGGGAGCGGATCAGCTCAGATCCCCTCACAACTGCAGGGCGCTCTGGTAGCAGGGGGATGGCAGCTGCATGAATATGCAGATTGAAATTGGATAGTTATTATATTTTAAATTTTTTTGGCAAATCATGCAAATTCACCTCAAAAGGCTGCCGCCGTAATTTCAGTGACAGGCCTCTCCTCAATGACAGACTTTCATTTACGAAGGGAAATCAATCCTCCGTAAAACTAATATTTATATTAACTAGCTCACTGCGTCTGCTGGAAAATCCCCTCAATTTTGATTATGTGTTAATTAGCCTGCCAAGTCCTTGCCATTTCAGTCTCTAAATCAGTCCGTGAAAAGGCATAAAACCCCACACCTGCCCAGAACCAAGCCCTCCGCCTGCTCTCTGGAGCCTTTCTAATGGATGGGCCATTACATCCTCTCTCTTAATTAAGCCTCACGTCCTCAACAGCGCGGCGCAACTGTGAGTCCCACTGCCTGCCCCCAGGAGCGCAGGGAGGGCACGGTGTCCCTGACAAACCAAATGCCAATTAGAGCCTGACATTTATGCTAAGCAAGCTGCTTACCACCGCGCCGCGTCCACCGCCAGCCTGGCAGGCACCCTGCGCGCCCCTACATGAAAGAGTGTTTGCAGAGCCACCCGCGCCGGGTGTTTGTGCATGCACAATTAAAGGCATTAACTGAGCCAGGGCTTCCACTGCACAGGCTGCACATTATGGCTTGCTCGCGTGCGCACGCTTTCCCGAATCGGGCTCTGTGACTCACAGGCTGCTAAGTCACTGCTGCAAAGCGATGGAGTGATGCACGCGCTAAGTTTTGAGAGACAGTGTCTTGCTTTCCGGAGAGCATTCCGGCCCGGTTTATAGGCAGTGTGTGTCACCAGTGTTTGGGTCCAAAAAGTGACTAAGGACTCAGACAGGCGAGCAGTGAAGAAACAGGCGAGTCCTAGAGGAATGATTTCTTCTCCTCTGCCTCCAGCCCAGCCCAAGTGTGCGGGAGCTTTGCTGGCAATGCAAGGACAGACTGTGGCCATGCCCCTTCTCTCATTACAGACAGTACGGGCAAGAGGATGGCCACAGCCTGGCCTTAGCCTGCAGCCAGGGCACTCGCACAGCCCAGCCAACGCTCAGCAAACCTCCCATGATCTGGGTACCGGGATGTCCCAGCTCTACCATGCTGCAGGCAGCCAAGACATGAAGGACTTTTTAGGGTTTGCTGTCCTTACTGTGCAAACAAGGGTCAGGAAAGCTGCGTACAGCTTTGCTGAGAGGCAATCTGCACCACATGTTGGGGGGAGAGGGGAGAGGGCGAGCCGGGTATGTGGTCTCCTTCCCACAGCGTGCAGCTGCTCACTCATTGCACAGAAGTGCTTGACTTTCACACCACCCCACATGCAAAACTCCCTCCTACTTCAAAGGGGACAGGATCAACCCTAGAAGTCAAAATGTGTCCCCAAGGCAGAAGCCCTGAGAGTCAGTCTCATGAGAGTAAGTGCAGACCCAATTCAGTCCAGCCCTGCTCCATTAACACCATGAAAATGTTTCTGCTGATTTGGACAGAGTAGGATCAAGGCCTTCAGGCAGAAGTTCTCATGGATTGCAGGAAAAAAAATGAAACTTTCCCTTTTAAAGATCCCATGGGAAAAACACAGGAATGGTAAAGGGTCACCATTAGCTTAAAAACAGCTTAACATTTGTTTTCCTTAAAAAATAACCTCTTAGGAAACTTCAGAGCACTACAAACATTCCTCTGCTGGAAACGCTTTGAAACAAATAAACCTTTCCCTGCAGCGCCTGCAACCTGAATGAGCAGCATTCCTGACCCTCAAAGCCAGCGAGGCCACAGCCCACAGCAGAAGGTCTTGGTGGGTTTTTGCAGCCCAGCCCAAGAGCTATGTGGTCAGGAGAGCTGCAATGTTAAAATCGCTTCCTTTTCTGCATGCGCGTACAGCTGCCAACATCCGAACAGCACGGGGTTCACAACGCTGCCGCGGCTCTGACCCTGACACTGTGCTCAGCCAAACGAGAAGCAGCACGTGGTAGAGGTGCAGACCCCACAGTGCAATTCTAGGACCACAAGGTATTTACTTAATGACTGCAAGAAAAGAGGAGGGGAAAAAGATGGGCTGACACACCAATTCCAGATTTTCAGTCCTGGCTTATTAGTGTAGCATCACTGAGAGCAATGCAGCCGCACCTACCAGCTAGGGATACAACCCAGGATCTTTACACCCTTCAGGATTAAGACCCCGGTGAAATTCAAACACAGTGAAGAGCTGAGGTGTCCAACTTACCAACCCAGATTTATTTTCAGGTCTTAAGGCCTCTATCTTGACACCAATGGCACATTGCCATTGCATGCAGCAGGAATGGGGGATGAAACCTCATTGAAACCTGAACTTGTTGCTCCTTGAAGCTTGTTAGGTGCAGCTAAGGGGAATCTTTCTACAGATGGGAAGCATGTGAAAATCCATAGAGGGAAAAATCCTGGCAATCTCTCATGGGGGCATGGAAAAGGGAGCAACAGTATTTTTTAGGCTTGTAAAGGGCACGGTAACAGCTGGAACCATGCTGGGTTTCTGCTGAGTTGGGCACTTTGGGTCCACTTTCACCAACGGGGTCCCCAGACGTGTAACGGGAGCCTGCAGGAGAGGACGTGGAGCTAATCCATGGTGCGAAGAGCCCAAGGAACACAGGGCTAAAAAAAGAAATGCAGAGCTGCCTGAAAGAGTATCTTGGAAATAAAAATAGTGGAATGAGAGCAGTGGGTGTCTTGTCAGTCTCGAGAAGAAGTTCTCCACGCCAAAGATGAGGAGGAATTGCATGCAGCGCATAAAATGAAATCAGGAGATATCTGAGGAATTCAGGCCTGTCTCTCAGCAGACTTTTCTAATCAAGTGCTTCACAGAGGATATTTCACCATGGTCATTTCCTTCCCCCTCTCTCTCTCATGCGGACTGAGCCAGGGCTCCTCCTTTCATTATTATTTTTTTCCCTTTTAATTTTAATTTTTGTTTTGCCATTTTCAGAAGAAATAGAAACACATCCCACATGGCTCTTAAAGGCACAGCACATTTCCTTGCTACTGTGGAGCAGCCACGGCCTCTAGCCAGAGCCAGCACCTTTAAATCAGAGTAAATTGGGCTCCAGCGGCTTTGAGTTCCCGTTAGCTTTTGCCCTGCCCCTAAACCAAGCACAGCTGCTCTCCGTCACCCAACTGCTCACCCTGGGGTGGGGAATTCACAAGAAAAGACCACCCCGAACAAGGGCTTTTCATTCCTTGCTCCCTGGAGTCTGAGGATGAATTTTCTAAGTAGAAACAAAGTGCTGGAGGGAGCGCAAGGGAAAGGCAGGGGAAGAATGGGGGAGTGTGATCCAAACAATGCTTCGATTCTGTCCCTGCCGAGGGGCCGGCATCGCCTCTTTTTCATGTTTCTCGAGTTGCTTTTAAAAGCTGCGTGGGGAGGAAAAAAGCAAATAGTTGTTTCCTTTTTTGTTATGTCTTCTTAATTTCTAAGAGCAGGACCAAAGCGAGGAGCGGCAGCGGCGCCTTTGCATGTCGGCCCCTCTGCAGCCCTGGGCTGCGTGGGCAAGGCAGCAGCACCGCTGCCGGGAGGGCACATCCCCACCAGACCCAGCTGGGAGGCTGATCCCATGGCAGCGCCAACAACCATCCCTCAGCCTGTGCCTGGTGTCTGCTGATGACTTCCTTCACCGCTGTGGGCAAGTCAATTCAGGGCCCTGAAGCTGCTGCCTCCTCCCCTTCCTCTGCCTGTACAGCCTGTAACTTGCCAGGCGCCTGCCTGCACCCCGATGGTGCTCCAGCGCCCGGCTCAGCACAGCACCGTAAGAGAGAGCTCTCCACGCTGGCACGAAACCAGATCACTGAACTCAGCAGGAAAATGTCCCCTCACGGCTGCATTGATGAATTTTTGCAGCTCACAACTAACTAAGAGAGAGAAGAAAGGGTAGAAAGGTAAAAAACAGAACTGCGTGCTGAGCTGTCTGAGGCAGCACCGGGCTCTCACGAGCTGTGCAAGTGCACACACACACACACACGTGCGCACTTACAACAGAGTCTTCTAAGAAACTATGGCCAACTAATTGTAGGGAGACTCGGGGGAGAGGAAATGAAATGAAAAATTGAGTCTGAGTTATAAAAATAAGTAATTTTTATCCTACTTGCAGGAGGCTTATATTAATTAAACATTATTACAGTGAATGAGATGGGGAGGGTTATTAAGTCTGGGGCTGGTTGTAAGTGTTCTCTCCTGTTGCCTGAGGCTCCACTGAGCTCCAGATATTAATCTTCTAAAGCACTCAAATGCTGAAGAGATAAACACTTGAAATATGAAAATGTTTTTCTCCGTAGCAGACACTGTGACCCTATGTCACGCCAAAGAATTTGTCAGATGTCCATATAGGCTGCACTTACAGCATTACCCTGTCTCTTAGAAAAATGCCGGGCACTTCAGGAGCTGAAGAGAGAAATGATGTGTGCATTTGTGTGGGGGTGATTTGTGTGTGGAGATGTAGCAGATTCTCCTCTTCCCATATGTTTCTGGAATACATATTTTCCTCTTTAGCACTGCCTACCAGGTGTTGGCTGCACGGCTTTCCAACTGGCTGGCGGCACTGCCAATCTGGCCAGCGCCTCTGCCAGGTGGCTAACAGGTTCGCCCGAATGTTTGCATTTTGAGACTCAACCTCACCAGGGGGAGGGCAGGGAGGAGCCCGCAGCATGCACAGCTCCCTCAGCACATATCATGCAGGCACTGGAGTCACTGGGCATCAGGGCAGAGCTGAAGCCAGGTAAGATCAGCCAGCTCTCCCTGGGGGACCCTTGAGTTTCATAAGCAATGAATGACAGTGAAGAGAGGTGATGTCACGGTGATGTAACCTACAGTTATAAGGAAACTGGCAAATGTTCTTTGTGCCACCCGTGCCACAAAGTCAACAAGGGTAAGGACAGGGCACTTCACATAGCTGAAGAACTTGATATATCAACCCCACTGCCAGTGGCAGGCTCCCTTCCAACCCATGCCAGCACATCTCAGTGAGGTCCTCCATAAATTAGGCTCTGCCACGTTCATGCAAATCTTCTGCTTCCAAAGCACAGAAGAGAAAAAGAGCAAAAAGTCAAACAGCAAGAAGCTGGCATATTTCTGCATTCTTAGGGCTTAGCTCATTCTTCACTTGGGGGAGGCTGAAATCCAGCCTATGCAAGCCCAGAGTGCAGAATAGCTGAAGACTACAGGCAATCTGAGCAACATATGGGAAGAAGAAATGCGTCTCTGACAAAAGAGGAAATGCATTTTGGGGAAAAAGCATTGGGTCCTACAGAGGACATTTGGATCAGGATGTGGAACAAAGCCCAGACTAACCTACATGGTCACGGGGGATGCAAAGCCCAGTGTCCAATTCAAGGCTATCTCAAGAGGACAGTTAGGATAATTCAGTGCCAGTGGTCACAATCCTATAAATAAGTCATGAACCCATAAAGCAGAGCATCTGACAGCTTCCACAAAAGAAAACATTCAGGTCTGCACAGCATTCACAACTCTTGATAGCTGTGCAATAGTCAGTCATGCTGTTCACACAGAGAAAGCCCCATCAGCTCCCTCTTCCTGACTTTGGTATGGTATTAACCATCTTACCAGGCACAGTCTCAGGGCTTGGATCAGAGTTGCCAATCCAGGTGCTTGCAGGCTGAAAAGACCACGTATAACCCGTTGCCAAGTCGTGTGACCAACCACAGAGGTCTTCAGGGAGATCAAAATTGCAGTTGAAGTTTGCAGGGAGACGGAAATCTTATAAAAAGAAATAGAAGCAAAATAAAGTTGAATTAAAAAATGACCTACCCATGAAGCGTTGCTATAAAAAAACAACCCAAAAGTAAAATAGCTGGCAAGCCATAAATACTGAAGAAAGCATGAAATCTCACTCACACTGATGCTTTTAACCTATCTCACATTTCGTCAGCTCCAGGGATCAGCCTTAAGTTCTGCATCATCAAAATGCTCATACCATGTCCTGCGGCTAATCCACCAAACTAAGCAAATATAAAAGCAAGTACCAAATGCTTCCAGACTCTAATCAGCACCTTCTCTTCATCCCCTAGAGCGGTCAAATATTAAATGCCTTCTTAAATGTCAGGGAAGAGCACTTCCTGAGTGCCCTGTGCTCATCAGCCTGTGCTCTGGCTCCAAAAGGAGAATCTCAAGTGCTCCAGAAACCCAGCTCCTGAGTGACAGATCTAGCCACTTGCACCAGACGGGAGCTGTCTGTCAACGTGGTGAGCTGTCACTCACCGCTTCCTACCTTCTCGTGGAAATGCTACCAGGGGAAACGTGGGGCCACCATGAGCTCAAGCTTTTGGATTCTGAGTGAAAGGAGCCAGCCTCTATTTCTAGCTCCGCTGTGGACTCACCACATGGTCTTTGGGCAAGTCGTTTAACTTTTCATCTGTGAAACAGGAGCAGAGCTAATTCCCCTGTGTCAACAGCTTTAAAAGCTCTGGAGAGCCTTCGTGCAGAGACAGGTCTGTGGGCAGGAGGGCACATGCCAGGGGCTGCACGTAGCAGCGAGGCAGCTGCTGGCTCCTTCGGTCGGGGAAGCAGCCATAAGGCACGGAGGCTGCAGAAACGGTCTGAGACCATCCCAAGCACGTCGGAGGCCAATTATAGGCCGGGTTTTTCCTGAGCAAAGAGGAAGTTTTAAATCACAGTGCCCACAAAGTGAGCGATAGCCAGAAGGAGGTGAGTGACTCAAGCGATAGGCATCAGGGGAACTTTGCTGCGAGGGGCAAAGGGCCTTCTTTACATGCTCCTTCTTCGAAATAAAACAATGCAGATCATGGATGCTTTTATTTCAATCTAACCTCATACCCTGGAGAGCAGCATTGTTTCTGTTTGGCTGTCATAAATCTGATTGTCCAGAGAAACACACTCATTGTTTACGGAGTATGAGAATGAAAATTGTTGCTAAATCTGAGGGAAGCTGATGGGGAGGCTGGTTCCACGCTCCACGGCATACTCTGCTCGCTCTCTTGCCCTGGACTGCACCCAGGAATCGTGTTGTTGCAGAGACTATTACTGGCCTAAATTTCCTGTCGGCAGCTTCCCAAGTGCCTCAATGGTAGCAGAGTTGCACAGGCTTATCACTGAGGCAAAGCAATGAGAATCAGGCCCTTTGAGCTACTTCTGCGACTTGCATTTCCAGAACTGAACTACAGCAGAATCCCGATGCGAGGTGTGAAAAAGCCAATTAATGTTCTTTTTTTAATTTATGTATTTTAAAACCCATTAATTTTTTCTCTGGGACTGGAAGCTGACGTGACAGAAGTCCTAGGAGCTATCTCAAAGGATAGTTTTTCCTCCTGAGATTTCTCGTAGAAGTCCTTGCGTAAACGCCCAAGCCCCAGCGCTGAGGCCCAGGCTCTGCTGTCGTGCCCAGGGGTGTGCATCTCCTGCACGCTGTGCTGTACAACTAACCCTGCACAGCTCTGCCATGCCCACTCCCCTTAATCTGGACATGTCACAAGCTTTAGATGCTCACATGCCCCCTTGCAAGGAGCAGAAAAATATGATGTCTGCTTTTACTGGTAAGGATCTGACGGCAGAGAGGATTAGTTGCCCCCAGCATTGGCTCTCTACAAGCACAGCATGCAGTCTAAACTAACATTCAGCCTCTTCTGTAGTCAGAAGAGGCAGGCAAGCACCACAGATACCAAACCATTCCCTGTACATCTGACAGCCATCTAAGACTGGGGGGATGAATTCCTGCCTGGAGTTACTGTTCCCCTCACTCTGCTGCCTGCACAATCAGCCCGGACTCTCCTCCTAAATTTTAGGCAGCTGATATTAGGGAAGATGATCCTTAACAGATAGGTTTTCAGGACATCAGCCTTCTCTACATGTTGTGATTTACTCCCACAGTTGTAACCTCTGCAAAAGGTGTCTTGCATACCAGGCAGTCTGAATCTCTCCCCTGAATCACCTTCTGAATTTATGACACCCAGCCAAGGGGATCTGGAACGGAGGTGGCTCTAAACAAGGCACTAAGTGAGTTGCATCAGGTCATGTAAGGAAGCTGGGAGAGCAGCTCTTCGAGTCTCCTACCCTAGGGACTGAATTAGCTGCTATCTCTTTCTCTTGCATCCTTTCTTGATATAACTTATCAGATTTTGGCAAGTTTTGTTTGTTGCGTTTTTTTATCTTGGCCTATTACTAATAATATTACCCTAAGCTTTCCAGGAATCAGCTCCATGCACAGGAGCAAATGGGAAGATAAGAGTATTTGATAGCTTTTAACCCATCATTTATTGAGATAAAGATGTGCTTCTCTGATACATACCCTCCTCTTCTCCACAGCTATCACCACAGTCGGTTGTCTCTTCATCAGTTGGGTATGGGGTGGTGGTCTCTTCGCTCTTCAAAGTGGGCACTAGCGTCTCTGCAGTGGGCTTTACATCTGAAAAAAATGGACTAGAGATGCTATTTGCAATAGACAGTACAAAAAGCCGATGCAGAAGGAAGCAAAGCAAAAAAAAAAATTCTCATGTTCTTATAATGGCAGGAAGAGATAGAACGAGAACACCACGAAATTTCTACATGCTACAAATGTCAGCATGGTTTGAACTTCAAGTGAACTGACTGTTTCCATACGGGACTTCCTTTGATTTAGAGTCCCTGTTGGACAAGACTCTCCTCTAGACATACATGCTACTTTTTCTCTTAATTTTTTAATCTGTGGTAGTGTTGGCAATCGGCTTAGCTGTCATTACTGGATAAGAGAGATCACAGGCAGAACGTCTTTTTCTTTCATAAAGGCATATGACACGTTAAAAAAACACACAAAACATTCCCACCAATCGTGCCAATTTATAAAACAAGTCACTCAAACCCACAAATGACGTAACCGCAAACGGACCCAGAGGATCCCCTAGCGCGCCCTGGCTCGCTGCAGAAAGCATCTGGTTTCACACTCCGGGCTCCTGACTACGCTTTCAAAGGGTCTCTGTCCAATTTCCCTCTCTCCAACATGGCCCATGTGAAACAACCTCCAAGCAGGTGTCAGGGGAAATTTAAGCAAGAAGGGGAAGGATATTAAGATCAACAGTAAATGACATTAGGTTCCAGCAGTCTCTCCTTTTATGAGTACAGCAGGCTTGATTCTTTCCACTTTTGAAAAGAGGCTGCTTTGCTCAGTTATGTGTGATTGTGTTTCTTTGTCGGCACCCTTCAGGATATCATTTAATAAAGCCAGAAGCAGGAGGAAATGCCTAAATACATTGAATATTTTCCATAGGCTCCTTTCTGCCCTTTTATTTTCCTGTTATTAAACATGTTGCACATAAACTCTCAGGGTTTTTTTTTACTCTTTTTTTTTCCAGTGGCTGTCTTTTGTTCAGGGTAAAATACCAAATAACCTCAAAGTCTTTTAATTTGTAAGTTTAAATTTGTTACAACCCCATAAAACTCCAAATGCAACCAAGAAGCAAATTGCAAGCAGCCAGGCACAGAAAAATGTCATAAAAAAGAAAAGAAAAAAAAAGCAGCAGGTGAAGGCAACATATCAAAAGCTGAAAATTATTTAGAGCTGGTACATTTTTTTAGGTTGTTGTTCTTGTATATTGAGATTTATAGCTGAAATGTGACAATGTGGAAGGACCTTGAAAGCCAAGTCCCATACGGGACACAGATGCTGAGCGGATGTAAATCAACAGTGTTGCATTGCCCTGGACAAGCCGCAGAAATATATCTTGAAAAATCAGTTACCATGGCAGAGCCGCAACACGATGGTTACAAGAGATAATGAAAATAGCAGGGAGGACAACGTGATGTGTGAAATGGAAAGTGAAAAAGAGAGGTCTGGCTTGCTCGCTTTCTCTCTCTCCCTGGCCCAGCAAGTGTCTGTGCAACTGGTGGTAACTGCTGATCAAAATGCAAAGTCACTGAGCAATTGAAGCCAGATGTTTGCAACTTCAAAGGAGAGAAAACCAGCTGCAAGTGAACATTCATCAATCTCCACTCTTCAGAGAAAAAAATTTGGCAGGTCTTTGAAAGAAGTCAATTGCTGACTGCCTGCTTCCCAATTTTTGAGCTACTAGCCAACTAGTTTGTGAGTCCAGTTGCTGTTAAGTTATCTGTTTGACTCAGTAATTAAGATGCCCGTTGCTGATAAGAAATAAAAACAACTGGGCAGGGTACATATGGGTTTAGGCCCTCACTTGAATCTCTTTTCAATCAGCTTGTTTTAATCCCTCTCTTAACCTTGTTCCCAAGCAAGTGCAATTGCCTGGGTTTTCACAGCCAGTTCTGTAACGTGCCTGGGTCCTCCCAGCAAAGGAGGGATGTATCTTGGCGTTGTCAAGGACTGCTGCATGTAGCCAGCCTGGATTTAGCGTGTAGATAATGCCATGGGCTATCTCTGCTCCCCAGGTTGCATCAGGGATATAAATGCTTTTTATAACATAGTGAATCCAAAAGATTACGAGCCCTGCTCTGATTACAAAGCCGAATGCCTGTAGATCAATAAAGCTACGAATATTTATGACTTGGCAGTTGAGTTTTAAACATTACAATGTGCAAATGATTACACGGCCACTCTGGGAAATGACCATAAAGCACCCTGCCCGGAAAAAACATGGGCTGTTGCTGCTAATGTTGAAACTGAACGTGGACATAGCTGTAAAAGAAAATTTGGACCAAAAATAGCACAAGAAGTTGAGAATGCCAAACCCCTCTTATTCTCTAATTTGGAGGAGTGCAATGGAGGGGCTGACATCTGTGGTCGGAGGTCTTGTGCAACTGCCTCCCTTTGCGGCAGTAATGCCGCGCTGTGACGCACCAGCCAGCAATGATCTGCAGAGATCTGGCAGCTGGAGACTCCTGGGAGCTGCTGGAAGCAACAATGTGGGAGCTGCCTGACCAGTTCTGCATGGAGCTTCAGCTCCCGCTGCTTGCAGGACAGCCGTGGCGCCTGCTTCTCCTACAACACCCCAAAGATGTTGTAAGATTTAAATTAAGATCTAATCTTGATCTAAAGTTTAGATTGTTTACAATGGATTCCCAGTCCAGGGAGGGATTTGCCATTGACTTCAAAGGTGACAAATTATCATTATTAATTGTGTGTATGTGTGTTCTGTGATTTGCTATTAAGTGTTTGTAATGCATCTCACAGCATATCACAGGAGGAAGGGGTAGTAAAGACTCCACAAAAGGGTGGGAAAAAGCTCTTTGACTTTTAAGCTTTCTAGAATGGGAATTCTTACAAGAAAATGCCTTCTACAGATGTGTTTATAAAATGGAAATCATACCTCTTTATCACTGACATCTGGACACCAGATTCAGATTTAAGAAGATTATTAAAAAATAAGATAGATTAGAAAAAGGGACAACTAGCCTCTGGCACTGAAAACCTAGCTTCAGACACAATGAGCTGTTGGGTGCATTTTTGGCTTTTGGGGATGAAACTATGGAGCAATCAATCACCATCAACCTCAAAAGGGTCAGAGGTACAACCTCTAATGATCTCAGTGAGTGTGTTAGACAGTTTTCACCTCCGTATTAAAAGTAATGGTGGCTGCAAGGCACACCGCTTGTGAAAAACAGGTGGGCAAAAATGAACAAACTTCCCTGGTCTTCGGGATATTGTAGAGATGTTGGAGAGTTAAATCCCCAACTTTGCCTGCAGAAGGATTTCCACATGGGGTTCAATGAGAGAGGAACAGCTGTTTTTACAGCAAAACCTTATTTTGGCTGCTCAAGATACCTGTACTGGACACTGCACCCCTCTTCTGCACCTCTGCTTCTCTTCCTATTTTTTGTCTTATCCATTTGGATTAAAAAGACCAAATGTTATCTAACACAGAGAGTGGGAAAGCCTGCACAACATCCAGTTAAAAGTTCTGAAAGGAGGGAGAAGGGAGCTGGGGACAAACCCCGGGTGGATCTCTGTGCGAAAGCTTGGATGGGGGTCCAAACATTGCTGCTACATGCTTTGTCAAGGCCAGTTCCTTTTAAAGTGGAAGTAAAAAGGTGGGCTCAAGCCACACTGCAAATCCTGCCTTCGTGGCTGCAGTCTCCCTGCCACCGTATGACCCTGAGGTGGGACAGCAGGCAGAGAAATAACCTTACACTTGCACCTTGCCGGTTTAGCGCCCACCACGGCCCTGATGGAGCCAGTGGGCAGAGGCACAGGGGCTCCTACCTGTCCAGTCGCAGCCCAGCACCTCCAGGCGCATTCCTATTCCTGCTGGGGACCACCTCTCTGGGTGCACTCGGACATACTGGGCAGGAACAGGGTCAAATCTCCGGACTTCAGGGATATCGTAGTGGATGTTGCCTTCAAAAAGCTACAGAGAGAGAGAGAAAAGGCAAGTGATGTGTTCATCCCACATGCTCTGCACCAGACTTGATAATTTGGGTCTGACAGGACACAGACGCAGTCTGAAATAGTTTAGCTGTCCGACTCAAGGCCATTGAGTCCAGCTGAGCAAAAATTGGGCTGTTCCTCCTCAGGTTCAAGAGGACCAGACAGGCTGTTTCTAAGAAACTTGCATAATCTCTCTTGGCCTCTGCTTTATATCCAGGGGTCAGATTCTGATCCAAGCCACGCAGGGAAAGCCGGGGGAACATCACTAACTTCTCATATAAATAAGATCAGATTTGTCCTTTGGCAAATAAAGAAGCTACTGCATGTTCTAGGATAGTGTAAACGCTCGGTTTTCCTCACAGTCCAAGTACTGCTGCTTTTCAGCTTACGTGCATGAACTCAAGTCTGTGGGGAACAAACAGAGTGCTATAGATAGCGCCAGGCCTTCTAAGACTCATTTGTAGGATCAGGAAAAATTAAAACTTACCCAAATTTTCAGAAGCAGATGAGTTTGCATAAAAACAGAACAGGCAGTAGCTGAGAATTCATTAATTTCTCAAGCTCCCTGCCACTCCCATACCACTAAGCAGAAAGACCATGGGAAACTCTGACGATATGGTAAAAGCACAGGGAATTTCAGGGTCACACCAGAGTAGCAAAAGAGACTTCAGATATAGCAAATTTCCCAAAGAGAAGTTGTGATTTATCTTCCTTTTCCAGAGGTGAAAGCCACAACAGCAACACCTTTCCCCTCAAAATATGTAATTAGTTTGTGCCAAACATAATTGAACACACCATCTTGTGGGGTCTGACCTGCAGGAGCTGGGAGGAGCAGACGGTGATGTCCACATCCCCAGTCCTGGTCCACAATAAGAAATGAAGGGGGAAATAGCCATCCCTGGGCCAAGGTGGAACCTACACCCTCTAGTATGGCTTAGGAGCAGGACCAGGGGACACAACCTGGGATTTCATGGTGACAAACCAAACTCCTATGGTCTCTGTGGGGAGAGACAGCTAATTTCCCAAGACTCCATCAGGCAGACTAAAGATAACCAGAAACATCTTGCTTTGCAGCTGCTCCAGGCAGTGCCTACCTTGGCTTGCATTGTTTTAGGGTCCTGGATGAAGTCCCAGTCCTTTCCATTCATGCTGTAGGCCACCTTAAACTTCTTCACAAAGGAGCGGGACTCAGTAGTGGTCACGCTGTCCCCTCCACGAGCCCCCTGGATAATGACTCCTTTGATATTCTTCGGGATGCCAAGGTCCACCTGCAGCCACTCCTCCCCAGGCTGGGCTTGGGGGACGCGGGGAAACCAGCCTGAGCGGCTGCTCACCAGGCGGGCCATGCTGGGAGACCAGTCATAGCTTCTGATGGAAGAGGCCGAGATCTGCGAGTCAGGGATGAGGCCGGAAAGCATTCCGAGCAAGTTGGAGCAGGGTGAATCTGCAGGGAAGGAAAGGGCATGAACAGCCGGGGCGGCTGAAGGGAGCGCTCGTGGTTTTCCCCACAGGTTTAAGTTCCGGGCATTAAACCAGCACAGCACTGGAAGCTTCCCCCTTGCCTCCAGGGCCTGGGAGCCTGCCCCCCCAAGAGCATCCCTTGGGATGGGTGCCTCCATGTTGGTGACAGTGTCACCGTTCCCAACCCAAGCAGCCATGACAGCTGCGGGGGGACGGCACCCTGGGACGGGTTGGCGGAGGGACAGGGAGGAGGTGGGCCTCACCGGTGATGCGGCAGCCATACAGCTCCAGCCTCAGGGCGATGCCGTTGTGCCAGCTCTGGGGACGGATGCGCACGAAGCGTGTGAGCACCGGGCTGTGGATCTTGTTGAGAACCACCTCCGTGGCGTCCTCATTGGCCTGAAATGTCTGCAAGGAAGATGGGGCACAAATATGGTTAAGTCCTTTCCAGGTAGAAAGAAATAATCAGATTAGCAGTCAAAATAATCTCAGCAGGGAAAACCGAGGAGAGGATTTCTGGGAAGGGCCAGCCTCTGGCCAGGGCAAACACCCAGGGGCAGGCAGGGAGAGCTGAGCCACTGGCAGGACAGCACGGTGGGTGGATGGACTCACCCACCAGGCAGGAGACCCAGGAGCTTGCTGCCCCATGGCCTCTCATGGCACCCTGAGGCACCCCGGACTGTCAGGCCACAGCTGCTTTGAGCTCACCCCCAAACCTTGAGCCGCTCCAATGCAAAAGGCCAGATGTCCCCAAATGCTGCGTGAGATCTTGCCTCCCCTCCACGGGCAAACGGGCTGACATCCTGACACGTCCTCATACTGAGCTCCACTGGGAAACATTGTGTGCAAGCAGCGGCACGAGCCGGGAGGATGGTGCCTCTGCCTGGGGCGATGAGCCACTGTCCCAGCCAGCCCCTTGCTCCTGCCTCTCCGGCACACATGCAGCCCGCCACACAGAGACAGCTTTTTGGGGGAGTTTATGATCTGACATGATATGGAAAGGCTGCTGCCTTACCAGATGGCCATAATCAATAACTACCAGATGGACGTTACATTTACCCCTCCTTTCCATTTTTTTAATAGGCCAGATCAGGACTGTATACTTGCGTTTCTGTTTCAGGCTGCAGAGCCATAGCGGGGAAGAAAAGGGGGAAAAGAGGAAATACCAAACCTGAGGGTAATATTCAACCCTTTCTCTGCCCCCAGCATAAAGCACTAAAGCTCACGGACCGAGGCTGCAGGCGCTGCCCACTTTCCCTCCAAGCACGCAGGCTCTCAGGACAGGGCTAGAGCATCCTCCGATCTCAGCCAGGAGCTGCATCTGAGATTTTGGCTGGGCTCTTCTGCAGGCTCCTACCCTGCATATGCCGTGCTAAGCACAGGAGCTCCCGCTACGTTTATCTCGAACGACGCGGAAGAGTGTAATCTCTGGCACCGATCTCCTGTCTGAGGCAAGAGTCAAACAATTCACCTGGAGATCCCTGTGATCTGGGACAGAAAAAGGGGTGAGGCCGTATCCTGGCTTCTGCCCTTGAATAGCAGTTAAGAAGAATTTTATAAGCCTCTCTGCTCTAGGCCTGCAGACGGCACGTTACTGCTCTTCTCCCAGGATCCAGCACGCCAGGGTGCGCAGAGGGGGACAGCAGCTCTTCACAGCACCACAACCAGCTGTGGGCTGCCCCTGCACATCCCCGTCCAGCCCGGGACGGCGGCACTCCCGGCAGGGCAGGGAGAAGCCACCCCGCAGAGGGCTTTGGTTGCAAATCTGGCTGGTAATTGGGATTTGGGGTTGATGTGAACTTGAGCTGAAATGCTAATCTGGAGAATACACATCATGCTGCTACCGTTTAGCAACACTGCATGGTTTATGTGTTTTTAATATCCTATTTTATCCTGTCTGACCCCACTTCCCATCCTTTTCCTTGCTCAGCAGACACCGAATACCCTTTTTTCCAGCAGGAGGGCTATAAGAAGAGTGGTTACTGTGAAACGCTCTCCAGGCATGCGTGTGTGTGTGTGTGTCTTGTAAACCTGTGGGAACACACACACACACACAGCCTGAAAGGATCCATTTCCACAGCACAGCAAAGCCTCCAGCTTTATGTCAACACAGGAGCTGACACGCAACACCTTACCTCTGAACCTAACACCGGAGGACAGGAAATGTTTATCTGAGCTGGTGCAACTATTTTAGCACGAGGAGCAGCACGTCAGGTCAGCCCAAAGGTCCCTCTGTCCCAGGGGTGGCTCCTCATGGTGGCCCCAGCAGATGTCTGGGGGCAGCAAGCCTGGGGGAGTCTTCTCCTGGCAACCTCTCTTCGCTTCCCACAATCAGCAGTTTGAAGACTCCATGAGCCAAAGGTTGCATATGGACCAGCATGTTTAACAGTCACTGATGAGGTTTGCTGCTCTTTTTGGTTTAACATATTTCCAGTTTTGTTCTTTTTTAGCTCACTTCACACATATGAGCATCAGGGGCCAGAATCCAAATTTACACCAGCGTAATTTGTTGCTGACTTCTGCAAAGTCAAGCTTGACAGAAAGCAGAAGCAGGACTGAGCCCAAAAACTTTATCACTACCACATGCATTGCTGAAAGCATCTCTTACACGACCTTAGTCCCAACCACCTGCTTCCAAGGAGAGGAACCTCAATTCTGCCTTAGATTTGGGGCCCGGTAATTTCCTTAGACTAGATCACATTCAACAAGCTACGTAACTCAGAATCAGGGCCTTGACACTCCAGACTGCCAGTTTATGAGAGCAGAAACAGCATCTGACTTCCAACTCTAGTATCAGCCGCACTGGCAGGACCTGCCCCAGTGAACGTTGTTTCTGAAGAGCCCCAACTGATCATAGCAAGCCATTGCTTCGCACCCCGTTCAGCATAACAGAAAGGGGCCATTTTCAGAGGGCAGGTGCTTAGTGCTGTTAGAGAAGCCGGGGTCCTCCTGCATGCCTGCCCTTTCAGCCTCCTTCCCAAGTGGAAATGCATCGTAAGCCCGCAGGTCCCGACGCTGCCGACCAGGCTCTGACCCTGAGCGAATGGTTTCTCTGCACTGAAAACGCTGACCCCAGAGCCCAAGCGCACCATGGAGAGTCCCATTGACTCGAACAGGCTCTACATCCTGCCTCAAATTAGCACTCACGGCATGGGAAGAACTAGCAGGAAAATGTGTGAAATTGGGAGCGCCAAGAAAGCAAAGATTTCTTCCCCCTTACCAAAATAGAACATTGCTATTCCTCCCATCCTATCTGCTTCCCATCCCACTCAGCACATATTTTGAGCCAAGTCCTCAAATGGTGTAAATCAACATATCGCCATCGAAGTAAAAGAAGTCACAGTAATTTACACCAGCAGAAAAAAAAAAAATAATCTGGCTGCGATCTAAGGAGATAGATATATACACACTCAGCAGAGAGCACACATACGCACGCGCATGCACACGCACACGCACACACGCTAAAGGATGACGGAGCCAGAAAACGAATGGGAAAACCATTAACAAATTAAAAGCACCTTCCAAGAGGCAGTCAAGGGAACCCATTTTCTCTGCTGCATCAACAAGCTGCCCATCCCCATCCCATATACTTTACGTTTACTTCCATTTTAGTCCAGTCGGCAGGTCTACACATAAGATTAAATTGATAATCAATGGGAGCTGACCTGCTTAATTAATTTGCTGCAGAAAGCAAGTGATGGGAGATGATGTCTAGGCTAGAGAAGGACTGGGCAAGTTTTCCGTGTGCACACACATGCGGGCTCCACACCAACACTTACAAGTCGTACTTCTGACACGTCGGAACCGCCGCGGGGTGATGGGGGGATTTCTGAAGCTGCATTAGTTCCAGTCGGTACGGGAATTGTGCCAACGGCAGAGTTTGGAGCGAAGGGAGTGAAGAACAGGGAGACAAAAAGCACTGTGAAGTTGAAGAGGCAGCGAGTCAGGGAGGGGGCAGGAGGTAACCTCTCTCCTGCTTTATTTATTGTGCTCCTTGGCCACTATGCAGTTTCTTGGGGAGCTACAGAAAGCGGCTGGGGGAGGCAGAGGAGAAGGCCAAGGATGGCAGCAGCCCTGCCTTCATCCGTATGTATGTGTCTCTCTGGACCCACTAGATTTACTGCAGGATTATGTTACTCCCATGGAGACAGAGCCCTGGAACATAGCATGCTAACAGGATTAGGGCGTCAGGATTTAGACAGAGAAGCATGAAGGGGAAAAGTAGGGGAGATTATTTCCCTTGTCAGATAGGGAAGGCATAAAATGGGGCATGTTTGATGGTGGGAGGATTCTGGCTCGAGTGGAGGGTGGATAGCTCTGGATTTATTAAATCCAGGAACAAGGAGGTAAAAGAAAAATGATACTTGGCAACACTCAACAAAGCACAGATGTCTGGGCAAGGCACAGTGTGCTGGGCTGGGCTTGCCAGCACCATATCTTTGAGAGGTTCCACTCAGATCTGGGAGTCACCAGGGACATGAGGAGTGGCACTCTGTTAGCCTGCAAAGGAGATATCAGGCCCAGAAGTACAAAGCTGCAGCCTTGCTAGGAAAGCCAGGGCTGTAATTCTCCCCTGGTACTGCACCAAGGGTAAATGCATGGGGCTGCCTTTCCCAAAGCCTGACATCTTTGTCCTGCCTGTGAAAGCAGCAGAAGCAGGCTCGGGCCTGGGGATGCTTCTGGGCAAACCCTCTGCACCATGGTGTCTCTCTGCAGAAGCACTTGTGGCCTTCTGGCTGATCACGCAAGCGTTTCCTGAGTTTTCCAGATAAAGAAGCCACAGGACTGAAAGCTTTTCTCACCCTCCCCAGGTGAATGAACACAGAAGACCTCATTAAGAACTGAAAGGACAGAGGAATGCTCCTAAGGGAAGGCACAAGGGTCTCCAAAGAGTCATCCTCAATATTCTCTGCCAGCACCAAACACATCTGACGTCCCCAGCTCCATGCACAGTGGAGATATTCGGCTCTTTGCAGCAATTCAACCTGCCTTCTTGCATCCACCTGAAATACCACCCAGGAATGCTAGCTGATAACAAACACAAAGCCATCAAAATGAGTAGGAAATGGAAAGTGCATATCAGCTGGATCTTGCTGCCATTTCTCACCCATTGACTTGTACACGTTCTGAGAGCAAATGTTTCAGTTCTGTACTCCCATTTTACATACAGAGCAATGAAGGCAGCGAGAGCACCCATCACATTCCCAACCCACCCCGAATCCTGAAACCCATCCCATCCTCCAGTCCCTTGCCACACTAGATGGTCCCCAAGAGCTGATCTCCACAGTTACTAAGACGGAGTGGCTCAGACCACCCGGGAGCTGGAACTCCAGACCCTACAAAGAAGGAAGTGGATCAGAATGGATGAGCACTTTGTTTTCTGATAAAATCGAAATAGCTGAATCTGTTCAAAGAAAATGGCCAAAAATAAAAGGTCAAATCCTGCCAGGTGCTCTTTTCCTTCCTTGGGTTCAAGAACGAGATGTTGTTTTCCAAAGACATTTGCAAACCGCTAGATAAGATCTCTGTGTGCGCAGAGAGGTCAGTGCCTGGAAGATAACCTCTGGGGCCATCGACCCTGGATGACACAGAGGGGGAGGCAGCAGGGAGGGCAAGAGCCACAGCAGCCTTTCTGGGGCAGGGGTTGTTTGGCCCTGTCTCAAGGGGATGTGCTGTTAGGTAGTGCAGGATGAGTGTGGGACAACATGTGGTGGTGGCTGCTCTCCTCCCCGTCTACTTTCTTGGAGGACACACAGGAAGACAGCTCTGCACCTTCGCCCAGGTTGCTGGGTTAGCCTCTCCCCCTCGTCCCACACCCCAGGCAAGGACAGAGCATCACCCCCTGGACAGGGGGACATGTCTGAGGTGTGCTGGACTGGGCTTTGTGAGGAGCGGGCTGCCAGGCAGGGGGAAAGCCCAGCAGGGCTTTCAAATCCTTCAAATCCTACCTTCAAATCCTCTACACAGGGAAGACGAGGCTTTGACAACGAAAGCTGTCAGGATCATGTCACACATCACATCAAATATCACCATACCACACCATATCGTTAGGATAGAAAGAGTACCTGACGTTGAAGAAGGAGAAATATAAATCTGGACATCGTTCAGATTGCATGTATTTGTTTTCTAAACTAATAGGGTGGGAATAATAGGGTAGGAAGGGGAAGGTGTGAGTGTGAGGCTCCTCTGCTGCCAGCTGCAGACCTGCCGCTGCCTTCCCACTGCCTCCCCACCCCAGAAACGCAGCAGCACTTGACACGGAAACGGCCCAGCCAGCCCTGCCTGTTGCAAGCACGTATTAATCTTTTTTTCTTCTGCCTCATCCTGCCTTTCCCATTTCCCTCACTGAGAGTGCCGGTGGCTGGGGACTCAAAGGTGAGCCACCACGTTCCGCAGGGAAACACCCTGGCCCCACTCTCCTCCGAAACACTGGAGGGAGGGGCAGCGGGTGATGAAAGGGAGGCGGTCAGAGCTCCCCGTGCTCAGCAGAGAGCATCATCCCCTCCCCACCCCTCCTGCACTCGTTGGTTTTTTCTTGCTTTAGCTCCTTGACGAAGATGTAAATGTTAGCTGACCTCCCTATAACATGGCAGAGCTTTGCTTTTGGCCCACACAGCTGGCAAAATTTCAGAGCAGTGTTTGATATACCCCATATGCCTATGTGTGCATGTGCATATATATATACACACACGTATGTGTGTGTATATATATATGTATATATATACTTACATATCTGCATGTATATAGAGGAATAGAGAGTCCCTGTCTGTCCACCCCCTCCTCTCCCTCCCCGCTCCTCATGGCACCAAATCAAGCTGCGGCAGACTTGACAAATCTATTTGGCATGGCTCGCTCCACCGTCGCAGCCTGAACCGTGCGGAGCGCCGCACTGACGCAGGGAGGAATCTGCACCTTGAATACAGACATCTGGGAGCTTGCCTAACGCAGGAACGGCGGGGATTCACGTGGGCTGGGAATGCAGGGCCAGAGCCCCCCAGCAGCACGCCCGTGAGCGAGGGGCTTTGCCCTGGCCCCACTGCGGCTCGGCGGCTGTTGTGCGGCGGGGAGGGAAAGCAGTCACCAGGATGCAAGGGGTAGGTGAGCCACCAAAAAGCAATTACTTATCCTCCAGCCTTGGGAAGTGTCTGCTAAATTGAGGGCAGATCATGGGAATGAAGCGAGACTGGAATAAAGGAGTAAAAAAGGAGAGGTTGATTTTTCCTCTTTTTTATGCAGAGAGAAAACAGAGCAGAAAAAAGCTGATAGGACTCAAGGGCCAAATCCTGAAATGGTGGCAATTCACATGGCTATGGGACTGCTTTGGGCTGTCACCAGCCAGGCTTTGGGGTCTTGCCGGAGCGATGTAAGTTGGCCCAGCATCACTGAAACCAGCCATGCTGTCCTGCTCCACCCTGGCTGAGGATCCAGTGTCCAACACCTGGGACTGCAAGGACAGGTCATCTACTCTCCCCTGTGACTAAAACGACCCTCTAGGCCAGATTCCCGCTCCAGTTAGACTCTGAAAGGTGAATTTATTGCCAGTGGCTATTTGAAACACTGAACTGTGTATTTAGCCCATCATTCTGCCCGGCATGTTGCCAATCTTCTGTCTGCCTTGGCTTGCAGAAACGGTCCGAGGAAGACCTCAAACTCACCCCTTTGCATGGGCTGCCCAGGGAGAAGAGAGACAGCCCCAGTTCACAGAAAGGTCTGCTGCAGCCAGTGGGTCCCGGGAGAGCACAGAGCCTCCACACCAGCACATGGCCACTGTGTTAGGGTTATAGGCGAGCTTTGCCATGAGCTGCGGCCCCACAGCCAGCCCGGCCGAGGTCTGGAAGAACCCCGCTGCTGACTCTCCTATGGGGTGCTGGGCTGCCCTGTGCCTCCACTTCCCTACCCCTAAAATAGGTCTAACACCACCTCACTGGCACTTGAGGAGCTTAAGTACTCCAAATATTGCAGGTATGAGACCCTGCTCAGGGCCTCTGCACAGAGAGGACTCATTCTGGGAAGCAGAGTGAATTTGAACTGTGAGACACGCTTGTGGGGAAGGGGAAATCACATGGCCCGGAAGGGAAGGAAATGTCTGGATGAATCCTGGACAAGGCAGACTACTGCATTTCATGCCAGCAATGCCTGTGCCAGCAAAGGGAGGGGACAGCTAATTTAACAGAAGCGCTGAGCAAGCAGAAATTGCTGGGACGTGCATGTGGGGGGAGGTGTGTGGGACCCCAGCCACCGAGTTCACACAGATTATGGCACAGCAGTGGGGAGGACCTGAGCCACAGCAGCAGTGCTGGTGAGCACCACAGAAGAGCAGGGAAGGGCTTTCCCGAGGTGCCCTTAACCAGGGGACAACCACACGACCAAGGCAAGTGACAGCGCAGGAGGAGCCCAGCACCACAGCTGCATTAACCCCCCTCCCCATATGCCAAAGCTCCCATGCAGACCACAGCGAGCTTGCCTTGCCTGGCCACGCAGCAGCACACGCAAGGCTTGGAAGGGCTGAACACCCATATTTACCCTCCCTCCCGCTGATTCCCATCTCTCTGTGTCTCCCAGAAACACGGCAAGAACGTGCAGCAACTCCCAGGGCTCAATGCATCCTTGCTGACCATGCCTGCTAGCGCAGATGCCACAGCTCCGGCAGCCTGAATTGCTCCTCATTATTTATTGTTCATTTTGTTCTCTGGGATGGTGCAATCCCCTCTTAGGATTTGTGCCCTTTCATTTCCAGGCCTCAATAACTCCTGAACTACAGTTTCATGTGGTTTTGTGATTGTTAACCCAGCATGCAGACGGGGCTATGGCCATAAAAGCTCAATGAATCTTGTATGGCAAAACACAGGCTGTGAAAACATTTTCTCCTTCATTTGCAGTCAAATAACATACTCTCACCACCACGAAAGATGCAACAGCAGCCAGGTTTTCCAAGGAATAGTGTTTCCTCATTGCTGTGCAGAGTAGAAAGGACTATTTCTGCTCAGAGTATCATCAGTCTTCTAGCCCTCATCAGAAAAAGGGTCCCTCACAGATTAAACCCTCCAGACCTGTAAAATCTCTGTTCTAGTTCCTTCCACCAGCTGCAAGACTCACCAAGGTGCATGCAAAAGAGACAAAGAGGCTCTTACCTTGTGGTTTTTCCCATGTCGGTACATCATCCAGTCCTCCCCATTGGTGCTGACCTCCAGCTTGTAGGTACGGACATAGTAGCCGTTCTGGGTTTCTCTGGAGATGGCACCCTGTGTGGCAATGGCTGTGAGCACAGTCAGGAAGTGGAGGTCCACCTTTCCAGGGGAAAAAGGGACAAGAGAGAAAATGGTGACCGCCTGAGAGCCCAGGTTGGCTAGCTAGTTCCTCCCTCTGTCTCTGAAACATGAAAAGGTGCAAATTCAGTCTGTCTCACCCCATCTGTGGGTGCACATTTCAGCAGGCACAAACCCCCTGGGCTGAATTCAGCGGGATGCTTGCAGATAGGACCATAGTAGAAGAGTAACTAAGGATCTTGATGTCTGCCTGTATGGGGCCATCAAAAAGCCTTCTTCCTGCCTCAGACCAAGCAACGGGATCTGCACAGAAGCTCACGTCCATTAAAGCAGGACAGAGCCTGACTTTTTCCATGTAAAATAAAAGCATGATGTCCAATTAGCAAGTGCTGCAGATCCTGGTTTTCCCTTCCTCTTTTTTTTACAATGTGGGTTGAGAAAGGTCAGCAGAAATGGCTTGGTAGCACTGCCATGAATGAAGAATGAGACGTCTGCTAGAGGCAATGACATTCACCACCTCCCATTCCTACTACCCTTTAGCAAGCAGTGACTCACAGTGATGTGACACAGCCAGAAGCCCTGTGCGGGCAGAGACTGTGGATCTAACCAGCTCCCAGGGAAAGCCTTTGCTCTGTCAGCCACCTACCTGACGTTAGACCCCTCACACTCCCTGCATCACCGATGAGATAAATGTTATTCTAGTTGTTTTTCCACGTGCCTCCTGGCGACTTTGGTCCTCAGGCCCGTGCCGGAGTCAGTGGCCCTTGTAAGTGCCAGAGGTCCCTCAGTCTCGGGCAGTATGCTGGAAAGTCCATCAAGGTTTTAGGCAGGAAGGAGCGGGGTGGGAGAGGGACAGCAGGTCAAGTCAGCCCTCATGCAGGCATGCTAATGGGAGAGCCAGCCTGTCGCATTTCATGCAGGCACTGCAGCTCCCCTGCTGCTCACTCCCCATGAGTCACAGAGGCAATAAAAAATTCAACAAGCCTTATGGTCAAGGGTCAGTTCAACAGCGTGACGCTCCATTTGGTGTGGGAAGAGGTGAGGGGGCTGGAAAGCGTGCGTACCTGGAGGTACTCTTTGTTGCTGTCTACATTGGGGGTCCAGCCGTTGTCATCACTGTTGAGACGGCTCTGTTGAGGGGTCCATCGCCCATCTGAGTAGGTGGAGGAGGCACTGATCTGCATGTTGGAGATCCTGCCAGACTCCATCCCCAGCGGCACGTTGCACTGGAAATCTGGAGTGGACACACACACGCACACACAGAGATCATCTTACAGTCTCTGTACTTGCCTCTCAAGTGGAAGGCAGGCCTGAACTGTCCTCCCCAGCTAACACCAAGCAAAGCTGCCTGCCTGGAAAGATGAACAGGATCTGCACCATCTTGCAGGTTGTGCGTGCTCACAGGTGGCACTGAAAAATTAAAGATGGAGCAGCTTTGTGTTTGCATGACCCTCTGAAAACGAATACAGTCCAGATCTTTCTCCCTTTCTCTATCTCCTTCATCTTTGCACAGTTTTGATACAATTCTGTCCCTTCCCTCCCTCCATCTCCACCAAGAAGTCCCAAGTCCCCTTGCCACAAAGTTCCCCATCTTCTTTAAGTCCAGAGGTGAACTCTAAGCACTGACAAGGAAAGGAGAATGGGCAAGCACACCGGGAGGGTACTTACTGCTGTGCTGCCAGCAGGAACATCGAGGCCTGGAATGGGAAGGTCTAAAGGTTTTGTGTGCGTGTGAGAGTATGGATGCACGCGTGTATGTGTCTGTGTATATGTATACGTGCATGTGCTATATGTGTTATCAGGCCCACAGGAATGAACCAGCCAAAAAGCTTTAAAAGACACAATTAGCTCAATCTTATTGCATATCTCTATATTGTACGGCAGCTGTTCTGTAAAAACAATAGCAAAGAAAACACTGATAGGAAATACTGCATGGGCCCAAGCATGCTGCTGCTGCTGTAAACCAATGGGGCTTCACCAAACTGCCTGTGTTTTTAATGTGGCCAAGTCAACCTTGGGTGGGAATGATGGGCCAAGTTAAGATCTCAGTGGTATTATTAAAGTTTCAATTTTACACCACCATAAATCAAAACAGGCCTGGCCCTTTAGCAGCTCTTGTGCTTGATTTCTCAAGCTTTGTGTGTCATCAACATTTTATTTCCCAATCCTTTTAAAGAACAGAATAGAAAGGGGATTAAAGAACAGATCAACTGAGTGTGGATATAGGTAATAGTGAAGAGCTCATGCTTGTCTGTAACTCTCACAGCCTCAGCACAACATCCCTAACCCAATCACAGAGCAAGAGCCTGTAACGCAGCTGCCCCGGTGCTGCACAACCCCTACTCTACCCTGATCTCCATCATAGGCTTTCAGTGCTGGGTCAGGGGCCCCCTCTCTTTCTCTGGGACTGAGGGGTGTCCTGAAGGCTGCTTCTGTTGTGTCACAGGTTCACTGCTAACAAAGGTCAAGAACTGCAGCTCTGATGTAAAAATATCATGGGAAAACAAACTGAATCTTTCCTCGCCTGCAAGCATTATCACAAAGAATCAAAATGTTCTTCATTCTCAAAACACACAACTTACTTCCCCGCTCCACATCAATTTACCTCCCTTAATAAGGGTTCTAAAACAAATTTTGGTTTGAAATTCTTAGAGCTTCAGGCAGTTTTTAATTAGAGAGTCAAGAAATTCCAATTTGTAGTTTGGGGCTGTGAATTTTTGGAAAACCAGAGAGAGGGAGGGACTATTTTCCCCATGCTTTAATGAATCTGCTGCACCCTCTGGGCTGAAGTCTTCCCCTAAATCCTTTGGGCTGAGCACATACATGAAGGATTCTATCCCAAAAGATATTGAGAAGACTTCACAAGCAAGTGAAAAGTCAAAGAAAGGTCAAAAATTGTGATTCTTACTAAAATCTCACTTCTTTGAGAAACAGAGAACACACCTAGTGTAACTGCTGTCTGCGTTGCCAGTGGGGGACCAGCCCCTGGACACAGTCCGGCCTGCCTCACTCTCACATGTGCCAAGTGAAAGACTTGGGAAAAACAGGTGACACGACTGCCTAAAGTCATACGCACACGTTTCCAACTTACTTTCTGGGACTTCCTGCTGGATCAAGTAGTACTGAGCAGAGAAACCGTCTTTAGCCACTGCCAGGTCTGTGTGGAAAGTCAGCGAGAGGACGCCGGTGGTTGAGCGGATGTCCGACGGCATCTTAGTGCCACAGTACCTGCCTATCAAGGGGCCGACTGCAAAAGAAAGAGCAGCAAAGGTAATGCTTGTTTTTCCACCAGCCTCCTGGGTCACTAGCAGGTTGGCATCACTCAGCAGGGATGCCTTTGTGGGACTGATTGGGATAAAAGAAAGGCTTTGGGGATGGGCTATTTTTTGCATCCGCTGGCACAGTGCCATGCAGTGCGCCGTGCAGAAATATCCACTGCAGCAGGCATTGCTCTGCAATTGCTGGGAAATGCTCCAATCTGCTCTGTTTCTCGCTGTTGGTACGAGTAGGGAGGTTCTCCCAGCACTGCATGAACCTACTGCCCTTCCCTGAGGGAGGACTGGTGGGATCTTGGAGTACCCCATGGGGCTTTTTAGACCAGTGGTTTCAACAGAGCACTAGTTTGGGGTTTAATACATGCAGTCTTCTGCAAGCACACCATCCCCACAGCCGGCCACGGAGCACTGTGATGGCAGGCTGCATGCTGTAGCCATGTCTGAGGACAGGCACCTTTGGTGTTCAGACAGAGATTGCACAGTTTTGGAGCTTTGTGAGACACCAAGAGAGGCTGAGGACAGCAGCGCAGCATGGCTTACCCTGAGGGATGCCGTCCCAGATGTCCAGCCAGTCATACTTGCAGTCTCCTTCCCCAGCCTGCAGTGGGTCATGCTCAAGGTCGAAGAGCAGAAAATGGAGGAGGATTTCTGTCTTTGGCTTGGCTATGATGGTGAAGATACAGTCCAGGTTGTGTGGATACTTGTCAGGGAAACCTGGAGACTCAATAGTGCCATTGGAAGCAGTGAAGTTTCTGGAGCAGTCCTCAGAGCCTGTTGTGGCAGGAAAAAACCCTCAGCCTTAGTAACAATGCAACTTAATGCGAACCGCTTGATACACTGTGGAAACCCCATTTTGAGCTTAGAGGGGTTGTGTATTCACTTCTGGAAATGTCCTGTAACCCAAGAGCTGTGTGAATTCCTGCAAGGACCAAGAGGGTGATTTTCAAAGCTTTCCACAGGTGGAGAGACAAGGTCTGTGCATTCACTGGAGTGGACAGCGTGTGTCTAGATCCCTCAGACAGCTCTGCAAGTGTAAGCTGTATGCCACTGCTGATCCCCCTGCCAATTACTCCAAAAACAAGACGAGGAGAAGGATCCCATACAAAGGCACCTAAAGCCATGGCTGCAATTTGGCAGGCCATGTCCCCCATGCCAGTGGTGGCCGCTCTGGTGGGGAAGGGAGGCCATGGGAGGCTTCCCCTGCCAGCCCTACCCACTCTCTGCTTGGCTCCCCAAACAGTGACATGCTGGGAGACTTTTGTCCACCGACCCAAAGCCCCGCAGAGGGGCTGGCCAGCACACAGAGGGCTGCCGTATGTGCTCCTCGCTGCCGCGACTGCCACCCCTGCTGGCAAAGGGCCACAGCAGCTCCAGGTCTGATGGAGGAGACCCTGTTAGGGTAGGGCACTGCCTGGGAAGGGGCAGAGAGGAGTGACGGGGATGCCATCTCTGTGGAAGAAGCTGTCCCCAGGGGCTGGTCTCCTGCAACCTCTCTCCCTCTGGCATGGATATCTATGCCTCAGTTTCCTCTTGAGAAAATCAGGAAGCACAAATATTTACACAGTGAAAGGGTCCGGGGGAGGGTGCCAATGTCTCCACTGTTAGCTGGAAACCTTTGGGAACCATGCAGTTAGCCTGCAGCCTGCCAAGACCCACGCAAGGCATGAGGGCCAGCCCCAGCATACGTCCCCGCTCTATGGCCACGGCAGGAGCAGGGGTGACAGGGGCCGTGGCAGGGGGATCTGTGCTGAGAGGAACAGAGCCCTCTTTCTCACAGGCTGAGCCGTCCGCACCAGAAATGCAAGTTATTTCTATCCTTAAGGAAGAGCTTTGCGTGGCGAGGAGAGCAGACAATGTTGCCTCTTATTTATTGCTGACCTCAGCACTGGCCTCAGCTGCAGCCAGGCCAGCTCTGTGCCCCCTCTCACACAGGCAAGGTGCCTCGGGGTGGCCGGGGAAAGGGGAATTTGTGTCGTATTCATACCACGGTGACTTTGAAACCTCTGCGCTGTGGAGACAGGACAATAGGCAACAGAAATGTGCAGCCTGAAGCTATCAGAGGCGAAAGGGGATGTTAGAGAGGCTGCTGGCCAGTGCTGGAACCCGGCGTTAGCATTCGCAAAGGTTTCTGCTTCAGTTTTACTGGGACACCCTCCTTCTCTACAAACCCTTTTGCTCCGGCTCTTCCAGGCAGCACGAGCCTTCCCAGGACTAATGGGAGACTTGTTATTCAATTCAGCATTAACCTACAGGAGTCAGGCCAGCAGCCCACAGTAATAGCAGGATCCCGGCACTGCATTATGCAGTGCCTAGCTAGAGAGCTACTCAGGAGAGGCTCTTAATTGACTACCTAATGAAGCAGCCAGCTTTTCTGGTGTGAACCTGTGGGGTAAAACATAGAGGCAAAAAATAAGGCCAAACACAAATCACAGCATAATGCCGTGAACAGGGATAAGGGTGTACTTCGTTCCAAACAGCTTGAAAGACAAATAGATAAATAGGGAAAATAACACAAGGTACGAGCTAGGGAGAAAATCAAAGACTAAACCCAGAGTCAGGGACTGTCCTCTAGAGACAGGAGAGAGACATAACTATGTCACTGCATTAGGCAACAACAGTTTCCTCATGTTGGGCTCTTATCACATTTGGCATCTTTGTCTACAGCTTGGCTGATACCAGCAAACACAATGATCAGGTTTTTTTATAAGGAAGCTGCAGATAATCAACGTGAGTAATGCTGGCTTCGGCAGTGCGAACCAGCCTGAGAGGAGACTTTGATGCCTAACGATGGAGAGCTCAGGCCAGCCCTGCCAAACTGACTCACGAAGTGAGCAGCAGGGAGGCTGGACCAGCCGGGGCAGGCGGCTCTTTTGTCAGCCCACAGACCATTGACTGATACCCATCAGGGGATTCAAAGACTGGTATGCAGTTGTTTGTATGCAGATTGCTCCTCGCTCACACCATGATAAGGGAAATTTAGCACAAGGTGTGGAAATAAATGTTCAGTTGAAAAGAGTTGATTTTTTTTTAGGTCACCTTTAAGAAAGAAAGACGCTGCAGCCATGCTGCCTTTACTGATGTAGACAATGACAATCCGATGACCTTTAAAGCTGGTGACACCCTTGCTGGCTATCGTGACTGCTTAGATGGAAGCTTCACCCCTGACTGCCTGCCTGCAAACAAAAGGCAGGGCTTGCTTGTACTGCGGTGGTCCAGCAGCCAGCGCTGCCCACCGCCCTCCCTGGGAGCCCCGGGCGGGGGGAACAGGGGGTGGGCAGGCGAGGTGGGCTGGGGTGCTCCCGGATCACAGGGTCTTCCCCGCTCCTGTGCCAAAACCTGCCTTGCCAGGCTGGATTTCGTGGGCTGTGGCTGGAAGAAATTGTGGCTATTTCTGGAGAGGATGGCTGCCTGCGGGGGAGGCTGCTGGCTAAAGGAGCCCCATCACCACTTCAGGCATGAGGGCAGTTCTGCAGGGACCTACACCGAGGTCTCAAACTCAGCTCCAGGCTCCATCCAACATCCGCTCTCTCCCACATCAGCCCTTGCTTCCTCTCCCTCCCTACCAGCCGCAACAAAATCTCCTTTTCCCATGAATTTGGCCCCCTGCTGGCTCCCACCCAGGCAGACAGGGTTCCTGCCTGCCATCCCTTCCCACAGCCACACTCAGCCTAGCCTGGCCACCTCAGCCAGCTGGACCATTCCACTCTGCCCTGTGCCTCAACTCAGGGCATGGACCCGGTGTGCGGACAAGCACAACCCAGCGCAGTCTGCTGGGCTCAGAGGGGTTGTGTGTACAGGGAGCCAGAGACAAGGGAGGCTGAGGTGGGTCGGCAGTCTTCCCACCTGAACACAGGCATTCTTTGCCATCCTCTGTGCTGGCAACCGGCCTCAGCAAACCCCAATAGCCAGATGAACCACTAAACTCTTGGGACTAACCTGCATCCTAACAATTAACAAACAGCAGTGTGAGCTGGCTGCACCACAACAGCTTGATGGCCAGTTATACAGCCCAGGCAACCACCAGCAACAGCACTTTCCTCATCCACCAGAACCTCCAGACACTGCCTGTCCTCAGCATTTCACGATGAATTTGGGGAGTCCCATTCCCATCCTCTTGCAGCGGAATCTCCACATTCGCATCTACCTGTGACCAGGCTGTGGGCTGCCTGCACACCTCTACCTGCCGCACAGCTGGGCCAGGGCCCCTGGGCACTGGTGCCTGTGCTTCCTGCCTTCCTTTTGAAGAGGCTGGGTAAGCCACCCTGTTGTAGCTTTCTTTTCTGGTTCTTCACCAGGCACGGGCATTTTTTTTTGTGCTGGATGCGATGACGTGAAAACCGCATGTGTGTTTTCTTCCAGTGCACCACCAAAGGAATGTGGGCACAGGGCAGGCGCCCGCGTTGCCATGCAAAGCACACTTTTGTTCCCTCGGTGCGTAGGCACACCTCTCTCACCCCCCCACACACACAGAGCATACACAGAGTGGGTTTTATTTTCTCAAGCCTCCTTCTTCTCAGACACACAATTCTGGCAAATATTTAGACAGAAACACTATTAAAAGGCCTTTGAGCGGCTTTTCCTTTCCTCAATAATAGTTCGGTATTGAACAGAATTATGAATAGTTCCTCTTATATCTGCCTGGAAAGGTGCCGTCTCGGCCCTTGACAGCACTGCTGACAGCAGTCCCTTGAAAACCAGAGCTCCCCAGTTACAAACCCCACTTCCAGGGAGAGAAAACACAGCATCATTGATCAGCCCTGAATCGCAGCTCCACAGGAGGGGGAGCTCCATGCGCTCCTAACGGAGGGACAATCCCCACTTAGCCCTAACAAGCTCCACACATGCCAGGGAGAATACAAAAATATGCCTCGAATACAAGAGAGCATTTAACAAGGAACCCTGCTTTTAATGCCACACTGTGATCCAAAAATGCACTATCATGCGCCACTAACATCTTTACCTTCTTGCAAATGTGATGCAGCAGACTTGCTTAAATTTAAAAAAAAAAAAAAAGAGCCCTTTATCTCTGGAAAGCATGCTAAAAATCATATTGAAAAGGCGACCAAAGACATCTCCTTGTGAAGATCATCGTGGCAAACAGCCTGGGGGACAGGCACTGACTCAGACACTCACCTGTCTTGTAGATCTCGTAGCGCAGGGAGAAGCCGGCACCTTGCCGTGCATAGTCCGAGGTGAACTTGATATAGAGAGAGGGGCCAGAAGAGATGATGGTAGGAGGTGCTATGTTCCCACAGTGCTTGCCCAGCAGGTCCGCCGCTTCACTGTCCCCATCTCGGATCTCGATGTAGTCATACCTGTGGAGACAGGTGAAATGGCAGTCAAACCATCTGTCAGGGAGATGCTTCAGGATGCCAGGAACAAACACAAAACGCATCTTTACATCTACATATTTTACAGAACATCTTCCAGATGGGCACCTGGGACTCTGTCACTCACACCACACCCTCCCCAGTACATTTTTCCTTTTTGTCTGGCTACATGTGAGTCCCTTCCTCTGTTGCTCCTCACTTCATTAATTTATTGCACCCACATCCACTTCAACTTCAGAGCCAACATGCAAAATTTAGAACAAAATTTAACTCCATTTCCCCGACACTCCTTCGGCATGGGCGAAGCTCAGATACAACCCTCCTGGGGCTGTTCTTCTTCCCTTACCTCTCTCCTTAAGCTCCATCCTGCTACTTAGCACAGCTCAGTTTATTCCACTATCCAGGTGGGATTTTGCCAAGCATGCACCAAGCATTAAACGAATAGCCAATGTTCAATCCATGTGAGTGGGTAGCTGTTTTGTGCACTGTCTGACACCATACTGGTCCTTTAACAAACACGGCCAGTACACTTACTTAGCACTTGGACAGTAATACTGATCCTCTTCTATTAAGTGCTGACAAAGATTTTCTGTGGATAAGAAGTGCTGCATAAGAGCTCGGTAACCACATTCACTATTGCCTGATCCTTGTATACCCTGTAACCACAACCTGCCTTTGCTAAACCCTACCTGGAGATGTCCCACCTGCCCATTGACATGGCTCCTGGGCATCTGAATGGTCTGGGGGAGGAATGTGTAGGGTTGGAAGAACTGCCTCCCAGTGCAGAGACAAAAACTTGTTGCAAAGTCTGGCTGAAAGGTGAAACTCCCAGATTCTTTCATATTTTTTCATATTTTCTAGGCCATGACTAATGGCAAGGTAGTTACCAGGCTCTGTGTGCTGTGAAGAAACAAACAGCTTTTACGTGAACATCTTGTTCTTCAGCTGCTTTCTAACACCCGCGCTCTCCCGCCCCTCTTCTCCTCTCTGGCCAGCATGCTGCTATTTACAGAAACTGCCCAGCTCCGACTGTTTATTCGCTTTCCATCAACCTGTTTGAACAACATGCTACAGCTCTTCTCATGGGGCCAGGGAGGAAAAAAGCATTTCCAGGCTGCCAGGAATCTGCCTTTCTTCTTTGTCACAAGATCTCCTGTTTGGGAATGGAGAGTTGAAAGGAGAAGTAGCTTGCTGGATACAGCAATGATCCTCATGTGACTCATTCCTGTCCTGCAAAGCACACATCGGCAAGCAACAATCTCAAAACAAACTTCCAGGAACTCAGTGTGCTCCTCCACAAAGAAAGATGGCCCGGACGGCTTCGGTTTCACTCCTTTCTGGGACTAAATCAGGCTGAGAGCCAGAGGCAAAATGCCTGCAGATAAAATCCTGTCTATGCTGGACCAAGCACTGAGCTAGCTGCAATCACCCAGCCTTTAACTTCGTTACAGGCTCAGTTGGCTTGGCCAAGGTGAAATCCAAGCGGTCTTGAGAAGAGGCACTCGCACAGGAAGAGAATTTGGCTTAGTTGGTGGGTGGATGCACATTGATGTAAATGAAGATCTGTTTCCTCTGCTCTCTCCTTGGCTCTGTGTAGCTCCCTATCACCTCGTGACCCCTTATTACCCTGACATGGTCCAGCAGCACCCTGCGTGACCCCACTAATGTCCATCATGTGTGGCTTGATCCAACTGCCTCCCCAGGGACGAGGAACATGGTAGTGTTAGTGCTTCTTTTAAGTAGAATTTTTTCCTCCTTGTTTGTCTATTTGTTTAAAGTAACACTGAGCAAACAGCGGGGACATTTTGTTCTCTAAATAACTACTTGCTCTCAGTGTGCTTGCAGCCTTTCCACAGCCGAAGTACACATCTGTGCCGCAGGACTATCGGCTACTAGTGAAATCATGAATATGTAGCAAAATATTAATTTGGCAAAACCAAGAATGTTGGCAAAACACAGTTAAGGGAGCGGATTGCAAAAGCTGCCATTTGCATGGCACAGGCAGAGGTTAGCTACATCCCAGGGAATCGCATCTGTTTGTGTCCTCGTGGGGTTATAACTCGCCAACGCAGTACATGGCTTCAACTACTTGACTGTAATGATCACAGCTTCCACTGTAGCCAACACACCAAACATCCTAGCACCGTCCACATGGCTCCTCAAACCGCCCAGTGCTGTAGGAGACCTGGCAAATTCAGAAGCGAATTCTGGACCAAGAAATATTTGCTTATTGAATGGGTGAATAACTTCCAATAATACATACAATTTGGGAATATTGCAATCTGCTCATGGGCAATTTGCAAATGGAGAATTAAAAGAATGAATCTGGTAAGTAAATCATCAGGAAATATTTGCCTCTCTGAATTAAACCCTGTTTGGCTTCATCCAAGCATCTAACTGAGCTTTCTTCTACTGGAGCTAATCCTTAATAAATCAAATGTTACAAACAAGTAAAAAAGCCTCTAGGAGAAGGTCAGGGAATCATTTTTGCCAAATGTAAAATGAATATAAATGCATGAGTTTTCTTCCCTAGTTAAAAAAATCTTGGCCCAAGCCCTCTGCTCCTCATGAGGCAAAGCTCTCTTTCTTCAGGTCATATAAACAGTGTGAGTTGGGAGAATATTACACTCAGGAGATAACTCCTGTCCAGATGAGAAGGAGCACCTACTTCCTCTCCAACATAGCAATTAAACTTTAGGCTTTCAAAATAAATACCAAAGAAAGATGCCCGGTCCAAACCATGAAACTTTCAGACTTCAGCAAGAAGTTTTCAGTTCTTTCAGCAAGAACACCGGCTAAACCCCACCACAGACTCGTGGCATCATGTGCTTCAGTTGTGTCCATGACTTGCCCCACAATCAAGCAAGCTGATAAACCCCATTCTCCTCATGTTGGGTCACTGGCCATGTTAAAATCTAGTTTGGCCAGACCTTTGTTTCTGTTAAGCTTAAGCATGGTTTCCAGATTTTGTTCCTCCCGTGTGAAAAACAAGAAGCAAAACAGGAAGGAAGAAAGCCCACCCTGGGGATGCTTTCTACTCTAAGCATTTTGAGATAATTACAGACTAGGGCACAGCTGGGTGGGACACATTATGCAGCGATGGCATCCAGTGCCCAGCAATTTGCATTTCACTCATATAACCAAATCCTTTGTTTCAGTCAACGTGCACCAACATCCTTGTGGGTTGATCTCTCTGGCATTACCTCCACTGGGCAAGCCGCCATCTCCAAGCACATTTCATGGCCACTTCTCCCCATCTAGGCACTGCTCCAATGAGCCAACCATAAATATGTGAGGGCAGGCTATAGCAGCTGTAGACCACAAGTATAGTCAATGGATTAACCAAGTCTTCTTGCAGGCATGGTGGTCGCAGTTGGCTGGTCCTCCAGTAGCAGGATATTTTCAGCTGTTGCTTGAGCGGGAAGGCCAGCCAGCTGGTTTGAAACTACCTCAAACAGAGGCTTCCACTAGGAAGTTTTAAGGCAGGGAGGCAAAGATGAAGTGCCTTTAACTTCACAGACAAGTTGAGAAAGGAGGGAAATGCATTGCTTAGATGCTCTTCTTGGAGCTGTTTAAAAGAATTAAACGGAAAATGTACAATGCTTACAAATATTGCTGCATTTTTATTAAAGATTTTTAGTAGAAAGTGCTTTGCTGATGTTAAGAGAGCTTTTATAAACTAATTATAAAGCACTTCTAATGCCTGTATTACTCATGCTTGCTTGCTTGCTTTTTCCTCCCGTCAACCCTCTCTGCTTCCCAGTCTTTCCTATTTTCTCTAAGCCACTTTGCCGTTGGCTGTCCAAAAAAAGGCTGTGAAGCACAATAAAGGTAAACAAGCCCCAACTGCAGTGATTATGAGAAGGCCTCCACCTTTTGAGTCCTTTTCTGTTGTGAAATAGCTAATCTGCTCCCTGGCCATTGAGCTGTGCTGCAAGTTCCCCTGAGGCCAACACAGACCTCCCAGGTGCCCACCCAGGCATTGGTGAGTTCCAGAAAGGCTGCGACCCATCTGGGGAGCAGCACCAGAGAGCCCGCACCATTCCTCTGGGTGCTCCTTTCCTGAGGCACACAACTCAGCACAAAGCACAGTTTTGGGACTCACACTGCTCCACACGTACTCAACAAACCTATTGCCCCGCAGCCCCAGCTCCTAAGAGACGCTGAGTATTTCCCCACTGAAACATGTTTCAAGGACATTATGGGGACATGAGCTTAGGATGGAGAGAAATACAAATGATAAATAATTTGTATATTTACAGCCATAATACAAGTCCTCCCAACACATAAACTTGTGCAAGCCTCGCTTCAAAGCCCAAGGAGGGTTGGCTCCCCAGACCAAGCTCTGACCTAGCTGGCAGCTTTCTCAGTCTCTTTGCAGAGCTATGATTTGAAGTAGGTGAGGGCTCTCACGCAGCTAAGCCTGGTTTCCAGCGCTTGCCAGGGCCGGAGAGAGTTGCAAGGCTCTAACCTGAAGTTCCCCAATGTTTCATTTGGAGCTGTTATTTATAGGCATTTCCATGGGGTTCATGACTGCACCTGGCAAACAGTAATGATGGGATCCTCACGAGACCCCAGGAGGTGGGAAGGCAGAGAGCAGTGGCTGGCCCAAGGTCACAGAGGAAGTTTGCAGCACAGCCAAAATAGAAAACTAGCCTTGATTAGACAGATTGTATTATATTGGAGGAGTCTGGCCTAGATAGAGAGAGAGACAAATAGGTACTGACTGCATGCCAACAGCCCCAAATTTGGGAATGTCCCATGTTGACTTGAGACTTCCAGATCCCTGGTCTGCTTGAACCATATGTCATGATGTCGCAAACGCATCTGCTGAGAATAGGAAGAGAAACTGCAATTCTAGCGAAATTCAGCAGGCGTTAATACTCTGCAGGTAGCTGGGACAAGGTGTGGGGAACCTGCTTAGCCACAACGGCAGCTGGGAAATGCAGTTGTTCCCTTTGAAAAGGTTGCAGGTAGTTTGTTTCTCGGAAATTATAAATGTTATTAAAGGCATAAAGTTTTTTAAACATCCTCTTAAAAAAGGCTCTTTCTTAGGAATGAAATAGCAGCTGCAGTATAGAGATGGTTAAGAAATGGTGAACCAGCAGCTCTGTGCTTGTTTTGCAATCAAGGCGGCGGCTAGAATTAATGTCCATTACATGCTAGCTGGCTTAGTCGATTTTTCTGTGTCACCACCCATCTTCATGCTCTTTCATATGCCACCTTCAAACCAAATCCTTATTTCATGGGTGGTTACATTGTGAAAGACAAGAAAACTTTTCTGTGGTGTTTATACAATCTTGAGCAACTGCAGGACATACCCTTCAAAGGTGAAATTGCTGCAGAAGGTACTGCAAAACGATATTTTTTTTATAGCTGTGATAGCAGAGGCAAGCACCTCTGCTGTCTGATGAAACAAGAGCAATGAAGTTTGATCTTAGCTGCCAGCCCTTAATCAGAGTAATTAATTATAAATACAGCAGATGAATTGGATTCTCCTTTGACTTGAACTGGTTTTACACATGTGTAACTCATCATTTTAAGGGTAATCACTCATAATTTACCCTGGGGTGAGAAGAGAATCAGTCCTCATAGACACAGATCCTGATACAAATTTGTGCACAAACCTAAAAAGCTTGTATCATATCTAACTTTAGCCTACTAAACGTCCTCTGCTCTCAGTAGAAGCAGACTCCTCGCACCCAGTTTGGGATGGGTTGAATCGTTCTGCACTAACGACAGAGGTAGTTTAAATCACTCTCGCTGACTGGACTTGGACTTTTCGTGTCTGAACATCGGAGAGATGAATCTGGTCTCAGTCTGCAGCTTGTGGGACCGTTTTTGCCCATGCTGAGGCAAAAGTTGCACACAGAGCAGGCAAAGCTTGCCCTTCTTTTGCCCTGATGGAAATAACTACCCCTGGCAACAGCAGAGAAAAAATAGGCTATCATTGCTCTGAATCTGAAGGGATTTCAGTGACTAAAATGACCAAAATCTGATGGCAGCAGGGAGAGAGCCAGGCCTGGGACGGGGGGTGGCGGGAGGGGGCGCATAATTGCTTAGGATTTCTCTGCATCCCATTACATCTTGTGTAATCACAGTATTGTGGGGTTTTGTAATCATTCCACTGTGCTTTGGATTATTTTCTTATCTCTCCTCAAAAGTCTGACCAGAATTTCTGAGAAATGAGAAAAATCCAGTCAGTCAAAAAAAAAGAAAAAGAAAAAAGAGAGACAGAGAGGGAAAGAAAATAACCCTAACAGATTGGAAAACTTCTTCAAAAATGCCTTGAAGACAAAAAATGGAAACTACAAATAGCCTCTATTTATACTCCTTGGGTTGTTTTCACCCCTGTACAAGCACCACTGATGGGAAGAGTCTTTCAGCAGTTACTGCTAACTTATGCGGAAAATAAAAAAAAAAAAAAAAGGTAGCCAAAATACATCTTGCAAAGGGAAGAATAAAACATAGCTGCAAACTGCTCCTGTGGCAAGTTCTGATTCAGGAGGGAATTTCAGCTCCTAGCTGCTGCATGCCGCTGCCCCCCCGAGACAGGAGAGCAAAGGCTCCCCCACACTTTGCCGTTCATCCTTGGGCTGCCTTCTTCAAGCTGTGTTCCCAGATCGCTGCGGAAAGGCGCGTTGGAGTAGAGAAGTGCTCTCATCTGGGGCATGTCTGGAAAACCGTTCATTATATAAGAAAACAAGATGTGCTAATGTGGACTTTAGGGGTTTTCTGCAGGCTGTTGTTCAGGAGTTACACATGGCTGTTAATTTTATTTCTGTCTCCAAAACCATCTCTATAAATTCCTCACCTTTCTATCTTTAGCTACAGGGGTCTTTTGTTGCAAGATGTTTTTGGTATTCTTTGGGGGGAAAAAATGATGGTGAAACCAGGAATAAAATATATGAAGCATGTTAAGAATAGCCCCCCTTTCCATGGCATTCTGCCTTCTGTTGCTGCTCTAAGGGAACTGAGGCAACTCACAACCTTTTCATACCCCAAAATGCAGGACACTTGAGAAACTGCATTTGCACTTTCCTCCTTCTGCTACAATCCATCTGTGGGAAAAATTAGACTTTGGTTTCTATGTCATTTTCCTGTCACCACTCACAGGCACTTGATCACTAAGAGAAAGAAAAAAAAAAAGGATATAATAAAAGATAACAACCACAAGACGAAAATTTACTGGCGAAAAGCAGCAGAGCAGGCAGAAGGCAGGGGGCAAACGTCCACTTTGCTTGCTTTGCAGTGAGGGAAACAGGTGAACAGGCTTTCACCTCCTGTCGGGATTCAGTGCCCAACACTCCAGGTGACAGAAAGAGACCAGTTTGGGCCAGGCTGGCTCCAGTGGCTGAAGGTCTGGGGACTGGCTAGTGGGTGCTTGATGAGGATTAGGAGATGCTCATACGCTCTGCTGAGCCAGCTTCATTCCCCGAGGAAGACATCCTCCATGGAGCCGTAGCGAGGGATGTCCCATCACACCTCCCTGGCACGGTATCAGTCATGGCCTTAGACATAACATGCCGTGAAGAACGAAAGAGCTGGTAATAACTGGGATCAGATGGGAGCTTTGCAGCTCAGCTTTCCACATATCACTCATTTGCACTGGCTTTTCTCAGCACAAAACCGAAACAAACACCTCATTAAGCACCAATTGTATAAAGGAGGTTGCAAGAACAGAGCCCTGACCAGCCCACCCTGGTGCTCCTGGCTGCCTACATCCCTCGTTAATGACGGATGGCCTCCCCAGGACTGGCCCGCCACGGGACGGCTTTCTGACCCCACGCTTTCTCAGACACAGCCTGTTCACAGCCCAGCTCCTGCCTTAGCTGATGCACAAGTAAGCAAAGCTTTGCCGCCAAGGCTGGCTTGCAGCCTCCGCTATTTGGGCACTTCCACAACAACCTGACCGTGCCAGCTTGTAGTAAGAGCGATTTCTGGGGCAAACGGCACACCAAACCTGCCTGATCGCTCCTTGCATGTTGTGTAAGTGGCACAGCATCTCCTACCTCCGTCTCCCCCCAAAATATGGGCACTTGCAGCTCAACAGCCATCTGAACCAAGCCTTGCTGAGGGTCTGAGCTCAATCAATACCTGGACAAGTGCGAGCACTGTGCTGTGCACACATCGTGCCTTGCAGCAGCGGTGGCCTCCCGCCCTGGTCTCGGAGGCAGCATCATCTATCTGGGATGCGGGAGGAATTATCTGCCTGCAGGGGCTGGTCGGTACCCCTGAGGTGAGCTCAGCCCTGCCTGGGACAGCAGGCTGGGGACGCAGCCCCGTCGAGAGGGAAGAGGGAGGCAGAGACGAGGGAGTGGGCTGCTCCAGGAAGCTGGTTTGTACCTTTTCTCTTTAACACGCTCTGGGAACAGGGGGATGGGAGCGTCCCTGTTTCTCCCGCAAACAAGGCCCCAGCCACTGCTTTGTTCGGGAAGATTTTCTTTGAAGCAACCTTTTGTGTCACCCTCTCACTCAGCCACGGCGGTGTGCCTGCTTTGTCCTGCCAGCTCAGCCATGGAGTGTTTACAAGCCTCCCTCACCCTTCCAGGCTGTGGTTCAGCTCCATTGACACTGAAGGCAACAGACTCCTCTCTCGGCGTGTGATGAATCAATTACTTCCTCTGACACTCTATTACTATAGCCCTTACATCTCCAGATTGCAGATGAAAAGACAGGCTGAGAAGGGGGACAGGGAAGGGGAGAGGTCTCCTGAGGTCTCCTTCAATTGAGTTGCTGGACATCTGAAGAAATCCCCATCTACCATATTTAAAGACACAGAGAGATGTTTTGCTCCTGAACGGCAGAAAAATCAGAGGGTTTTCACAAAAGAAAACCTAAGAAATCAAATGGGTCAAAAAACTTCAACAAGATGCAGTGAACATAGATCAATGGTGAGTCAGTCCCCTGTGCTGATAGAGATCCCAGGCCTTGCTCCTGCCTATGATTATCAGCCAAACATCAGCATTACCAAAGGAACAACGTGTGAGAGCCAGGCATTACACCTTCCCTTTTCACTGCAAAATAACAATGTAAATGAAACCTCACACCAACAAAAGAGGAAGGAAGCTGAGCCCATGCTTCAAACTCCCGTGCTGGTGGCAGGGGGGTCCTACTCCTTGTTGGACATCCGTCAACAACCCCAGCTCTGAGGGTTCCCTGGGGGTTTCTAATATGTTGAGCACTTCCCATGCAAACACCCTGCACGCGGCACGGCCCCGGCAGGCACGGGGCTGAGCACAGGGGCTCTCCCACCGCCAGCGGCAAAGTGCTGCCTGTATCAGCAAAGGGAGACCCCACCTCAAAAAACAGAGGCGCACCCTTCTTCACGCTGACCACAGTGTCTTCTGTACCCCTGCGAATAGTGATGTTTGGGGCAGCCACAGCACACCCTGAGGGCAACTGCCCTGCCAGTTTCTGTGCTTTTTGTAACAGGACTAAGTCTTTGGCATAGGATCTCTGCTGTCAGACCCCACTGTGTCAGGGTCTGCTTCTAGCAATTTATTAAACACTTGTATCTCCATGTCTGACCCAGCACTACTTTAAAACCATCGCCATACTACTGGACTGTGATTGCTCAGCAATGCTGTACGTAGATCCCAAGAATTCCTCGGGATTCAAGGAGCGGGGGTGGTGGTGGGGGAACAACAAAAACCCCCAGGTTATTCACTCTTTCTAATGTTCTACTGAGCTACTTGCTAAACCAGCATAAGGAAGGCTTTCTATGGTGTGTTTGAACTGATATATCAAAGACAGTTTCTTAAAACATCCTAGCTGTGATTAGTAGACCATGACTGCTATTAACTTATAAGGAATTCCAGGATCACCAGACTGTGGTTTGCAACATATTATTACATTGCCATTCAATGGTGGTGTGCAGCCGCTTGATTTAAAGAAAACGGAGAACTAGTCTCAGACTAAAAACTAACCTCCCCCAATTCTTTCAAATAAGCTCTGTGCTGAGCTCTGGCCAAAAGCAACCAGAAATTTCTTCTGTTTTCAGTCTGCTCTTTGCAGTCTGTTCTTTTTATTTTGCATTCATATTTAATTGCAGAATTCACACCCGGCCAGAAAAGGCTGGGAATGAACCAATCGCCGTCTGCAGCGCTCTGACCTGCTCCTGTGTGATGCTGCTACGCGGCAGCCTTTTGAGGAGAGTGTGCAATGCACTGTTGCTATCTAGACTGGGTTTTTTTTTGCCTGCAGATGCCCAGGTCTTCTCATCTTCATAGGGCGAGGAATTTAAAGTGATTTGCCAAAGCAGGAACAGTAAATCGACAGCAGGGAAGGGGAAGAACCCAAATCTCACAACTCCCAGCCCTGATATTGCTGACGAGTCTGCCACTCCCCTGTTACAGCCTGACAATAGGGATGGTATCCATTAAAAAGGCTGCATGTAGCTAAGGCAAACAGTTGCTCATTAAAAGCCTAAACTAGTTCCTATGGAAATCAAGGTAAAACCTCCTGCTGCCTTTACTGGGCTTTTAGTCCCTCACTGGCCAGAGAGGCTGAGTAAGAAGAGAGTACACCACTGCCGCCTCCTCCTTGCTAGCAGGAAGGAGGGGGAGAGGTCTCTATCTCTAACGCTATTGTTCCCGGTGTCACCAGCTGGCCCTCAACTTGTCATCATGCCAACAGGAAACAAGGTGCAAAACCAGATCTGACTCCTACACACGGGATTTTGGTGAGCTGGCGGGACATAGGAGACCCCGGGAGAGTGCCTTTGAGGCCATCACCTTCTGCAGAGCCTGGACTTGGCCCGTCCCTCCGGGGAGAGGGTCCGGGGCACGGGGAAGCACAGCTGTAAACTAAGCGGGTCTCTCACAGCTCTGCGGATGGGCAGCAGAGAAGAGAGATGCGAACAACCTTGAACTGTTAACTATGCACTGGTTGAACACCGTCACAGCTAACATTTCGGATGTTTCATTTCGGAAAATAACCTGGGCTTGACGGGAATTATGAACCATATAGCGGATGCTGGACAGAGTTAAAAAACAGCAGCTCATTTGAAGACAAGTTGAGCTGCAGTGTCATGTTACCCAGACTGAATTATTTCCTGTACGTTAGAAATGTTGCTTCTGGCTACCCATGCCACAAATGTATGAGCAAGCAAATGCCTTCCTTAACATCTCATCTTTGACTTCCCCTCTCTGCAAAGTTAAAGCTACCCCAGTGTTGCAGGAGATGCAGTCACTTCCCCCTGCATCCCAGGAAAGAACCTTCCCAAGCCCTGGCATTCTGTAATGCTTCAAAAGTATTTCTCTTTTCTAAGCATTTTCCCACTCTCAAGATGAACCGCATTGTTTCTAAAATGTTTACTAATAAGCTCATTATGCATACTTTTCAAAGCATTTACTAATTAGGTGTCCGTAATTGCTGCCTTGTCTACTCTTAACCTTCGCTGATGGCTTCTTGCAATATTATGCTCTTGTTTGAAGGAGATGGTCAAGAGAGCCAGGCTGAATACTGCAGCCACCAGCTGCCTGCCTGTCTGTCTGTGGGCACTGGGGCTGGCTGCAGCTCCCCCCGCCGCCTGAGCGAGGGACTTGGGCCAGCGTCTCCGCTGCTCTCTAGGAAGGATGCAGAACTGTTTTGTTCCAGTGCCCAGCTTCCTGGAAGCCCAGGAGATGGCCATGCTGCCACAAGAGCCCTTCACTGGCTAGCTGAGCCCACATGCCTCACCCTTTGTACTGTGGCCCAGGAACACCAGCACGTTACTGCCAGTGTCCTCTGGCAGGCAGCGCGCTGTGAGATGGGCACTGGGAGCATGGTGCCTTCTCTTGCCAAACCTCGGTCCCCTCTGCCCTTCAGGCTGGGAGCAGGGGCATCTCCTGCCATGCCTGCCCGGTATCCAGCACACATCAGTTTGCTGAACTTGGTTCAACTCTCTTGGCACCACCGTGGCACTTACGAGGTCACAGTGACAACCACATAAATATCCTCACTACAGTGGCCCCAGTTCCTGTTTCTGGAAACCCCCAGGGCTTGACATGGGGAGCCAAAGGCAGGAGGAAGAGCCTGACTGTGCAGCTCCGCGCTGTCTCCAATTTGCCAGCTCCTACATGGTTTTGGAGCCCCGGGCCCCTGCCTCCAGAGACCTTCGCCAGCATTTGGCATGTGCCACCAGAGGGGGCTGCGAGCCACGGCAGCAGTCCCCCAGATCCTTACCAGGCAGGGATCCCACCGATCGCAATCCTGTTGCGGCATGTGTTAGAAAGGGCTACAGAAAAACCCGCTGGTGCAGTTTGATTATCAGTCAGGCTTTTTTAAAAAAAATAATAAATAAATAACGTTCCTCTGGTGCAGATGTTATGACTCAGCTGAAAGGTCTTCTGCTTGCAGAAGGAGCCTGAGACCATCCGCTGCACTCTGAAGGGAGCGTGCCCCTGCCATGTGTGTATATTGCAACGTCCCGGCACTCAACTCAACGGCAGCTCTGCCCAGCCTAATTCTCTGGCAGAGTCAGCCCGAGTGTGGCCGGGATGGCAGAGTCAGTAGCCAATCTCAGGAGGGAGCTTTTAACGGTCCAAAGAGAAGCCCAGCAGTGGGAGGGAGGCACGAATGGAAAAGGTGGTTACAAATGTAGTGATTCACACAGAGCTGAGGTTTCTGACTTAGATTTTCCAAGCAAGTAGCGCAGACAGAATGGCGAAATGGCAATCAGGAAGGAGCGGGCAGCTTGGCTACGTGACTGTGTGAGCCGGGGGCCAGCCTCCCCCATTGCACACCTATTGCAAATGGTTCAGGTCACCCCTGGGATCACAGAGAAACCCTGGCACACACAAGGCTGCCCAGCTACCGCCATGCCATGCGGTGAGTGGAAACATTTCTCCACAGCAGCAGCAGTGTCCTCTTTTCCACTGGATACCACTTCCCTCTTCAGAGAGAAGATACTGACGGTGCGGGGCCGCAGTGTTCAAGCAACAGCTGCGCTTGCAGCACGGAGAGGAAGAAGCAGCGAGCAGACGGGCTATTACAGTTATTTCCGAATAGTTTGGCAGGTCTTTTATCAGAGCTTCAAACTTCCTTTTTGGCTCTGCCATTACTGCTGTGGCCCCACGGCTGCAGGACAGTGAGATCAGCGGCCTGGGTCCCATCCTCCCTGTCACAGCGTGCCCACCATCCCGCAACAGGGATCCCTGCTGTGCTGGCGCACAAGAGCCATAACAGCAGGAGGAGGCCAATATTCTCAGCCTGAAGTGCCTTCCCAAAGTAAGGCGCTTACTCAGAGCACGGGTGAAGCAGAGAGGCAGAGAGAGAGACAAATATGTTCTGGGGCTTCAGTTACACCCAATCACTCCTTTCATAATGGTGATGGTGGGAGTGCAGTTACTTCTTAACGCAGCTGGACACAGCTGAAAAACAGAAGCCCAGATGTGCCTCCAGAAAAACAATAGCAACAATCAGCACCGAGCAGCCGCCCCTGGCTGCCATCTCCGAGCTCCATCCCCGGCTGATGCTCCCGCCTCCACGCAGGCAGGGCCGGCTGCCGAAGCCGCTCTCCGCAGCCAGCTCTCGCCGCTCCGGCGTCCGGGCAGCAGCAGGTACGCAGGCCCTTTCCGGCCAGCTGCCCGGCAAGGGGAAATCACTGACCTTTCCGCAGAGGTCCCCAGGGTGCCAGGCACTGTACAAAACACAGGAGGAAACACCTCCCGTCCCCAAGGGAAATCTAAAACTGACTCAAGGAAGGCCAGAAAGGACACAGTAAAACTAAAAAGACTTTTGCAGGTATTTTTGTAGGCCTTAGAATGGGTTTTAGGAATGTAAATGTTATGCTTTATGAGGGAGAAACTTTAGCCTAATAAGGTAAAATGAGATGTCGAAGGAAGAAGCGACAGAGGAAGGGGTTATGGTGTTTACCTCTGGCAGCTGGAAGCACGGACTGGCCCCGCTCCCGCTCCGATAGCTGCCAGGTAGCAATACCAGAGCAGGGGGAACCCTGCCTGCCCAGAGACAGAGCACCACAGTGGGGTTCATCAGCCTGTCACCTTTGTGTGAATGTGCTCTATATTAATGATCAGATGTCAAAAGAAGGGCTCTGCCCTTAGACTATATTTCTTTGATGTTGAACTCCTGCTCCTGTTAAGGTTCCCGCCTGCAGCTGCAATGAGGCCTTTGCTTCTTCATAAAATACCCTCTGATGCTCAAATGAGATTTATTACTAGGTGGTCACCTATTAGTACTGCTTAATGCCCAAGCATTACACAGTGTTAATAATTGTCTCCTGCTAGGTCACTTTAAAAAATTTAAAAAAAAAATCTCCCCCCTATCAATTTCTTTCAGGCAGTGTTTATTGTGCGCTGTTTTCACTTGTTTGGTTATGCTTCCTATAAAACACTGTTCATTACGTTCTTTCAAATCCACTCCTTTGCAGTGCTGGCTCTGGGGAGCAGGCACCCAAAGTCAGCTTGGCTCCCAGCTCATACTGTGGCCAGCAGAAGCCCAAGCGCACTGTGGATGAACCCTGTTTCACTTGCGCACAGGTGGCAGCTGAGGGGATAGAGATGCAGGCAGACTTCACTTTCAGGAGATGTTTGATGTTAATACCTGGTTTCTAGAGAGCAATATTGCCGCAGGAGCTGAGCCGAATCAGAGACCCTGACAAATCCTCCATTCGTGTCCCACATGGGGGACCAAAACCCTCCAACTCAAAGCTTTCTGCTTTAACTAAAGGCTCCCTTGTGCATGTACACGCAGAAAGGGAAAGGGCGAGACCATGTATCAGCCCTTCAGAAGATCTGCAACAGCAAAGTAGAAAGCAGCAAAGGGACAACATCTCCAGCACTCAGACAGCCCCTCCAGCAAACACCACCTGCAGCTCAGGACCAGACCCTGCTCTCTCACAGGCAGCAAAACATGCCAAAAGTTGTCCAAGGTGCTCAGAGCTAAAACCGACAGCTTCCTACACATGGAGGAAAAGCCAGGTGCCCGTGGGGGTTGCTGGCTCTCTGACCAAACTGGCTTTGCTTGCCCAAGACCTTGGAGAGGCAGAAGCCGGAGTCCCTCCTGCCCAGCTCAACCCCTGCCCTGCCCGATACATACCACATACTCTGCAGACTGCAAATATAGGCCTATAAAGCTTTTATTACTGTGAATTTGGGGCAACTGCATTAGCGATGAGAAGGCTATACAGTTCAGCCTGTACAAGCAACAACAAAATCTGATAGCAACCATCATTCTCACGTGCACTTCTGAGGCCTTGATGTATTCATCTATGCCCACATTAAGCCTTTCTCTACCTTTCCCCCTCTCTAAACACAGGCCTGATCCCGCAAAGTGCTAAACGCCTTGCACACACGGTGACTTCAGGGAGAGTTCATGGTGCTCGAAGCCTTATTAGCCCAGGCTTTATCTACAGGGGGTGACGAGATCCCCAGTGACATCAATCAGCGCACCTTCATTAGAGTTAGAGGAGTTACACTGATTTATGGTAGCTAAGGATCCAGCTCTACACTTCATAACCTTCAGTACATCATGAAACCATGCTGAAATCTTTGTTCTCCACAGGACTGATTCTACAGCCCCATAAATGCTTCCCCTGTCCCTCTGTCCTTTTTGAAAAGAGAGTTCCCCTCTCCATATATAACCCCCTTTTAATCAACAGGACCAGCATGTCTGGCAAGACTGCTGTGTCAGGCCCGTTTTAGGAGACCCCAAGCTCCTTCACAGCTCAGGCATCCCCGTAGCTGGCCATGGATTCCAGATTAAACACACAGGTTTATACGTCTGCTGAGACCATGTTATTAACTCAGCCTTTTATGGTGCTCTTTGATGCCATTAATTATTCTTTACTAGCTGTTAATTGTTTTACCCGGACATCTAGTTTCCGAGTCCTTTCTTAGAAGAAAAGAGGAAAAAAAAAAAGCAAACCAAACCCCCAGTTTACCAAATGCAGCAGAATAAGCACTGTGGAGAGTCAGATCCAGCCCAAACAGCTCGGGCTGCCAAGCCCCCAGCCTCACATGGCCCGAGCCTGAGTCTCCAGCCCTAGGGCTCTCTATGCCATACCACTGCCTAGTTACACTCCAGGAAATTGCTCTGCTCTCCCAGCACAGTTTAAAAGGACAGGGAGGCCACTTTGACACAGAAAAACAAGCTGCCTTCGAACCAAAGTCAAAATAGGCTGAAAGCCAGATTGCTCTTGCTTTCAGGTGGTATCAGGCTGAGTTAAGAACCACCAGTCCAGTCCAGAGTAGCTCATCCTATGTGTCCAAAGCACCACCTTATTATAACCACCCAGTTGGTAGAGGCACACTTGCCCCTGAAAGGCAACAAGACACAGGGCTACAGGGACTCGGGACGATGCATACTTTCACGTGCTAGGCAAAAGCAGGAAGAGGAGGTGACTATAGTACATAGTACATAGAGAGGAAGAGGAAGGCTCTTACTTGCAGTCGTGCTTTTCGATTTCGAAGTGAGGGTTGAAGTTGAGGATAATCTTCTGGTTCGATTCAGGAGCATAGATGACCCACTCACAGTTCTGGTGGGAGGGGTAGTCATTGGGGTACCCCGGGGAGGTGATGTACCCGGCATCCTTGGAGTTCAGGCGGCCCCCGCACGGCTGAGCTGCAGAGACACAGAAGGGAAAAAGGCATTGAAATGGGTTCTGGGCATCAGCCATGCAGAGTCAGTCCCTTTGGGCCACTGCTAGGGGCGGTCTGATAAAGGCCATTCTCCCGGCTGTTGACATCCGTTTGGTACTCTGATATTTCATATTAATCTTTGGGCAAGGACAATTATTCTACACAACAAACCTACTCCTTTTCTCCTCCACCTCCTGCCACACATACATACCACATTTCACACAGACCAGAAAAGGGAAATAAATGCTCTTGCTGAGGCAATTACAGAGCCATAAAGTAAGAGACAGATTGATATCAGATCATCTGGAGCCGCCTTGTTTTATCCCTTCTTTTGCCTCCTTAGCAAGCTGCTCTGTGGTGGTCTCCCACAGCTGCCTCGGGAGACACCAAAATTTGGACGCATACGGCCCTCGATCCAGCTGCAGGAGTGCAGAAATCTTTGCTGTACCCAAGGAAGGAAACCGAGGCACAGCAGGGCTGATGGCAAGCCCAGGCCCACCAGTGGCAGAGCCGAGGACAGTGTCCAGCCCTCCTGGCCCCAGCCCACAGCCCCATGACAGCCCTTCTCCGCTCGCTATGCTCTCCACCCCCACACCCG
>VYZM01005862.1:300402-311707 GCA_013398915.1 Dromas ardeola
CGCCCCATGACAGCCCGTCTCCGCCCTCTATGCTCCCCCTCCCCACCCCCGCCTGCCCCCACCACCCCATCTCAGCAGATTGGCCTCCTGCCTCCCGAAACCTTTCAAGCTAACCCAGCCGTTGGAATTGCAGACATGGATAATCAGCAGTGGCGGTTTTGTGAGGCTAGCCCGCAAATGGCTGGCAACAGCTGCGTGGTGAGCGGAGGAAGCACTCTCAGCTTTGGGTTAGAACAGGCCCTGGAGGGTGATTTCATCTTCAAAAAAAACATTTAATCTCATGAACACTGCAAATCAAATTTATTATTGCATTACTTGCTGGGAGGAAAATCTGCATCACAGGGTCAATTGATAACGCACTACAAATCCCAACAAAGTCCCTTTCTCCATGGGGCCCCTGCTGCGTGCCACCCTCCCCTGCCACTGGCCTGTCCCAGCGCCATGGCCCCACGGGCTGCCACAGTTGCCCCGGTAGACAGCATTGCCTCCTTACACCCAGCAAAACGGACAAAAACCAGCAAAATGGATAAAACTCAGCAAAACCCAGGCCCCTCCACAGGGCAGGCTGGCAGTAATAGAGGATGACCCTGGTCCATGTTGCAGAAAGCCTTACCCCTCCCTGACAATAAGCAATGGGGTACAACATGGGACGTAAACCTTCATGGGTTGTCCCCACTGTGGGGCTGTCCCCACAGCCTCCCCTCAGTCCCAGAGGGCTATGGTGGTCCCACAGAAGGGTGCAGGTGGGCTTTCCCGGGACCCAGATGTGCCCACCTTGTGTTGGGGACAGAGGCACCTCCCGTGCTCCCAGGGGAGCCGAGGCACAGGGCATCACCCTCGGTGCAGGACAGTAACCACACGTCCCACACCCCACGGGCTCTGCAAGCCAAAGGTCTCCACGCTGCTCCCCACTGCCCTGGCCCTGAAGGTTGTCCCTGTCCCTTCCACAGTGGCATTCATTGCAAAGCCCCAGGACCACCCAGGAGAACCAAAGCAGCGCAGACTCATGTGGGCTCAACCCCATGCCGCAGGCCTGGCTCTGTCCCTCTGCCATGGGGCCTGCCAGGTCCCAGGGGTGTCCCCTGCCAGGCTGTCACAAGCCTGCCCGCTCTCAGTGGGGACATCCCAGCCCTCCTTCAAACTGCCCTCTTGCCGAAGCCAACACAAGCAGCAGGACTGAAGCAGGACCCCTCGGTGGCAACGATTCCTGGAAAAAAGCACTTTGAATAAACAACCTGCTGCCTGCACCCTGTCTGCACACTACCTGCACACTACCTGCACACTACCTGCACACTACCTGCAGAAAATGCACATGCCCTGTGCAGGAGCAAGGGCAACAGGAGGGCTCTTCATGGGGGAGCGATGCTTCCTCCGCCATGAAAAAGCACTATATCTCAGCTTCCCCCATATTTTTCATGCCCTCTAACACATTCATTCTTCAAAATAACTTTCTTCTCACACACCCAAAGGCATCTCTGCAGCCTTCCCTTTTTTCTTAAAATAATCCTGTTAGTATCCTGAAAAATATGAGGGGAAAAATCGCAACACCGCCACAGAAGAGCTGAGAATATTCAAAAACATCTGGTTTTGTTCCACAGGAGAGCTTGCTCAACACACAAACATTTATGAACCTACGTTCTTGCACAAATCTCTTCTCTCAGCAAGGCATATTTGCCCACACACGTGTATATGTGGGTTTGTGGGGGGAGAGAGAGAGAGAGAGAGACATTCACGTGGAAGGAAGAAATTCACGGACTTGTTGACATCAACGTACAAATAGACGTGTAATTCACACTTCACTCATGTACGCACTTTCACACCTTCTCATAAAAATTCACACCTCGTTTGCACACATGTCCACCCCCTCCAGCAAAGAGAAATATTCAAGCTGCAGATTATTTTTCTTGGAAAGGGCAAAGTCTCGAAGCAATGAAAATACAGTCAATACTTCCACACCTCGTCATCCCCTCCCTGTCTCTCCAGCTTTCACACACATGCTACCCGCTAGGCTGATACCACCAACATCACCCACCGCTCAGAAGTTGCTAGCCCCTTACTTGCTCCGGATACTATGAATACTCTGTGAGCTGTTGCAACTCAACCAGTTGGAGGGGAACTGCAATGTGAACAGGGGTGTCAGTTCCAGCTTACTCTTGCTCTTCCCTAACAAATGAACTCAGGAACAGAAACCCAGGTTTGCCCTGATCCCAAAACCTCTCCCTTCGCCCTGCAAGGCCATCGCAGGTCAGCGGGACTGAGCTAAGGAAATCCCTGGGCTTGGTCCTGATTTCAGGTCAGTTTGGTGCCCAAGTTAAACTGCTGGTGCCTGTGAGGGCAGCCTGAGTGAGAAGGCATGGAGCTCAGCCCTCTGCGACTGTGGTCTCTGCAGCAAAACGGGACACGCAGGCGAAACCGCTGAGCGGACAGGAGCACCAGCCACATCCCTCAGGTGTTCAGATACCACCAGGAAAATTTCACCATCTTTCTGCAGCAGGAAAAGCCTTCCACCCACAGGAGATTTATCTGTGTCTCTCAGAGGAACGGATTTTGCCCTCTCATTCATCCCTCCCCAAGGAAGTCCAGAGAAATTAAGGGGGCTGCTTCGGTGCGGCACTGCCTTCTCCACGCACAGCACCAGGCCATGTGGTGGGCAATAGCGTACCAGGGAAACAGGGTCTTAGAGTTATCTGAAGAGGCAAAATGACTTTAATATCTTTGTAATTGTTCTGTTGGGCCTTTTCTCTTTTGAGTCACTGGTATCTAGCAGATAAACATCCTCAACCACAACAAAAAAATCTATCACTGTGCCCACTGACAGGCAAAGGCTTTGCCTTAGCAGATATGCCAAGCACTGGCTTTCTGTATAAAATCAGGCCTATTTTGTACACAGTAGAGGGTCAAGCTTCTATATAAATGTGTCTTTTCAAACTGAAGCAAACAGTGCAAAAATAAAAAAAAAAAAAAAAGAAAAAAGGTGAGTGGCACGGCTACTGCCCAGGCTGCGTGCTTTGGAAGTGAGATGTGCTCCACAGCTAATGGGCTCTGGCAGCTTTTGCCAGCCCTGAATCCACTTAATAAAATTAAAATTAAATTCTGAACTATAAGCCAAGTCTGCCAGGTGCGTGGGACATCCCGTTGCTCAGTAAGCAGAACGCAGGCATTGAAAGCAAACTGTTGGGGCCCCAGCCAGCCTGCAGGATGGAGGGGACAGTGGGGCACTGTGCTGATGGCAAGGCCACAGGAGAGCAGCCGGGCTCCTCAACAGACACTACAGAGGTTGGCGCTCACCAGCAGTGTCGGAGCAGGCTATGTTCAGGATGGGAAATCCCCAGATCCCCTCCTTTGTTACAGTCCACCACATGACTTATGCTATCCCAGCAATCCTCTCCTTGCAGGATCACCCAACAGGGGAACGACACAAGAGGATGCAACCAAGCCATAGGGATGGGAAAGGAAGACCTGGAGAAGCTCATGAGGGCAGATTCCTGCAAACGCCACAACGTACAGCTGGCAACTGCAAAGTTTCCCATGGAGATGGGTATCTACAGCTGAGCTCCTCACCCTTTGCGAGGGGCAGACCCCTCTTTCCCTGCCCTGACCTGCTGGAGACATCCAGGCTGATGAAGTCTCCCCCTGCCTGCCCCAGGCTGCAACAAGCAATCATCACTCAGGGGACCCAAAAATAACAGCCAGGCCCCAGGAACCTCCACCCACACTTGGGGTTTTTCAGCTCTGCAGCTCATCAGCGCACACTGAAACCTTAGGCCAGAAGCAGAGCATTCTCCTACTTGAATTTCCTGCCGATTAAACCCCTCTGGATTTCCCTCACCCCAGGAGAGCAGGGCTCACTGTTATTATTGGACCTTCAACACAGAAACTAAAGCCAACTCTGCCTGTTACAAAAATAATCATCACCAGAGAGGCCCATTTCACAACAAACACACATACTACAGCCTCTCAGAGCTTGTAGTGTCCAGCAGAAAACTATCACGTGTTTTGATCTGCTGGGTTCAGTTTACTTTAGGGATGTAATTCAGGGCTGCGCAGAAAATTTAAGACGTTCTTGTTGCCTTAGAGGTAAGCAGCAGCATCGGTGTCTGTGCTGCTCAGAAAGAAAGAGCAGCCTTTGAGGGCAGCAAAGGAGCAAGGGAGAGAGATCCCGGGAGTCCCACAGCAGAGGGATGCACCGCCTGGCCTTGTCACTTATTTCTCTTCTTCTCAAGAGGCCCTCACAGCCCAGCTCCACACTCTCATCCAACCACCACAGAAAATTTCTACGTCCCAGCATTCAGCACTGGGCAGAGGAGATTTGTCCTGCCAACCCCTCCGACAGCGCAGCAAAATACGGGTCCTGGCACGCACGACCTACTGCTCTCAGAGCTGCTGAACTTGGCGCGAGCCTTTGTGCAGCAAACCCTGCATTTCAGTCCCTTTAGAGTCAAACAGCTCTTCAAGAAGCAAAGTTTTTCAAGGTCCGTGTGCATCCAAGCATTTTGCCAAACCCTGGCACGGAGGGGAGAAACAGATTTCTTTTGCCGAGGATTCATTACCGTTAATGGTCATCCTGCCTCATTACCCAGGCTGTGGGCCTGGGGGAGAGTCTGGGCATGGCTAACGTGGCCGGGGCTCTCCCCCCAAACCGTACAGCACAACTCTCACATCAGGCAGGAACACAAATGCGAACTCTCGGATTTAAATGATACAGCTTAGCCATTGGCCAAGGAGAGAGACATAGTGCAGAGGAAGCTAATAAGATTAGATATTTTATCCCCAGTAGTATAGATCATTTTAGCAGAAGCGTGTTTGCTTTGGATTGCGAGATAAAGCTTCAAAGGCTTCCTGAACAAATTAATGGACAAACACACCCAAACACCACAAGGCACTTACACGGACATTTCATCCCACAGCGGTACCCACATCCACCTCTTGGAATTTCACACAACCAGGGAAAGTCCCCTGAACATTTCAGCACAGGCCTTTACCAGTTTAACTAAAATTTCACTTAAGAAATAGAGGCACAGCGGAGCAGAATTTAAAGACTGCTTTTGCGATCTGAACTAGGATTTTGTCTGATTCAAAGTGTCTCAAGCCTGTCACAAGACAGGCTCATAAAAACACTGTCTGGGCTTAAGCAAGAAAGGAACGCGCCAATCCATCAGTTGAGGAATGCAGCCGTTTGACCACTTCCTAAGGCAACCGGGGAGGGATGCAATATATTCACTTTATAGCGCTGGACAGCAGTGAGAGGGGAGCGCCGGAAAGCTCAGCAAATGGAACATTTTAGCTGTGAGCCTTTGCAAAAGGGGGTCATTTTAAATTATTTTTAAATAAGAAGGGAGTGTTGGAGGGCGGAAGAGAGAGGAGATTTGGAGGTTTCTGATACCTGCGCTTTCTTTGCCATGTTAATCCACGGAAGAATTAAGTGGAAACCTGAAATAGAGACCTACTCAAGCTTCACTATGGAAAATGAGAGGGCCAAATCCTGCATGCAAATCCAGGTAATTTGCTTTGAAATCACTGGAGTTCAGCTGGTTTCCACACCTGCAGTTCTGGATTGCCGCCTTCCAGGGGGTGGCATCGCTTTGTACCACTTGAGTCAGTGGCAACCTTGAGCTTTAAATGTTGCCACTTTGGGGTGCTGGTGGTTCCCCTTCCTCCCCCTCCCCGCCCCACCTTGAATCTTTGATAAGATTTCATATCCTGGTTTTACATGGTGCCACCTCCACTAACTTTGTTATTTGTCATCTCATATCACAGGCAAATGCAATTCCAATAGGGCAACTGGCTTAATAGCGTTAAGTCTTTATGTAGATAAGCACACACACAATCCTCCCGGATTGCCTGTGAGTGTAATCGCTGGGTCTGGAATTACAACTCCCGGCTACTCCGGTAATCATTCAGGAGAGCGTGTGAGTGGGTGTGCGCACGTGCAAGGGAGGGGGATAATTGCATATTGAACTTGCAGGAATCATGTCTGTTTCTCCTGCCTCTGTGTTAGGCTTCCAAGGGTTTGAAGTCTCATGGAAACACACCGCCATCTCCCAGGAATAGGTGGCAGCTTCAGGAGACCTTCAAGCTGCAGATCGGGCAGTTTCTGAGGAAACCTTGCCGGTACTGCAGGCGGGGAAACAGAGACTCGGGGAAGCTTGAAGGCTCAGAGCAGAAGCAGAAATAAAGCAGACGCTTCCTGCATGGCAGCCTGCCACCCTACCTATAGGCTACACTAGGAAATAATATGGGGATGAAACGATTTGCTGAGCCACCCTTGTGAACGTTATCAATAACAGGCTTGTTTGAGGGCCACAGAGAAAAAGCAAGAGACATTTCTAATTCCACACATTAAAGAGCGAGCCATGGATTCACCTAGGATTCCTCTCTAAAGAGCTTCAGGCTTGATGAAAGGTGTTCAATGCCTCTGAAATACTAATTAGCATTGTTATTATGACAAATCCAAGAAGAAATAAAGCCTATCTCGTCTCTCATCTCCCCTTGTGCCCTCCCAGCTCCCTCACACCTTTCGAGCCCATCTGTCACGGTCCGTTCTTCACAAAAACCGAATCCTGGCTTTCCCCACCGGGCAATGGCAGTTTATTCCTGCCTCTTCCCAAAGCGTCTGGCAGAGCCTCTCCGAATCCTGCACCACCCCTGGCTCAGCACTCCCTCCCAAGGGCCCTGTTGGAGCCGCAGAGCAAAACCCAGTGCCTCGGCGGTGGGCAGCCCCACAGATGGGACAGAACGGGAGGGGATGGGAGGAGATGCAGCCCGTCCGGAGCCACCCGGGGAGAGGCCCCACTGCAGCTCCCTCCACACACGCTGCCGAGCAGCAGCGGCTTCAGCCTTTACGGCGGCTTGCTCAAATCCAGCTACTGCTGAGCCTCACTACTAGCGCCGAAGTTATTACACATTCTGGCGAGTGTCTTAAACACATTGTTTCCTGCTGAGCACATATTCAGCGGTCAAACAGAGAGAGAGGAAAGCAGGAGCGAGCCTGGGGGTGTGCATGAGGGAGAGAGTTGCCGAGGGGCTGTGGGAGCGTGCGGGGAAGGGAAGGATGCAGGAGCGTGTGTGTGGCAGGCAGCAAGGTGGGGGGGACCAGAGGGGCTCTATGCCTAAGAGAAGAGGTAGAGATTTGTGTGCTTGTGAGGAGAAAGGAGAAACCAGGGAGATAGTAAGTGTGTGCTTATGTGTCTACGTGCACAAGGGGTTGGGGTTTTCCTCCCTCCTCTCCCCACAGGCACCCCCTAAAAAACAGGGTCCAAAGCAGCCTTTGAAAAAAATGTAAGCAGAGTGAAAGGACAGTGTCCTTTTGGCTTCACCATCTTCCTAGGAGTGACACAGAGAAAGGCAGGCATTCAAGCCCCACACAGAGAGCACTTCACAGCTAGGGGTGACCCACCAGAACAGCTGGGGCAGATGTCTTGCCTTTGTCTCAAACGCATGGGGAGAAATCAGGGCAGGTTTCAAAGACCCAGAGCCCAGCACTTCATCTCTGGGGCCCATTTCCTTTGACTCATCAAGTATGGAGAGAGGGAGATGCAAATTCAGACAGAAAGTCTCTGCAGCCATCCATCCCTGCAAGTAATACTTCGGGCTACTCTGCATGCCGACTCGCTGCTTGTATACCTTTCCCCAATCTATTTGGGAAGAGGCTGCCTCACCAGGGCTGCAGTTGGGGCCCTGGTCCCCCAGCATTACCCTAGCAGTCCTCCCCCATGCGATCCACAGGCACCACTTGCACATAGAAAGGGTTACAGATCTGAGTTGTGATTTCGAGTGTTTGGCCCTGTGCCTGCCGACCTCGTGCTGACAAACCTCTCCTCCGTGTCTGCACTTGTGTCTTTTCACTGCACAGGCATCAAGCCTGGCTCAGGATTCGGCCTTCCGAGACTGCGATTTGGCTCAGGCAGGGAGAAGGCTGACCCTTTGATTCTGAGTAAGATTAAAACCATGCTACTGTAGCGCTAAGCCGTGTGCAACACTGCTAGCAACAGCCCTGATTTATGTTGTTGCTAGTATTGCGGTTTCCACCAGGGTGTAGACAGGGATTTCGAAAATAGCCCAGCTACCTCTTTGTCTGTGTGTGTATTATAATTAGAAATGTGTCAAAGGGCTGTTACAGAGTGAGGGTAGAGCTGGAAATGTTCACACCCCGCTTCTGCCCCCACCTCCGTGCCGACACCACCAGTTCCAGCTTGGGTGTGTGCAGGCACATCAGCTCTCCACACTTCCCGGATTAGACAACTGTATTCCCAAGACCCCATGGGGACACAGTGGCGGTGACTTCACCACACAATGGAGAGCAAGTTTAGCAGCTTCCAGTTTGCTCTCAAGCTGCTGCAATCTGCCCCCACCATCGTAGCTAAATGCAGACTTTTTCTATTTCTATTTCAGATAGGATCACGGGTCTCAGATATAGACGATTTATTTTCCTAGCACAGCTGGTCTGTCAGAGGTCATATAATTTGGCAGCAATCCCAGTGCTTAAAAATTAATTTTTCCTTATTAATACAACTGGGGGTCCCATAGGATAGGATCCCAGCCTTATCTGAACCTGACAGCTTCCTAAACCCCATGAAGGATGCTTTCTCCTTTCAGGCTATCATCTGCGATACAAGGCCACCATGCCCTGGAGCTCAGTGGCACTGGAGGTTTCTACTAGGAAATAAACTCACCCGCCTGCCCGGAGCAGCATGCTGCTGGGACAGGGCGCGCTGCCTCCTCCAGCCCAGCAAAGCGGCTTGCTTTCTCATTTTAACCTTCTAGGCCATGCACGAGGTACCAAACACAGAGTAAATACAGAGAAGGGGGCTGGGGGGGGAAGCACCTCCATAAAGCCCCCAGGAATAATATGCCTGCCTGTCACTCTAGACACCACACATCATGCTTTTTCTATGGCAGAAAAGTTAGGAAAACAAAATGCAGCATCCTAACCTGGGTCAGAGCCCCCCACTGAGCTTGTATCAGTCGTTTTCGGTGATGCTCCTGACAACTGTCTGACTTCTAGGCTAAAAAAGCTTTTGTTCCCAGTAAGAGCCGAGTTAACAGCACAACGGGCAAAAGGCATTACACTCAAGGCTTGCGTGGGTGTGTGTGTGTGTGCATGTTTGTATGTGTGCAGCCGTGTGCCCGCTTGGCAGCAATTTGTTTTGGTCCCTCTCCCCACCTTGCTACATCTCCTAAGTCATTACTAAAAACACTAGCTTTTAAGCAAACTATTTGGAAGGCTTCAAGAGTGAGCTTTGCTTGGAGCTGCATAAACATCGTCTGAATGGCTCAGTACTTGGGTCACTCAAATCTGTTACTTTCTTACTTGATTGCTTTTTACTGGAAGATGAAAAACACACAGCCATCCAGCAGCATTCAGATTTATCTCCCAGGTCTCCCACCCACTCCCCTCCATGGTTATCTCAGGGTTTGCTTGGCTACATACAAATTGGCAGCTGCACTGTTTATCTCTTACCGTAGAAATATTGCACAAGGGTTTTTTCCATGTAGATTATCATATTATTGTCTATTAAAAACATCTCCCCTCTCTACTAACCTCCCTTAGGGAACCTTAAGAGGGACTTTCATAATGGGGGAAGGCTTTCAGATACACCAGACTGAAACATAAATCCATCTACCTCTGGCATGTTTTTCTTACTAGGCTGGCTAATTTACTGGAGCTGAGCGTAGCCTGATCGAGGTTCGCGTCCTGTTACCCCATACCTTTGGTCACTGGGCTAGCAATAAAGTCATTTGACTGGGTTTGCAGCACCACAACAACATCTCGGCAAACAGCCGCTGGTGTCAGCTGCAGAGAGACAACTTCCTTGCTGGCTCCAACACCATGTGATGCTCTGCTTAGCCGGGAAAACCCCACGTTCAAATAAACATTTCTTACAGCGACTGAATGGCCTCAGAGACACGGTTGGCTCATAAACCCCTTCCCAGTTAGAAGTCCTGATCCTGAGCCCACTCAAGGATAGAAGGAGGTGCACACGCAGACACAGGCACATACTCTGGCTCAGCAGCCACAGGGATCGCAGCCAGGCTGGCCAGTGCACCCTCAAGAGCCAGCCTCAGGTTACAGCCCGATCTGCCTCAGCACAATACCCACTCCAGAAGACCAGACACTGCCCCTGCAACAGGGACCATCTGAAAAGACTGTCGCACTTGGCAGGGGCCGCCAAGGACCTTGGGCTTTCTCTTCACCCCATCGAGTGCCTATTCATTTGTTTTCCTATTTGAACAAAAGATGGGATTGTTGGTTTTTTTTTCTTTCCTTTATAACCATAAGGAAGGAGGCGATGCCAACCGGCAACTGAATGTACACGAAGCGTGTTTGCTGGGAACGTCTGTGCTTCACTGCTGCAAAAAAAAGGACTTTCTCAGGCGGCAGAGACTCTCCCCTTTCCAAGGGGGAGCTGGTGGCTGTGCTGCCCCAGAGAGGGGAAAGGCAGGGACCAACACACATCACGCCTCGCCATCTAACACTGCCTGGGTCAGACCATGGCTCAGGACCTTGCGTCTCCGCAGGCTGTCCCAGGAATGTCCCAAGGCCCCGGCTAACGGGAAGGGAAACCCACAGCTCAACAGCTGCTGGCTTGGCACCACCATCCTACCAGGCAGCTCCCAGGCTGCTGACCACAGAAGGAGCCCCAAGCGAGCGGTGGACGGCTGGATGAGGCATATCCTTTTCCCCCAGTGACTGCTCCAGGTGGGGACCCTGCTGCCGCCACTAGCCAGACTCAGAGCCAGTGGCCGGCGAGCACAGGGCCGAGCCTCAGCACACCCTTGCCCCTCTCCTGTCCCCAAGCCGAAGAAACGCAAACGCCGGGGCTTCATCCCAGCGCCTCCTGACAGCCCAGCCTAGCTCTTCAGCGAAGACCAGAAAAACACACTCGCGCCCCAAAACCTGCCACGAATCCGCCAGGTCCCGGGACACCGCGGCGTTTATAAAGTAAGTGCGGGTCCCGCAGGCACCGCGGGCAGGCTTTCCCGGAGGGCAGCCTCCGCCGGGCGGGTGCCGCCACCGCCGCAAGCCTCGCCTGCTCCCAGCGCCGCCCTGCGCGGCTGCCGGCTGCCTGCTCCCTGCCAGATGATTTTCATTTCTCACCTAAAGTTTCCCGAGGTTGTAAGAGGGCACGGAGCCGCGGGCATCCGGATGCGGGTGTCCGGGATGCGGCTGGTCCCCAACCGCTTCACCTCCCTCCCCCGTGCCTCCCTCAAAAAAAACAGCACGCAACTTTCCAATGCGGCTCCTCGCCCCTTCACGCCGGGCGATGGGAGCTGCGCGGCTACACCCGCTGCGCGCTTTGCCGGG
>VYZM01005862.1:312113-327280 GCA_013398915.1 Dromas ardeola
ATAACCCCCGAGGGGGCGGGGCCGGGTTCCCCCCCCCTGCCCCGGGCGCGCCGCGTGGGCGCCCTACTCGTGAGCGGGTCTCAGCGGGGGCCGGCGGCCTCCCCCGGGCCGGGGCTGCGGGGCCGGCGGAGCGCTTGTCCCCTAGGGCGACCCGCGGGGCCGGCGCCTCGGCATCCCCCGGGGCGCGGTGGTGGTGGCAGCAGCGGCGGTGNAGCATGACATTTTTCAGCCCATTAGGTGAAGGTTTATGGAAGCTACAAGGACGTGAATGTATCGGTTAATATTTTAAACTGGTTTGCAACTGTAGGAATAATGGGCATGTATAATAACACTTTGCCCAGATGCCTGCTATAATACTTTGCATGTATACAATCCTGTTCAAACACTTGCTAAACTCCTCCAGCTAAGCTTCACATCTCTGATCCCTTCTGAAAAAGAATTGAAGAATTCAGTAGAGAATTATTCCCCTTTACAGAATTCTATTGAATCCCTACTATAGAGCTCCATAGGAAGGCTTTAGAGAGAAAAAGCAAAAAAGAAAAAAAAAAGAAAAAAAAAAAGAAAAAAACCCAACCAAACCCCAACCCGATGGAAATAAATAATTGCAAAAGAGCAGGGCTGCGCGAAAGGGGAGACACGCAGAAATTGTCAGATGGGGGAGCATCAGGACAAGGATTGTCCCTGCTCCTGGGTTTCCTGCCGCTGCCGGCCGAGATCCAGAAGCGCCGTGCCTCGGCCGGAGCCGCCGTGCCACAGCGGGAAGGTTTACACCCGTATTTGCGGTGTAAAGGCCGTTTTAAGGGACGAACGCAAAAGCTCTCCGGGACCGCACCGCAGTTGGCTTCCACGCTCCCAACCAGTTTTCACCGAGATGCTCTTTAAAAACGCCAGCCGAGAACAGCGTTCACATAGTTCACCTTAAGAGTGCTCAGAAAGTTTGTTGTCTGTGCCGCTGAGAAGGCGAGGAGTCCCTGCCTGGGTCGGAACCACCAGGACGTCGCATTTACTTGCCGTTTAAATTCACAGACTGCAACAGGCTTAAAAGCCGGTGCCTGGCAAACTGGGGCTAACTCGCACCTCCATCCTGTTCGAGAGCCGAAATTTCAAAGCACACAAGTAAAATGAGCCCTAAAACCCCGCACCAAAAAGCTACTTAAAAACAAATTCTTTATGTTGTTGATCAGTCCCTGGATTAGATTCCAACTTCCAAATATACAGTAGACAAAGGGACTGAAATTATGTTACCTCAGTTTTTTTAAGTTGGTAATTAGTGAGGAGATACTGGCATGTGGCAGAAGTGAGATACATCATTGTGTGGGTGAGAGGGAAAGTACGAACGTTTCACTGGTATTCATTTAGGGTGACGAGACTAATTATTTTGTACTCTGCTGTCTATCAGTTACGAGTAGAATCACCAGCTCACGTCAATGAAATCACAATGCCAACCTGTTTGAGCGCATTGACACAACACGAACGCACTGAGTTCCTCTGAGGCCAGTGGAAGTTCATTGACAGCAACAGATTTGGCCTGACAGATAGATCTGATATTTTAGCCGTTACCCTGAGGGCTGCAGCATCCCTCTCCCTTCTGCGTGGTTTGATACCTGATTTTGCATGTTCTGTGCCCCAAATGTGCTCCACCACCTGTTGAAGTCAAGGCAAAGCCAGTGGCAACTGAGTCTACTGCCTTATTTATTATATTTTGATGTGGAATTATGCAACTATTATTTACTACTTGCTTATAGTTAGACTACTACCAAGCTAGCAAAGTGTGATTTTTTGTGTGTATAAATAGCCCTCACAGACCATAACACAGATATTGGAGCGTAATATAAACCCACAGCATGAATCATTCCTCTCTTGAGATGTGCATGGAAAAGGAAGAGGCTACCAAACCATAATTGGAGATGGCCCCATCTCACATACACCATACAGCACAGGGGCATTTTTCCTCCCATTACATTCAGTCCGAGTTTCCTCTGGTTAAGGTCAATAGAAGAGTGCAAACACGACCTGGAACTGATATCAGCTCTGATCTGCTACTGCATGAAAAGATAACCCTAGGAAAGAAAATGGTGATGGGAAATGAAGTTAACTGCTGCTCCGCAGAGGTTTCTCTCAGCAGCTTTGCAATAGCTCTCCCCAAATTCAGCCCTGTGTTTAGTGTCAAATCTCAGGTCTCCTCTCCACAACATGCTGCTGTCAGGAAAGGAAAGGCACAACTGAAATACCAGGCAGTGCTACTGCAGTTTCTACCACTGCAGGTGTTCAGGGCAGGATGACAACCAAGCTGGTGACACCTGCTAGTCCAACTCAGATACAAAAGAGTCAAAAATACTTCTTTTGGGAGCATTTAAGACCCAGATCCTCTCTCAGGTGAAGGAACTGAGCACAAGTTGAAGCTATGCACCTTGAACTTACCTCTGTCTGTTTGCAGGGGCAGCTGCTGCTACTGTGGGCGTCGCTCCTCGCCGCAAGCAAGGCTGGACCTCATCAGCTCTCCATGCCGGGGAAGTCCTGCTTCCGCCAAAGGGCTCAGGGCTCTGCTCTCTGTTCAGTCCTCCTGTGGGTATTTAAAACCCATGAGTAAGCACTCGCCAAACCCATTGGGAACTGCGGCATTTTTCCATATTTGTATGTCAGAAACATCCACAAAACCTCACAGAAAATGAGATAATATGCAATTTAATGGAACTGTAATATTTAACGTACCACCTGCATTAAATTTGGTTGAAAGAATTTTGCAGCCCAAGTGTTAGTCAGATGTGATGCAGTGAAATTTCCCCCATCTCTCTCCTCCCCTACAACAGAAAGCCTTCACCTCCTCAAACAGTGCCCAGTTCCCTGCTGCTGACCCGAGGGCCCGCGTACCCAGGGTTTTCCCCGGCACTCTTCATCTCTGCTCTTCTCTTCCCTCTAATTGCATCTCCTTTTCAACATTGATCATACAGCCTCATTTATTTGTAATCACAGCTTCCACTTTATAAACGAGTCCTTCTCACCCCATGAACTGACCATCAGGAGGTATTTGTAAAGCAGGAAACCCACCAGCTTTTCCTTAGAGCCTTTCTCAATCCTGATTTAAAAGAAAACAAAATTAAAACCAAGGCGTCATGTATTCCTGTAACCTCCTCTGGGCTCCAGAGTAGCTGGACAAACAGGGTCTCTCCCCCAGTTTTATGTCAAAACACACTATTTCCAATGCAGAACTTGACAGCCTTCCAGAGAAAACAACACGGCAGGACTGAAATGGGGTTAGGAACGAGAGTGGGGAAAAATGATACCCAGCCTAGATAAAACCGTAAGTATTGTCAGTCAGCAGGAGAGCAAGGACTCAAACATTTTTGGCAGGATACCCATGGAGCGGGAGTCGGGGCACGGGGGCAGACGGCGTGGGTTGTCTCCCCAGCTCCCCACGGGAGTGCAGACTTCTTGCTGCCGTTTTCCTCCTCCAGACAGTGCTTTGAGATCCCCAGCTAAAAAGCTCTAAGTGCATCATATAAAATGTTTTTATTAGTCTATCAGGTGCATGATTACAAGATCTCATTTTATAGCCACAAATAGCCAATAATTACCTTAGCATCCCATTAGCCCTAGTCTTCAGCCAGACTATTTGCTCGGGAATTCGTCCATATTCAAAAAGCACGCCAATACCCCAACTTGGAGAAAGCAGTTTGGCACGTTGCATTCAAGTCCATAAACTTCCATTGTAGAGGTGGCTTAATTAGCAAGCTGCCCAGTTAATTTTTCATGGGGAGTACCGTGGCTGCTAACCTGCGGTTGAAAGCAGCGGCTGCCGGGTGAGCCCGGAGGCTGCCCTTTCGGCTCTGTGGGTGCTGTGCAGGCCAGTGCTTGCCCACCCTCCCTGCTCCTGCCCACCCCGTTACTGCTCACCTCCTCCTAACATGTCCCCCCCGTATTTTTCCAAGCTTCCAGCCCAACTGCAGGGCGGCAGGGAGCTGCTTTCTCCCCCCACCTCTCCTGCTGACAGATATTTTGTACAGCAGTGTTGCTGGCGTGCAGAGGCTACTCCAGCCTTCACACTGAAGCTCAGGCGGCCACCGCGGGCCCCGGGCCAGTACCGCCCTGCTGTGGTGCCAGGAGCTGGCGGAGGGCTGCGGGGAGAGACGGGGAGAAACACCACTGCAAGGGAAACAAGGGGAGTGCTGAGGCAGCCTGGAAAGGAGAGAGGAAAAGAAGGGAAGGAAAAAACAGAGGAAAAAGGAGAGAAGAGCAGAGAAAGGAGGTGGCAAAAGAAACAAAGAGACAGAACTAGGGGATGGGGGGAAAATGAATAAATGGCAGAAAACTGGGAAGGGAACAGAGGGAGCAAACTAATGGAGTTAAAATCCATCATCGGGTTAGCAGAGAGGGGCAGAGCGATTCCTCACGGCTCGGGAGGTGCTCGGCCACGGAAGAGGCGCAGGCGTGCTGCTGGGGGCCTGCTCTGAGCAGCAGCCGGTGCGGGGGGGTTGGCGGTGCCGGCTGGGGGGGAGGAAAGCCCCTGCATCTTCAGAGTTAATAAAAAAAAGCTTTCAGACTTCAGCAGGCTGACTAAATTAGGCTGAATATAAAGGTGCTGTATTATTTCTCAATACGGCAGCAGTATGAAAGGAGGCAATGGGTTCCTTTTGAAGCAGCTGCTGTGTAATCCAGGGCTTTCAGGTGTACTTCAACCGAACGCTCTCCTGGTTTCAGCAGGTTAACTTCATTAAAGGCTCCATCTACTGCTTTAATGTTCACTGAAATCCCACTGGGTGGGTACATTAGGCAGAAATAACCCCCACAAGGTGATTGCATGCTGTTGTTTGGCACAGTGAATGGACCTGGGAGGGGAAATGGAGGAGGGGAGGGGGTCACACAGTGACCCAGTCTGGAGAGGACAGATTCTGAACCACTGTAACACGCCAACAGGCCTGTCCCTTTGCTTACGGCAGCAGAGGCCACTGCAGCAAAACCCCAAGCCTGCCGCGAGCCATCCCTCCTGATCCAATCTCTGCAAATAACCTACTTGGTTTCTGCTTTCCTTTGGTACCCTCCTTCTCCATGCAGGCACTGGTGCTGGTGCTCAGTTTGCGAGGAAGGCGCTGATCCCCCATAGCTTCTCCTCACCTGCAAAGAGGAGACCACGGAGCTGTAAAGGCCATCTATCCCTCCACCAGACCCTGGCAATTCTGTTGGCTTCGTTACTGAGGGCTTTAAACTGGGCTTGAGTTTCTTACCCCACTATAACCATGGGGTGCAGTTAAGACTCTTGAAAAATCAAATAACCTCTTGCTAGCGTGAGGTGACCCAAGCTCTGTGCATTGATCTGCTAAAAGCGCCCAAAATGGCCCACCGACCGTGGCCTCTGCAGGTCCCTACCCACAGAGCAGCATCTGGTCAGCTTCATGCTGGAGAAGCTCCAGTTGGACCACACTCCAGGTAAGGTCAACAGCAAATTTTTCACAGACTGAATTAGAGGGGCACATTTGTGGACCCCTACCCAGTTACAGTCACAAACCAAGGGCCTCATTTAAAGTCTGCTGAAGCTGGTGAGAGTTCATCCATCAACTTCACTGACGTCTGGATGTGACCCAAGTGGCTGAGCCCTGCAAAGCCAGCATGACGTCTTTAACTGTAAGTGCTGCCATCGACTTCCGCCGGGCTGGCTTCCATGGTGTAAGTGTCATGCTCTGTAGTAAGTACTTACAGGGCCATGTGCTCGATAGTATAAAGGACCACGCCAGCAATCTTATTAAAACACCTCCTTAAAAATACACAAATTCTTAAACCAACAAGTCATTTAGACACCCCCCCCACCTTGCCTGCAACTTGGCAAACAAATTCTTAGGCCAGAAGCGATTTCTTTTTCCTTATGAACAAAATGCCATTACCATGCTTTGGCTCTTGGCTTGATAGATCCTGGCAAGAAAATGTGTGTGTATATTTTAAAGGGCTTTCTTCTTTGCTTATCATGCTTTAGCTTTTGACCTCTCCTCTCCCCCCTTGCCCAGGCGCATTCCAGTGTTGGCTCCCGTGGTGGTACATCGCACAGCCCTCCCAGCAGCTGGGGTTAGACACCCCCTCCAGCAGATAGCACATTCTTCTGGAGCACTGTCATGGGGGGAAGTCTTGAGCTATGAAAGTTTTTATTTCCCTTTTAATCTTTTATTTTCTTTGATGTTCATTTTAAAATAAATTATTGTGCCTTATTTGTATTACGGTACCTGGCTCTGCAAGGACTGGGACCCCTCTGCTGTCCAAACACAAAGTCAAAGACAGTTCTTGCCTCAAATAGTTTACAATCTGAAGAGACAAAGCAGACAAAAACCAAGAGCCAGATACAACGTGGATGACAAGCCTGTGGATTACTTTTGCATTTAGTTAAGTTGTAAACTGTTGAGGGAGAGATTGCCTTTTGACTATGCCTGTGCAGTATCAGAGGTAGGAACTTTCTTTGGATGCTGCTGGATACCCAGTTGTGTGGAGATGGATTTTCAACGTGGAGTGCTTAGGTGAGGATGTCCCAGAAAGTCAGTGATTCCTAAGGAAGCCACTGCTTTTCAGCTGATGCCACCAAAAAATGTCCGTGACCCCAGAAAGCAATCTCGTAACAGAAAAAGCCATGTATATTCTGCTAATAAAAGACAGATGAGGACAGGAAACAGAACAGATCTAGAGGATCCCAGCTGATAGCTGGAAGCAAGGCAGAGCTGTGTTTTCATCAGAGCCAAACACTCCTGTGCCTTGAGAACATTTCAAAGCATGTTTGGCACAGAACTTATGTACATGCTTACCTTCCTAAAAACGTCATAGTGATGCTATGATCTTGCTGGAGACAGCTCTGTTGGATGTATTAGGCTGAAGATTGTCTTCATAATCCTCCCTTTGACATACATGCACATCTCAAGTTAGACTTCGTATTTACGCCGCTTCTTAGACAAGAAATCCATAATCTCAGAGGAGCTCTACCCTGCTTCCTTTCCATTTCTGTGAATGTTTTGAGACACAGTCATCACCCTTTCCCTCTGGGGATGGGGCTGCTTCCTTATCATTGCAGAGTAGCTCTTTTTCCCAAGAGGTGTCTTCCTTCTCTCCCCAGGATCCTGCGCACAGACCCCATTGATTTTTCAGTGTAACTTCTCATGGAAATCAATGGTGCTAAGACTGCTTCACAGTCAATAGGATGGCACTGAGGCCTATGCCTCAGGTAACTACACTGGATGATCCTTCAGGGAACTGGGACCTGCAGAACAATAATCAGGAAGCTGCCCGTTTTTGCGCAGCTCGTACAGCAGGGCAGTGTTTTCGCTCTTGTGCTCAGCTGCCTTCAGAGGACATGAGGAGCATGTGGCCTTCCGCAGATTCAGGCTGCGCTTCTCAGAAGTTCAAACTTAGAGTTTAGCACCGAGAATTTGCTGAAGTAGAGAGATGCACTAGAATAACGACTAACAGGCACGCTGAAATGAGGGGTGGTTTTGTGGTCATGCAGCCACAGATTAGGAGAATCAGTAGGGTCTTTTGGTCATCTTGAGCCAGAGAAGTGACCCGGGACACAACCCAGTGTAAGCCTGTGGGCAGTACTGGAACTTTACCATGCTGTGTTTTGTTTCCACGTTAGAAAAATAGGAACTGCTGATACCTTTTCTCTCCCACCCCTTGTCTGACTTCTCTGCTCGATTTCGAACTCCTGAATGGTCTCTCCCCATGCACAGCACGGTGGGTCCAGTGGCTACTGTAATACAAACAATCCTCAGTTCGAGGTTTTTCTTTTTCCTTCTCAGTGTGCTACATTTATCGGCACCTGCCATGGGCCCAGCACAGTCAGGCTTTCCCTTGCTCTCAGCACCTCAGAGCATTTGGGTTCGCAAATCTTGCTATTAATAATACACTGTGCAAAGTTGGTACAGAGCTCAAAGTTTTCCATGTGTGTGCTGGAGTTTGATTGTAACTGTGGGTATCATTATCATCAAAGAGACTGAGGAATGGCAGCTTTTAGTTAAACAAATGGAAAGCTGTATTTAGTTTCTTTTGCCACATTGTGATAGGAAAGAATAAAGGCTTTTAAATATATTTTACAGCTGCCGTTTCTTAGGTTTTTCTGCCTTACAATAGTCTCTGTGGTTCTGACTGGGAAGTTGTTGCAAAAGCTTTTTGTTTTTAAGCCTCCTATTGAAATAATACATATTAATTGCCTCATTCCTGAGTTGTTTGTTGTGGTGGAAATTTCGGATTGTGGGGTGGAGGGATGAGCTGTAAAGCATCAACAGCTGAGAGGGGGTGCCCTGGGTAAGTAATGAGAGAAGGGGCTTAGATGACACACTGCTAGCAGAGTGCGAAGGAGAAGAAATGTCTCCCTGGAAAGCGAGAAGACAATTGTCAGAGGAGCCCAGGGTTCTTTGGGGGGAGCGGGGCAGAAGCAGAGCTGGGAATGGGGAGTGGAAAGTGCTCAGCAAGGAGGCCAGGTGGGAGAAGGGACAATGCTAGAAAGGAGCAGCATGAGAGCATATTCTTAGAAGAGAAAAAAAAAAGAGCTGGATTCATCATACCGTGGCCACCAAAAATGAATATCAATGAAGCAATTAGCTTCATTAGGGACACACAAATGCTGCTTTCCTAGAGGTGCTTAGCATGTGGTTGGATCCATGGGTGTATAATAAAGGTTGAGCTCAGGTTTTTCCTGTTGTGATGGCACTAATATGGTTTCTCTGTCCTATCTCCCCAGCTGTTTTCACCAACCTTGCAGGAGATTTGTATTTCTGATGAAATTGCCCAATGGTTCAAAAGTTACTGTGGCAGCAGCACAGAAACGCATGGCCGTATACCATATATAGGCCTCTTCTTTTCCTTACAGACTTAGGCTAAAAGTTTGTACGTATAGCCTAATACTTGCAACACAGTGCTATTCCAATGGGCTAGGTAGGTTAGGAAAGTCACAGTAATTGCAGTTACTGCATTTTACATGACACAACACAGAGTTACTAGACCCAGTCCGGGCAGAGCAGAGGCCCCTGTGCTCCTCACCAGCACTCACCTCTTTCCTCTGTGCTCTAAGAAACATTTTGGCCTTTCACCTGCCAGTGATGAAAAATATGGAGGCCGTGGCTTTCTCTTCAAAGTGCTCTAACATGTTTGTACCAAAGGTGCCCAGGGAAGGCAATGTGAGCTCCCTCCTTCCCTCGACTCAGTCCCACAGCACTGCCATGGGTCCCACAAACACCAGGTGCTGGGTGGCTGTCACCCAGAAGAGAGCGGTTACAGTGCCCACGCCAAACAGAAGGTGAACAGCAAAGAAGTCGCATCTGTTAAACACATGAAAGGTGAATTGACGGGAGTTCAAGCCAAGTACTGAAATGTAGCTGTGAATCCGAAAGCTTTGTTCCAAAGAAACAAAGTCCCACTTTAAAATAAGTCCAAAAAATCCCATCCTGCTTCCATTGAAGTCAATGGCAAAATTCCCACTGGTTTAACCAGGAACAGGATCAGGCCACTTCCAGACAGATTTACAGCCAACACATGCTGTAATGCTCGCATACTGCATGCACTTACTTCTATTTCCAGCCATGTTAAAAAATTATAGCAAATGCTTATGGATTTGTGCGTATGAGTTATTGTGCTGCTAATGAGAGGAAGAATTACCCGAACATGGTTTAGATGGTCATCGGTTGCCAGCACAGATGAAATTGCTGGGTCATTCACTGGCTTCGTATCGCTGTTCATCCCATTAGCATTTCCATTAGAATTATTGCAAAATGTAACTCAATTTCTCTTTTTTTGGCGGATGTGGGGTGGGCTGTGTTTGCAATTAGAGCTGCTAAGAACTGAAGCCCTATGCACACTCTTGTGCCACGCTGCAGGCACCAATGGGACGCTCCTCTGTCAGGACCACTTCTGCTTAACTGGCGGAGTAGGAGAGGTTCTAGGTAATGAAACAAAATGACTTCTTACAGCTGAAGGCCTCTACACATAATGAATGTACGCTCCTGTATTGTAAAGCTTTGCCTAATTCATTCCCACACGCTCCTTGCTTTGGGCAGCTGAGTTCTCTTAAATGTTAACACGTTTGCAGTCTAAACCCCACACGCATCTTGTTTTTCAAAAGTGCTGCTGAGAGCCAGCAACCAGTGGGCTCCCCAGAAGCTGCTGTTTGCTAGTCCCTTCGGCAGCTAGGCCCCATGTTCTTTGCAGCTATCATTACCAAAAAAAAAAAGAAGAAAATCATCTCACGGCTGAAGCCTCCCTCCCCTCACTCCTCCCACTTGGAAAAAAACCCATCTATTGTTTTCCTGTAATTGATCAAGCATAAACATTCAGCTCTACAGTTTTACGACTAATCACTCTACTTCTAAGACACGTGTTCGCAGCTATGCAAGGCACCAGCTGCTGTCATTCCAATGGATATTAATTTATATTGTCTCCCGCTCCCGTCCTCCCTGCGCCGACACACAAAGGGAGTGGGGTGGCGGCAGGAGCTTTAGATGAAGACATCTGCTTGAAAGGCAGACAGTAGCCGCGCTGCCGAGATTGCACCTGGACTCTCACTAGAAAATCAGACACACCAGTTGCTTCCTGGCACTCCAGGCTTTGGTACACACACAGGGCTTTGACTGCCATTATTTATTCATGTACCTTACTCCAAGGGAAATGAAATGCTGGGACAGAGGGAGGGAGGCAGGTTTCAGGAGTAAAACTGAGCTGACTGAAATAAAATACCACAGACGTGCGATGTGGTGCAGGGAGGAGTGCGGAAGAGGAAGAGGAAAGATGGAGCCTCTAATTTTGTCCCCTAAAAAGGTTCTCTCGTGATGGTTGGCTATGCTCAGCTCCTCTCCAGAGGGACCAGCAGCTGCCTGGGTTTGCATGCAGACCGAACCCAGCCACCTGCAGCCCCGGGAGGAGGAGGTAGAGGAGAAGAGGACATGTTGGTTGTCCCTCTGTGAGATCCCACAGAGAAAGAGCGAGCACGACCCTGGTAGCTTGAGCCTCTGACTCCCACTGCAGCATATGAAGTTGGTCTCTCCCTCACTCCCCCCAGCCAGCTCCCAATAACTGAGCTTAAAAACGTCGCACACAAACTCACAAGCTCTCCCTATCCGCGGTGTGAAGCCACAGCCCTGCACGCAGCAGGCACACGAGAGGCTCACAAACCACCGCAGAGTCTGCCACAGACCTCCTCTGGGACCATCACAAGCCACTTCTCCTTCAGCCGGCACCTCCAGGGGAAAGTCCTGTGCACAGGGACATAGAGGGACTAACGCACTCTGGTAGAACAGCCTGTTCTGCTAAAGCGTTCAGATACCATCTCCCAGATAAAACAAAGCTGAGGGCTTGACTACTGGGGATATGAAAGATTTCGTTCTCCTAAGAGCAGGGCTGTTTCCCAATCCCTTCGCGTTCGCTAATCAAATACCAATGTGACTGGGGTCACATTACATTACGGCTGTCAGCTCCAAGCACTTACTGTATTTTTCATGTCCTGTCCTGGTCTCCTGTGTTGTGTTGCTGTTTCACCCCCAGAGGCAGCATTAGAAGACTTTTCCTTTTTACTTGCCTTGTGGTTTTACTTGGAAGCCCAGGTCCAGGCTTGGACCCTCTGCTCCCACATCCCATGCAAATGACTAGTCAAAAGTTTACTAAGCAAAGAAGCTGGTTAAGCAGTTGCTCTGTGGGATTTAGTTACACTAGTAAAGAGCTGAGGGATGGTAATGTGCAGTTCAGATGTGAGGTGCTGTTTGCCTATGTTTCCTGCAGCAATTTTTCAAAGTAAAGAACCGTGCTCAAACTGGGGACATATCTCACTCTTTTTAAGACCTAGATGAACACGAAGGCTTGGGATTCTTTTTTATAATGTCTGAACTAGCAGGGTTCCTGAGACAAATCTAAAAATCCTTTCTTGTTATTACATTACATGCCTGAATTCCCACTGCTGTATACCACATGAAGTCACTTACCCTCTGTGAATGTGTATAAAATACTGCTTCTGGCGGAGAATTCATATCTAGGCATGTTTTATTTTGCTTTTTGCCCAAGGTAAATGAGAATGTGGGTGCAGGTTGGGGAGGGCATCTTTCTTTCCCGATTTTTTCATTACCTTAAGCTGAACCTATTGATTCTGTTGGTAATCGCCTCAGAGCCTGTAGTTATGGGAAGGTGACAGAAACATCTCTTTTTGCTCCACAAAATTTTCCCTATTCCCTGAGCTTATGGTTTCACTCCCCTGCTCTCCCCGCAGGTCTCCAGAGAGCTCTGCTTCCCCAGGGATGCGCAAGTCACAGGGCACGAGCCACGTGAAATATTAGCGCTCCCTCTACACATATACCCTCAAATAAGTCAAGGTATTTTGGGATAGAAATGTTATTTTTAGCATCCCTGTCCCTCTGCAGCAGCCACTGCGAGGAGGAAGCTAAGGAGGAGCACTGACCGTTGTGCCATTAGACAGTTTTGACTGACTAGTCCCACTGAAATATATGACTCCTCAAAGATGACGTTGGGAAGTAATACATTTTAACAGACGCTCGCCACCCCCTTCTTTTCTATAAACAGAGACGACATCTCGAAGGGGCAAGCTGCAGATGGTATTGTTTGTCTCTTAGCGACATGCATATCCCAGGTTGAAGTTTCATGGGGAATTGTACCCAGGCCACTGGTAAGTCAATATCTCTGAAGTAGTGCCCATTTAAAGGGCTGCTTTCTAGCTGCACTCTCAGGCAGAGACCTAAGGTCTCGAGGCAGATCAGGGAAGAGTTATATCTTACAGTCTCATGTTCCCCAAAACTCTTCTGCTGGATTTCCCAGTCCATTATCCACACTTTCTGTCAAGGTTGTCCAGATTCCTAGGACAGCTGAGCCAGATGATATTGGGATGATTTACTGAGGGTGTGAGATGACAAACAGACTGTGGCAAACCTTTCCTTGTGGAAAGAGCTTGGGGAGTGAGAGGGGCTATGAAGCATGCACAGCAGAAACTGCCACTGCCCCAGCCTATGCCACTTTGCGTCCACACTGAAATCCTCCCAGAGCACACGCCCATCAAAGGGAGAAGATGATTATTCTTTTTTTGTATTAGATAAACTCTTAGATGTAATCCGGGATCAAAATCTCAGGGCTTGCCCACACATTGATCTGTATACTGCACCCACGCAATACAACTCCACGTACAGATCTGTATTTGAAATAACAGCTGTTTTTTTTCGGGGGCCGGGGGGGGAGGCTCTACCCTGCTTTTCAGAGTGCCAGTGATTTCTGTGTGCAGTCAGCGCTACTCTCCACGCAGGAGGCGAGAAGGATTTCTCTCTGTTGCAAGGGTTAATTTTGTTGTGTTTGTAAAGATCTTGGAGAGCTCCAATCTCCGAGTGCCAAGTCATCTCCTGCTTGCTCTCCCTTCCAAGTATTACGATTCTGTGGGCCAAATACGAGTTACTTTTACACATACTGTAGCTCAGTCCAAGGGAGAGTAAGGGTGCAGCTCCGATCTCCAAGCCCTTTCTATACACACACGGTGCCTTTGTGTCCTGGGGCTCTCTGCAGGAGGGACTCACATAGGTCAGGCTATTGGGGTGTCAAGGCTTCGGGGCTGCTGTCTTGGGAAGGCACAGAACAGCTGTACGACAGCTAAGCTAAGGACTTTATCCAGCCTCCATCCAGGACCATCAGTTATCCACAGGATCACCAGTTGCTGGCACCACCGAGGAGAACCGTCCCTTGAAATGCAGCCAAGTCCCCAGGGCCTCTTGTCACAGAGGTGAAGGGGACAGCTCGGTCCTCTACGGGACAGGAAATCCCCCAAGTGTGTGTGACTATGACCAGACTATGCAAGTGCCCAGCAGTGTTGGAACTGGAAAATGATCCCCTCAGCCCTACCATCCCTGTCCTGCCTCCCTGCTGCTGCCAGCATCTCTCCGTTTGTGCCATGGCAAGGGGGGTGACAAAGGGACACAAAGGGGACACAAGGACCCTCTTTCCCTGTCTTTTCACAGGCGATGCAGATGAATAAGTGGCAGGAGTAGAGGAATATGCTGTGATGCCCAGCACTGTGGGGCTCAGAGCAGACGGGACCCTGCGGGAGCCAGCAGAGGCGAGGAGGCAGGACCTGGAGGAGGCCCCCATCTCGCCCCCTAGACCTGGGGTGAAGGGCTGTGGAAAATAGTACTGAAGGGCTGGGAGGGGGCCAGGCGTGAGGCTGCGGCAGGAACCTCCTTCTCCTAGTTGTGTTTCAGCCATGTAATCAAGCCTCGTGCTTGACCCCGGCTGATCAAAGCCTCAACAGGACATTGCCCTCATCCTCCTGCCCTGTCACAGCCAGCGGGGGCATGAGTTATTCCTCTTTTGTCTGTGAGGCCCTCCTCCTGGGGACCTCATCTTCCCACTAATCAAATAATCAGATGCGTTTATTGTTGTGGAAATCATGCCCTCCCCTGAAATGCCTGACCAGCAACAGCTTCCTGGCTTTGTCTGCAGCCCAACAGCCTGGATCCCACCTCTCCTCTGGTGTGGCCTGGGGGGGCTGCATGAGGGCAGGGGGATGGTCCTCCATGTGTTGTGCCTGCAGGAGGTTTGCATTCAGAGAAGATACCGTGTTGCTGGGACACATGAGTGATGGAGAGGATGGCCACAACTATGGTGCTTCCCCTGCCTCCACAGAAGCTGGCTGAGGAGCCTGGATGCTCTCCACGTCCAGTCACGGTGGCTATGGGGCATGACATGCCAGCCTGCCCCAGCCCGGTTTCCCCCTGAGGCTGAAGGAAGATGGCTGGGAGCTCTGCTCGCTTGTAGAGCTCTCCCCAGCTGTGGTGGAGCAGCCAGCGAGGCAGGCTGGCCCCCGCGCCGGGACCCTCACCCGACCCGCCGCCCCTGCTGCTGCTCGACCCTTCGCCGCTGGGGCCTGAACCGACACCAGCCGCAGGCCATCGCCGGGCCCTGCCGGCCTCCTCGCCCGCCTGCAGCCCCGGGCGCACCATGGCAGGGACCTGCTGCTGAACTGTCTCATTTCACGGGCTCTCCAGCTCTGCCAACAACATCTTTAATTTGTCTGCTGAGCCCCCTTGCCCCCTGGACACACGTTACATAATGCAAATTTTTTTCCTCTGATCATAATGCATATTTTTTTCCTCTGATCCCATGTCCTGTTATGAAAAAAATGTCCTGACTGCACAGCACCAGCCTGAATTTTTTGGTTTGTTTTTTTT
>VYZM01005862.1:327291-368497 GCA_013398915.1 Dromas ardeola
TTTTTTTTGGTACGGTTCTTTTCCTGTGTTTACACTCCCACAGCGCAGCATTTATTAATCTGAGGCTAAGGACAACTTAAAACATCTTAGCTTGAGAAGGCTCGCAGCGGGGGTAAAAGTAAACTGAGCCCAGGCCCTGCTCAATCACCAGCCCGTGCCGGCCCGTCGCGCCAGCGCGGCCCCCGGCAGCCGCCCCTGCGCACAGACCCGCTCGGTCACGGCCGGGGCGGCACGTTTGGTCGCCTGCAGCTGCATCACCATATCTGGAGCCTGCCTGCCTTGCACCGGGACCCACGCAACGCGCCCGTCTCTGCTCGGCGTTTGTTGGGCCTATTTTATGTTTTCGGCGTTCTGGCTTGTGAGCCAAGGCTCTGGCTGCAGGAGGTGTAGGGAGAAGGGCAAGATAGAGGTGAAAGGAGCGGAGTGAACTGATTGGAAGCGTTTTTTTTTTTAAATAAATAAAGGATTTCTTAAACATAAAAAGGCTTAGCAAATTAAAGCAGACCAGCAGGTCACTTGGCAGCTAGAGGACAAAACTGAACAACATCCTGGGTACGTAAAGCTTGAAAGCATTCCCCGAAGCAGAGGGCCCTGAGAGCTGCCCTGTGAGCACGGTACCCAGACCTGCTCTGGCAAAGCTGTTTGCAAAGCGTGTTTTCATTCCTGCTCCGGGGAGCACGGGGACAAGCACGCGTGCCCAGGCTCTGCCGGGATGGGGCAGCCGATGGGCGCATTGTTGGCTCCCTACACCTAAAGCACAAATCCAGCTGGACTCAACCTCATTGAAGTCAGCGAGAGAACAAGTGCCTCTTGTTCAGCATAACCATCCAAGAGGAGACGTGCAACCAAACAGCCAAAACACACGCCGCACTCCTTGAAACACTGCCCCAAATGCTGCCTGTGCTGGGCCAAGGGCTCCCATTGTTGTCCCAGAGTCTGCAGGGCCAGGGAGGACCCCGAGCTCAGCTGGCAGACGGGCTCCTCTTTTGCCTTCAGGACCCGGGGAGCACCGGCCAAATGTCACTGCTGCCAGCCAAACCCATGACTGATACAAACCACATTGCAGGGTGACTTGAATCATTTGCTGGCACCCCTGAGCCAGCCCCTGCCAGGGGAACAAAAGGGTTCTACAGAAAAAACACTGTGATCAGAGGCCCTGCTGTGACAGTGACCTCCCTGGCCATGCTTTGGGACCTGCTGCTCTGGTCACCAGTTTGTCGTCCCCTGTACCCCTCACATAGGAGTCTTGGGGCAGCAGCTATCCTGAGCTTAGGAAGCCCAAGTAGGTGGGAACCTCAGCGTGCCCTGCACAGCTGGGCCCACAAATATACTGCCTTCCCCAGTGCCCCATGTCCCCAGGCCATCAAGGTGACATGTGTGTTACCCCCAGTCTGTAAGGGAGAGAGGGGTCCCAGGGCTCCCTGTTGCCTCCACACATAATTCATCCCAGGAAGGGGAAAAGCCACAGCCTAAGTGAAGCCTCACGATTCCCCCTCTTTTCCTAACGCTAAACACAGAAGAAAATCCACAGGCGAGAGCCTCAGGAATTCAAACTTGGTGAATGCTGCCTCTGCTCTCAGGAAACTTGGCCAGAAGTAAACGTGCAGAGGAATGTAACCGTTGCAAAAGATGGTGCTTGGCTTTTCAAATCCAAGCTCCTAAATACATTGCACTTTGGCTGTGATTTAGCGTTCTTGCTTTTCTTTCCCTTTTCTGTTTTGTAGCAACGTCAGTCTAACCACTCTCCAACCCATCCTCACACCCCCCAGCTTTGTTCCCTTCACCGCTCTATCCATTCCGTTGTGCCATCAAAGCAATTTGGAGGACTGAGGTGGGAAATGATCCATGTTAAAAACAGCCCAGGGAAGAAAAAACAAGTCAGTCCTTTTTTCAATAGCAGCTCAGTTACCTTTGTCCTCTCACAGCAATGAAAATCCCTACAACTGGGGAAGGAGAAAGGACATGGGGGATGGGGTGGGATCAAGTGCTTAGGAGGGAGCGATGGGGCAGGAGGGGGAGACAGGCAGCATGGCTGCGTTAAATGCACACTGGACTGAGGCCTCGCTGTCCTCTTCTTACAGATAACGAAAAATGACGGGTCTGGAGGGCTTACTTCCAAGGGAGGGAAGAGAGGAACAAGGAAGAAGGGAAGCAAGGAAAGACATTCTCCATGGTAAAGAGGATGTGTGCACGTCCTCTGTGAACAGACGCAGAAACGCCCTTCTTGCATCTAACACTCCTGTAACTGAATTAGTTCTGATTGACTTGGCCAAATCTGAATGCAGAGCTGGCAAGTGGACATGCTAAGAGTGCCTTTGACTTCCTCTGCTTGCTGAAATAACCAGCAGGCTGTCAGGCTGCTTAACGTAATCTTAGAGCAGCCTCATGATTGCTCTAACTTACGCTCTGGTTTCAATCTCCCTAGACGTGCCACCTGCCTTTCCCATCCTGGCCAGGCCAGTGAGCGCACGGCCGCTGTGCCATGGCCCCGGTGCCTGCCTGGGAGCGCTCACCAACTGCGGCAACCTCGGCAAATCCTTTCCGCATCTGGGGCAGGGACCTCCCTGCAAACTCAACCCACCTCTGCAAATTGTCACTTACAGAGGTGCAGGCGCTGGAGTGACGCGTAGCACATGGAAATGCTGTTCTGTCTGAAAATTTCCTCCTGGCTTTGCCGTGCGTGGTTCAGTCCCAGTCGTTCTGTACATCCATCCACTCACGAACTAGGAGGTCACCGATTTTACCTCTTGTCTCACTTGCATACATCACTGTAACTACGGGCTCTCCTTCGCAGAGAGGGAACGGCTAGAAATAAGTTGGAAAAGTGAACTGGCTTTTAGATCAAAAGCAGCAATACCTAAGTATATATGCATGTATTTATTTGCATATATATACCTAGGAGGAAGGGAAAAGGGAGGGAAGAAGGAAAGGAGGACTGCTTTATTTACTTTTATTTACTTATAAACTAGTTTCTTCATATGTGCTCTGTTTTTTATTCTCTTTTCATTCCTAGAAAAATTATGGCAGATGAAGCCACTTAAAAATCGAAGCTTGCTGGTTTGAAAATCTAAGCTGCAATTTTTTATCTTTTTTTTTTTTTCGTACTTTGGATTGAAGGATGTGAAGTATGAAAACTCCAATTTAACAGAGCCTAGAGATTAAATCACATTGCGTAGGTAAGGTTTTGGCAGTGAAGCAGACAGTGCTTCCTAACCAGTACCAAGAATTCAGAGAAGAATGGGGTAGATTTTAATGTAAGTTTACTTTTCTTGTAATGAATTTTAATGACAGCTTTCACGACTGCTTCTGTGATTCATAAGAGAAAATTAAAAACCTACACCTTGAAACTTATACGACAATGCTGCTAACATCTTGCAGCTTCTGGCATTATCTTGGAGAACCTTTCAGTCCTGTTTCTATGCCACATTGTTTTCCTCACAAAATGTATTTTAAATATAAAACATTGAATGTTCATTGCTTCTTTATATCATTTTTATTCATTACCTGCTGGAGGCAAAGGGCACGGTTTTATATAGAATCCTCATTGAATGTCTTATTTTGCAATTTTACTCTACTGTACATATTTCCCAATAAATTATTTTCTTTCAGATGCAGATATTCTTCTGGAAAAGCAAAGCAGGGCTGTTTCCTCTGCATTGAGCTTTCTTTGCCGTGAGCACAGCCAGCTCGGCTGGCTTGGGTTAGTTTGTCAGGCATATTTTGGGAATGGTTTGAGAACTAATTCTGTTTTAAAGACTATCATCACCTTTTTGGCCCCTGAAACCAGTTCGGGGTTTCTGTGCCAGGCCAGCAATAAAACAGCTTTTGCGCACGTCAAAGGCTTGTTCTAGACAAGCAAAAAGACGGTGGAGATAAAATCTGTGTCCTTCTTGCAATCTATACCCACAAAGGAACTGACTCAAAAGTGCCTGCAACTTGTCCCTGTCTGTAAGGACGGCACAGCCCCAGCCCGCCCTGCGCGGGAACGCCAGCCCCGGGGGCCGCATGCTTTGAGTCCGTATTGCTTTCAGGTGCTAGTAGAACTCCTGGTGTTGGTTACCCACCCTCACAGGCGGCTCCAGGCTTCTCAGCAGTGAAGGCAAAGCCTGTGTTTGAAGGTCAACATGGCTTTGGGGATGTCAGAGATCAGGGGAAACCGAGGATGAAAGAGGCAGTTAGGGAAGGGGACGTTGTGGTGTCAGCGGTACCCAGGGAGGTGAAGGGAGGCGTGTGGGGAGCAGGCCATGAGATTCGGGTGGCAAGATGTGATCTAGGGGAGGGGGCAGTGATAGGTGACGGGTGTCTCTCTCTCCCCATGCTGCTTGATGGGCTTCCTCACAATTCCTACTTGCCCTTCTGCTTCCTCCTTCAGGCACGGTAGATTTGTGCTGCAAACAGATCCTGACTCTGGGCTCAGTGGAGAGCGATCGCAAGCCTGGGATGCAAAATGGAAATAGGGGAGCAGTGGTCAGCCTATCAGAAAGTGCCCCCTTCCTTGTTGGCACGTGAACTTCACACACTGGGGACAATCCTCTCTTCTCTCCAACACCTATTTCCTGCTCCCCCCGCCTTCCCCTTCCCAACCTATTTTAATCGCTCATCCCTTTTCCTTTGTTCCAGTTGCCTCTCCCTGTCATTTCCCACTCTCCTCCCCCTCACCTCTCCTTTCCGATTCCCAGAGCAACCCCGACTCTCCGGTTGCCTCTATCAGGCACTCCCTTACAGCTCATGAGGAAAAAGAGCTGCAGAGCTGCCCTCCATGGAGCAGATCCCGTGCTTGGGAAGTAGGATCCCTCCTCAGTGTCATCTGTTTCCACACTTTCCCAAGCCATGCCTCAGTGCCTCCGCACCCCCTCTGCAGGGACAAGCGCACCAAGCGCAGGGAGCCTGAGCAACCTCCTCAGGAGGCCTCCGCAGCAGCTGCCTTTGAGCCAGAGGCCTCTGGAGCTTATGAAAAGCCCCGAATGCTTTCTGGGAGGCTGCAGGAGCAGCCCTGCTCCATTCCAATCTTGATAATGGCATTTTGCTTCCCGAAAGCCTCCCAAGTTGCCCAGCTGCCACGGTCCTCACCCCCGAGCTGCTACGCTCTGCACAGAGGCAGTGCTCACCTGCCGTCACGCTGCAGCAGGTCACTGCGTTTCTGCTGGGGTGAGCAACCAGCTCTGAGACCCTCCGTGGGGAAAGGCACCACATCCCACGCTGCTTACAGCAGAGTGCAAGTCTCTTTGAGGGTGCAATCTGGTTCATTAAAATTAATCAACAGTCAAATGGCTCCATACATTTCTTTATGCAGACACGGCAGTGACTGCAAGAGAGATCTTAACTTGAGCCCAGGTCCCAGGGAAGCGAGTGGTGCTGTGGGGAAACCACGGGAGAGCACCGCCAAGGCAGAAGGAGCACCTTCTGAAACTGTGGTCACTGAGTTTCCACTCAGTTTTCCTAGTTTGTCTTTTGTCACTCTTTGTACACCTTTAGCAGAAGGAGAAACTGAGGTATCAGGCTTTTATTTGTCCAGTTTTTAGCTATGAGTGCAAGTTATGCCCCAACAACTTTTAAACTTGGCACCTATGTGAATTATAATCTAATACATGCTAAAATTGACTCAGAGTTGCCCGTGAACAGTCTTGGACATAAATACAAATATCTGCATTCAAAATGTTTTGGAGTATAGCACACATTAATTTTTACTGAACCATTACTACAATTTCTGCCACATCTTGTGCTGTAAACCTTCTGCACTTTTCTATCCTTCCATTCTGTTCTTTTACTCTTTCCTTTTTCTTTGTAGTAAACCAAAATGTTCATCTCAGGCTACATTACATTCTTCCTTCTCCCTGTTCTAGTGACTTTTCACTTCAATATCTGCTATTTTGAAAATTACTTCATCTAACATAACGCTCTTGCCTGAATCTCAGTGTGCTCTGCAACCCATAGCTCTGATCCTACAAAGATTTATGCTTGCGCATAATCTGGAGTATGAAAAGTAGTGTCATCAGCTTCAGTGAAATGACCCACGTACCTCAAGTTAAGTACCTGTGTAAAACTTTCAAGGAGTCCTAAATCTCTGGCAAGATAGTGCTGCAGCTGTCTCGCTGAAATACAGCCTCAGCTGGTTGGACCTGGTTGCCTGCTACACAGCCGCAGAACAGCTCCGTTGTTACCGACAGCAAGAGAAGACCTCGATGTTGAGATGAAACTGTCTGGGGAACTTTAGCAACGAACATGCAGTTGCCTAAGCCGAAATTCACCGAAACAGCAAGGGACTTCTCTCTCGCTTCTCCTTTCTGTCAGGGCTATGAAATCAGGACTCCGGCTCTACAACTGAAGACAACGCAGATCTGAGAGGGAATCAAGTTAAGCCCCATGATGTTTTGTTTTTTTTTTTTTTTTTTTTTTTTTTTCCTACAAGGCAGCGCATGGCTGTTGTGGCTTGTTTTTTTTTTTTTAAAAGTCACCTTACCAATTCTGATCCGGCCTGATCATGCATGATCTTCTATTACCAAATCACATCCAGCGGTGAGGAGGACATTGTAGATACAAAGAAGAGAAAGACTCAACATACAAATACATAATCATATATAGTCTTAAAGCCTTTATTTTAATGCAAAATAAAACAGGTAAAATTTATATAGCCATATGTAACAAAAGACCAAAATCTTTGATGTGGTACTAGTAAAAACCTCTCCAATTGTGTGTTGAATTTCTCCCCCAAAACGATCACACATGATTTTGAAATCAGTTTCATCTAAACGCACAGGTATTGTCAGGATCACAAACACCTCTCTCTCCCCCACAATAACAGAATAGCGTCTTACAAAGCCTTCTCTTCTATGCAGAGATAGTGAATAGGGCTTCCGATTTTGCACGTAAGGCTTAGAGACTCTGCAGAACAACTGTGACGGAGAGCAGAGGTGTAGGGCCTTTTGGAAGTGCAAAGCAGCCTCTGCTCAGAGCAGAGGGTCAGGACGGGGCCCTGGCGGAGCAGTCGGTAGGATTCACTCACCGCACTAACTCTCTGATAAACAAATCCGTGATGGCTGGGAGGAGGAGGTAGCACAATTCATCTGTAAAAAAATTAGGCAGCTTGTGAAGCTATTTCTAGATCAGGAAGCTGGAGTGAATTGGAATTCAGGGCTGCATGCACTTTTTCAAGGCAGGAGCCTTTTTTTTTTTTTTTTAATGCTTCGTTCCCCTTTTTTTTTTTCCCCTCAAAGGGCAATTGGTATTTCTTTATTCATTTGAGGAGTGCCTATAGAGACTTCTGCATCATAATATATCACAGTGGTAATGTCTGCTCGCGGGCCAAGACCATGGCTCACTAGTGGGTGGTCACTCAGAAAATCCACAGGCTCTTTTTCTATCTCTTAATCTTTCAACTGCTGGGCCCGGCTGGCCCCGCGCCAGAGCCAGAAAATGCAGGCTGCACGCCACCAGCTCAGGAAATCAAAGCTTCCAGCTTCACGCAGCAGCGGGCCTCTCTCCCCCTTGTCTTGACTCCTGTTCGCACGCACGCTTATGGCACGCTGCTCCTGCGGCAAACCCAAGCTCTCCCTTCGCACCCGCTACGTCAGTAACTTTACTGCTGGACTGGCACATTTTGGATGAGGGAGTGCGAGGCAATTACGTGTCAAGAGCATTTCAGACTCGTAATTTTCCCAAACATATGGACATATGGGGAAAAGAACAACTTGTTACTTAACGGCTCTTTTGGATTTTGCAAGTGTGTATTTTCAACCGTCAGTTGTAGCACCTCGTGAATTCTGCACGGTACATATTTTTCCACAATATGGTGCTAAAATCATACATTTTACACTGCAGAGAAGCTGACTATATATACTGTAGTTACACATTATACTTTTGAAAATACCGTACCTCTACCAGATATTAAACCAGCAAATGGCAATTTTCTCCCAGAACAATGGCACCAGAGATTGATGAGATACTCTGTAATACTTTTTGGTCTTGTTCCCCCAGCTAAGTCAGACCGTTCTTTCTCCTTAGCTCCTCACCTGTAGGATGCATCCATATATTATACTTGTTGCACTTTTTTCTTTCTTTTTTTTTTTTTTGTAGCTCTGTTGTGATCTAACAGCAGAAGCATCATTTAATAACCTGTTGGGTAAGATTAACAGCTCAGAAGGTGTTCATTTGATCTGTCCACCTCAACCGAAAGGAGTCGATGCAGTCAAGGGGAGCTGTTAAGGAGAGAATTCAGGTTATGGGGAGACAATTGCGCAGGTCCTTCACAGGCTATAAATAACCCAGGAACTGTTTCCATCCAGATTTTATTCGGCCCTGGCTCTTGAAATACTGTAAATAAGTTCTGTTCACTGTGCTGTGATGCCATTTGAAGGGTTAGTTGAGAGTGATTTATAAAGGCAGTAGCTTATATTCAGAGCTGTTCTTAATTGTGGCCTGGCTTGATAAAGCCACTGTCGCAAACATATTAGTTTCTTTACAGCTGGATCAAATGTATCAGGGGTTCTATTTCAAGGAGGGGAAGGAAAGTATTTTAATTTGTTTTCGCATCACTTTCAGCGGGCCTTCATAACACCAGCGGCTACCCTGTGGCTGCCAAGTCCTGGCTGAGTATCCGACAGCATCTAAAACTCTCTGAGAGAAGTACAAGGCTGTGTACAGCACGTACACGACAGGCAGAGTTTCCTTAGGGAATGCGCCTTATTTATGGAGGGTACCGAGAGACATCCAGCTTTACATCCAACCCTCCCTCCAGAGGTTTTTCCCCTCCTACATTACTAGGGAAGAGGGCAGAAAGAAATGGAACAAGAATCAAACACACTTGCTTCGTAATCCGTTGCATTCCTCTCCCTCTCTCCCTCCCACCAATGCTTCTTCCTGACTGGATTTAGAGCTGTGCCTGCCCCTGCCCCAGGGAGTCCAGCTCTGTATCTGAATTACGGACATGTTCCCCCACCACCCCAACGCTGTCTCCTCTTCCCTGCTTCCCAGCCCGGCTGGTGGGTAGAGATGGGTGTGAATACAAACGCTAGAGCCTGCTGGCCAGCCGGGCTGCTGCAAGTGCTCCCCAAACCCCAGGGTTATGCCAGCCTCTCGCCAGCATTAGCAGCACAGAAGAAATGTTGGCTGAGATTAAAAGCTGCTTCTCATGAGGGCCATTACCCACTGGCTGTGGCCCCTGGAACACAGCAGTGCATAGACGCACACTGCCCTGCGCCTTATGGACCTCTTACTCTAACGAGCCCTTTTCCCAGGGATATCTAGTAAAGAGACACGCTCCTAGCAGGACAGACCTTCCCGGTGATATTTAATACCTGGGAAGTGACCTATGTGATTCAATCTGTTGCATACCAAAGGTGTCAAAAAGACATCAAAGAAATCCTTGTGCTTAATCCTTACCCAGGTCACAGTATCTCCCTGATGAGGAGATGAGCCCAAAGGGTTTAATAAAGCTCCCAAAAGGCAACAGTTGAGGAATTAAGGACACTTGGAAACTTCACAAAATATATTTCTAGGTGGCAAGACTGTATGGTTTCCCTGTGACAAAATCCTTGAGCCAAACCTCTGAGCACCCACAGCCCTGTTTGGGCTGGGTAGCACAGGTCCCTGTGGCTGGGGACATGGCTCTCTGACTTCCTCCCAGGCAGGCTGGCTGGCTGCAGAGCAAGCTCAGGCCACGTGGGCCAAAGAGCCGGCAAGTACCGCACTGCCCTGTCCCCCCACGGCTCTGCCGCACTGCCAGCCCCCTCTCCCCACCCACACCTTCTCTCTTCCTGCGCACTGCTGCAAATAACTTGCTACGAACAGCTATTCTCTCCTCTTCCTCCTGGGCTACAGGGTCTTTAAGCCCTCCCTGTTGCTTTTTTTGTCTTTTCCCTCACCCCTCGCTGCAAAAGGCCCCTTTCCCCGCTGATCTGATGGCCCCCGGCTGCAGGAACTGGAGTAGTTTGGCACTTGGCACCAGCCTGGTGCTGCCCGAGGCTGAGCGTCCCTTGAGGGACCAAGGGTGGACCCGCAGGGACAGGTGCCTTCCCGCGGTGGCAGGGCACGCCGCTGGCAGGCACTTCGCTGTAACCCTGGCCAGAGTGGGCCGGGAAGGGGCTGCCCTGCCGGAGCCAAGGCAGCACCTGATACAGTAACTTAATATGAGTTATGGAGTCCATGCTCAGCCACTTCTCCCAGGCCAGCTCCACTGAAAACCCCAAGAGCGACACTTATTGACAGCGGCTGAGGATCCATTTAAAGAGTGCACACTGTACAACTAAGAAATGCTCACAAGCACACACACGCACATCTACAGACACACACTTCTCAGGTGGCTGGCTGCCTTGTCCTCTGCGAGCCTGCCCAAGCATGGCGCATAAAGCTTTTCGCCTTACTTCAAATGCAGCAGGGGCGATGAGAGGAGAATCTTGCTTCACAAACTGCAAAAAATGAAGGCTGCAAGATAAATGCTGCCACCACCAAAGAGAAAGAGGAAGACAGAGGCCAGATTACAAATCTGGAACTGCAGCATCCCATAAAGCGCAGAGCTGCTGGTCTGAACGTGCCTGGAATGCGCCGCTAACTCCACAGAAGTCCCTTGTCAACTCACGGTCACAGCACTGGATTACACAAGATCCCCAGCTCTGCACGAAGGCCGTGCTGCATGCTGTGTTCTCACTTAAAGGCTCTACAACAGCACTCTGGAGTAAACTCTGGTGACACCACTGCCCTTATACAGATGGCTACATACTGTATAGGTGTAACTGGATTCAGTGAATAGCCCTGAGGTGTATTAAGTGTTGCGCTTCATTTCCAGCAGCCACTTTTCTATTTTTAAAAGGAATTAAAAAATACTCAACGGGTGCCTTACGTACTCAAAACACATCGTACCTCACGTGGCTTTAGTTCGCCTGTTAGAAAGCACCTATGCTGAGCCCAGCTCAGTAAGAACGACTCCAGGTCTCGTGTGCCATTCTTACAGGCAGCTACGCTTGGGAACAACTCTACAAGGATGATGTCCGACGGGATTCCCCCCAGGCTTCGCTGGCAAGTCCAGTGCATGGCTATACAGCTGCAGTCATGGGGTTCTTCTGCCTGGGATCCTGTTGCCTGTACTGGTACTGGTCTGGACTGGTCCCACGGTGTCGGACAATTTCATTATAAGCTGGTGCTCGGTGGGACTGAGGAGGAGAAGGTGGCACATCCTGCCGGAGGGGTCCTTTATGCTGGTTTGCGACGGGCTGGGATGGGTAGTACTGGGGGTACCTCAATTCTGCCACTCTTGTGTCTGGCGCACGGATGTAGTTCCCCTTAGATGGGTGGACAACAGGCTGTCCTCCTTGGTAGTAGGGAAGATCTCTCTCTTTGTATATTACCCGCGGCCCTGTTAAATATTCCAGTGGCTCTGCAGGTCCACGCCTGAGGAGGAAAAACATAATAAAGCACATAAAAAGGCAGTCTACTAGCTGAGAGACACATTATTGTACTCACAATATATGTTTACTTTGGGAAAGGAAATGCCACCTCAAGCATGACAGATCCAGATGAATCAAAAGAACTTCTGAAGGATAACAAGCCTCCCACCTGCATGCTACAAAACACCCTGTAACACCCAGGACGCTGGAGGAAGGGTCCAGCGCACATCACAGCCCTTTTACAATGGGGGAGCACTGGAGCCCTTCAGCTCCCAAAGTCAGCCTCCTGTGATCCATTTGCCATAATGGAAACAAAGCTCCTTTAAACAATGCATGTTTGACTGACTCTTATCTAGCCTGAGGATAAACAGATGAGTTGGGTCTGCAAGTCTGCAAATCCCATAAGCTTTACATGCACAAATATTCACGCTTTCCAAGCCATTTCCCACTATTTTTTCTCCTAACATGTCAGACTGTAAAACTTTCCAAACGCTGGAAAAACTGGAACTCCTGGAAGAAACACTAGGGATGTCAGGATACAATACCTGTGTTTAATAGGCAAGCTGCCAATGGGGTTTCAAAAAAACTCCTGTGATCTAGAAGGTCTGATATTACAACAGCCCTGTAACTTGTCTGCATCAGTATGGGTCTGAGAAGCTCTAGTTCACATGAAAAGCAACATGTGAACATGTCATCCCTGAGGATGTGCCATGAAGCCCTCTCTGTAGCTTTCTGCATCTTAATTCCATGATTTGCACTAATGAAGCATTGATATTTTTCCCTAGTACAGCTTAACTTGTGATACTTTTTGAAATGGCAGAAATAATTGTTCTCACAGACATGTCACCAGAGCATCCCCAAAAGTTCAACTCAATTAGGAGTTTTTGCCAGTCTGATTGCAAATGTCTCTGCGCTTTGGGTAAAACCTCCCATTGACTGCAGAGGAAGCTTCTCTCCGGGTGAGAGCTGAAGGAAGACGGCAGGGTTTTGACCCAAAACAGAGGCTGAAAGTATAAATCAATTACACCTGCTCTGTGGCTTTGGGACTGAACTCATCAACTGTTTAAATATTCTTTGCATAGATTCATTAAAAAAGTCATCATTCTGGTACAGCAGATCAGGTGTTCACAATTCGTCAATGCCTCTCTTTTGTTCACACAGAGGTTTTACAAGCATGCTCCCCCGTTCTTAATCTGGGCTCCTAGACTCCACTGGAACTTGTTTTGCATGAAGTAAAACAAAACATGTGGTTTTCTGCTGCACTCGTTTAAGCCCATGGGGTAAATCATGGACATAGGCAATGAACAAACATTATCTGCCTTGAAATGAACCTACAATTCTCCCCCAGGAATAACTTAGTGCAAATGTTTCCTGTTTAAAATGGAAAGAGCAAAAGGAAGAATTCCAGGCCTTGGACTTTTAGGACCCTATGCTCCCCAGAGACTTTTTGCTTTAAAAACAGAACATTATAAAAGACAGGCACTCCCGGCTTCCCCCCGCCTCCTCCTGGTGAGACAGTCCAGACAAAGTGCTGAAGGGCCTGAAGCCACCCTCTGAGATACTAAAAGGACTCAACTGTTGTCTCTGCTCACACACCTACGCCTTGCAACAAAGCCTAATTTCCACAGCAGGCCAAAGAGTTGCTCCATGTATTTCTGTATGAAGACTCGTTCACTAGTTCCATCACACGCAGCTTTTAATTCCTCTGTGTGCGAAAATGCACTTCCAATCATAAAAGGCTTCTGTGATGGTAGGAACTGCTTTCTGTCAACCAGCAAAACAACAGGAACAAATGTCAAACCTACACCCATCACCTTTTAATGTAAGGTTAACGCTCAAAATCCTGTATATTAGATTTTAGAAGATGTTCTCATCAACAGCTAGAATCAACCAGATTCTTGTGAATCACATTAAAAAGGGTCTGTGTTTGGAACCAGATCCAGAATTCACCGAAGAGCCAGGTAGCTTTTGGATAGAGATTTAACTGCAAAATTGAATTACTCTAAAGTAACAAATTCAAAATTAATTGGTACCATAATAACTGTTGAGAACAGGACTGAGCCACCAGCATCATCTACTGAGCCTTCAGCACACAGCTCATCCCCCAAGTCACATGAGAGGTCTGGATGTTGCCGCAAAAGAGGTAGATGTGTTTTGCCACCCAGCCAAAAGAGCTATTTCCAGGAAAGCTCGGCCGGTCCAGTTCTAGGAGACGGTGTGACACGGCTGCCACAGAAGCTGTGACTGTGCAGAGGGCAGCGCGTTCAGGCAGCTTTGACCTAGGACAGTGCAGTGAATATGAGCCAGAGCAATCAAAGCATAAGCATACCAGACCTGAGGCATGTACCCAAGCAGCTTGAGCTTATGCCATCAGGTTGTCATTGCTGTTGCCTATGCTACAAAACTAAATCCACCATTGGTTCACTTACAGCTAATACTGTCCCTGGTTGCGTAGAAAAATTGCAGAGAGGAACACGCGGGAAGGGCAAAATCTTTCTTTAAAAAATAAAGAAATATCCAAGTTGTTCACTCTCAGCATCAGTTTCCCTTCTCTGAGGGTGAAACACCCATAGGTGGTATCATTCTTGAGTGTCTTCCCCAGAGTCAGGGCTTAGCAGCTGGGAGGAGAGGCTGTACACAGAGATAAGGCTTGAATCCACTTCACAGCGATCCTTTAGGAAAGCTCAGGAAGACAGAAGGTATGTGAGGTTTTTTTAGGAACCTTGGCATTAACAGAAGCAGCGATCTAAACAATGATTACCAGAACTGTCACATGAGTAAAACCTTGGGAAACCCTGGTAACTGCCCAAAAGGCTGCCCTTGGCCAGCATGACCAGGGGGAAATTCCATGAAAGATATACTCATGGCGGCACCACGCTATCCAGCTCACTTCCCCATGCGATCCCAGTGGGTGTTACGCATGCAGATACACATGCTGCTATGATGACATTTTTTTTCCCTTTTATGACCAGCATTGCATGTTGAAGCTGAGTTATTTCCTGAGGATTCATTCTTCCCCACCTACCAGCCATGCCCGGTGAAGTCTGCTCTTAGGGAGCTGCTCACAGTGCAAACCACCAGCCTGGGGATTCTCCATGAACCTCTCACATGAACCTGTATCTGACAAGTCTGAACATACAGGAAAACAACAGCCCTTCACTTCCCAAGTGTGTCGAATTAACCATCAGAAAGTCAATCTTTTTAAGGTAGAAGAAACACCTACAGGTACCAAGCTCTGGCTGTAGAAACGCTGTCACCATTAGGAGTAAGTCTGGGACACTGGGGGCAGCTCCTGGCAGGAAGAGCAAAGCTCCTCTGAAGCAATGCCATTTTCACTTGATAGCTCATGGTGTAAAAGTATATGCGGTTGTTTATCCTTAAAGAAATTGCCGTAACAACCCAAACCAAACACTTTCTACTTGGCAGCCCCTTGTAGATGCGATGCTTATTTCTGCAAGAAGCAAAACAACCCTTGCCTTTTCGCTTGGCGGACGTTGCCACCTCTGAGGAGGCCCTAATGAAATTCTTCTCCCCTCCCTCACTGTTTTTGTTGGCTTCTGATGAGTTCAGAGTTCACAGGGCCATATCACACCTCCCAAGTGACCCACAGTTTGGGGGTCAAACCAATAACCTCAAGTGGAAAATCAGTGACCCTGGGGAGTGATCAAAAATCCACAAATTGGGTCAAGCAGGTCCAGCCACTCAAAAGGACCAGGCCAGGAGCGTGCCCTCTGAGAGGACATGCTGAGTAGGAGCTGCTCTGACCGTCAGCTGTTTTCCAGATTTTTGGCCAGTTGTTTGACCTGGGGGTCCAGTGAAATTAATGGCAGGCAGAAGGTAGGGAAGCTGACACGACATCTTGGGAAGGAGCTGATCTCAGAGCTCAAAAAGTGTTTTTGCTGATAGTTAGGCTCTGCTGGCTCCCAGTGGAAGATGCATCACTGATGTGGGTCTAGCTAAAAGCAGAAGCTGCTGCTGAAGGAAGCAGCGGAAGGAACAGAGGCAGAAGCACCAAGTTCAAGAAAGGACTGAAACTGGTGGGGCAGTGTGGAAATGCACTCCACAAAAATGTAATGGGCAAGGTGCCCCTTAAAATGTTCATTTTATTGTGAGAAAGCAAAATCTCACCTTCCCCTGCAGAGAAATTACAGATCACACACAGAGGTAACTGCAAACATGTTTCATAGAGCTGGTTAGCAGCTCTACTGGTTTATCTTCTAAATGATTCACCAGGTAAGAACGTGGTCCATTTTGAGCTTTAAGAGCACAAAGTAGCCTTGTCCAAATAAAGCTTGTGACTGATGTTCAATTAACAGTACATGTGTTGTTATTTTCTCTATGACAAGTAAAGCCTGAAGTAGTTTGCTTTTCTAGCCCTGCTTTATTTACCTTCCAAACACAAAGGATATAAAATATAATATTTTCTGGCTTTGCTGCAGAATTTTTAAGAGTTTCTGGGTTTATTTAAAACTGAACCAAAGGATTCGAAATACTTAAGAAAGGCTTCTTTTACCCAAAATATTACTTAGACAGTGAAGTCAAATGCGTACCTGCAGGTCTCAAAAAAACCCTAACTAAACCGCTTTTTGCTTTCTGCAGTTCCCGTTTTTTTTTTAAAGCCTCTATTTCAGTAATTCTTCAGTTGTGGAGAATCTCACAGGGTAGACTGGCCTGAATATCTATTGCTTCAAAAAACAACCAGAAAAAAAAACCCATTTCATTTCAGGTTTACTGTGTTCCATTGTTAACCCCCATTTGCAGGTCACCTTTAACATCAGCCATGAGACACATGCTCGGGTTATCTGAAAAGAAAGGAAATCAAAATGACGGTCTGGCTGTTCATGCTGTGCCCCATCATGTTGGGGGTTTGTATTTCATCATGACAAAGAGTTTTTCTTGCCTCTGTTCTATAGGGAGAATCAGAGAGGTCACCCTCTTAGTACCTGGTAAAAAGCAAGGAAGGGAATGCTCTCTTCTTACATCACTGTCTCCTTCTCGCTGCTGAGGGAATATTTTGCAAGGGATATAATCTCACATGAAAAACTGCCTCCTTAGTTTGTCAGGGACTACTTCTTCAAATAAACTTCAAAGACAGTCACAGACTAAGCGGCAAATGGAAAGCCCACATTTGGCTGCAGTCTCTTTCATGTCTAAGCAAGACATACAGAGGCTCTGGGTGATGGCATCAGGCAGCTCAGCCTGTGATTAAAGAACAGGAGAAAGCAACAAGGTCCTATCTGCGTCCAAATTCTCACTGAAGAACACTATTGTATGCATCATGATTGCAGGCTGTTTGTTCTCAGCCAGGAGGATCTACTTTTAAAGAAAGGAGAAGCAGACGTTAAGAATGAAATTATGCAAACAATCTTACAGTATCAAATACATTACACTCTGTCTCTTTAAAGCTCATCTCAACATACACTAAGAACAACTGACTGAGAAAACCGTGTAGTCCGTATCTTTCCAGATACAGTATTAAAGACACTCCAGTGCTGTTTGTAGTCAGTGGCGCTAAGAACTTCTGTTGCTTAATACTCAATGTGCACATAACTTTAAAAAAAATATTTTTTTAAATCACTGCAGGTTTCAAAAAAATCACTGCATGACTCTGAGCTTCATGAAAGTCTGTCTCTGTATCTTAATAGGTGAGATACTCCTATAACAAATATTCTTTCCTGTTTCAGACCAATACTTTCTATAGCCGATGATGGGTTTTGCATTTAAAAAGCCACAGGAAATCAAATTTGGTATCTTAGTGCTAGGAAGAAAGTGCAGCACAAGGAAGTGCTCAGTGGCTGCTGTCTGTGAGAGAGGTTTGTACCTCTCAGAAGGCGGCAGATGTCTAGCAATGTCATACTAACCTCAAACACACCACACAGATTATTTATGGGCTGAGCTGGTGGAGGTGCTTTCTTCTCCTCTTCTTTTATCAACAATGCAAGGCTAAAAAATCAGATAACATAAACGAATACAATCCCTGGCTCTCATGTAGCACATGCCATGTGGAGAGAGCTGTTTTTAGTTTGAGGACTGTGTTTGGAATTCCTTCAGTGTCAGGTTTCCAGTTACCAGACCCTCATCCCTGGGCCAGGCACGGCTGCGGTTGGACTGGATTAGCAGAACACTCTGCAATGTATATTACATAGCTTTGACTTCTATAGCCTTTGCAGACCCATAAAAATAATGATCATCTCATGACTGCATTACTGGGGGAAGAGCAGAAAAACCTCTCTTCTTCCCTTTTTAAAGAACTCATATTTGTTTTGGATTTGGATTTGAAGAAGGAGGGATCCATACAAGTTTGTTGGAAGAGCACATTTCAGATGCGATGCAGGCAGGCCTGATGCTCTTCCCTTGCATGCAATTTTGCAAAGTTTAACAGTGGCCTTGACTTGTCTGAACGTAAGAGCTTATATGCATAGTTTTTCTCTCTCTACAGTACTACGGCTTGGAATATTTAGAAGCAAACAGCAAAAGCACCACAATCCTGGAAGGTAAGTGCATAGACATGTTTATATTACTCTAGTTGAAGTCTAGCCTTACAGTGGCTGGAGAACGAATTCCTTTATTATTTGCAGAGGGCCACATTTTGAGAGATGTTGGGCCCCAGCAGCTCCTTGGGCACTTTTTCGCCATTGGAGACATTAAGGTGTCCCACTTGTTTTTACATCCAGGACCAAGCATAAAGTTCAGTCAGATACTAGCTCTCCATGCAGATAAGCAGACTGCAGAAACAACTGTAAGAAAGGAAAAGAGTAGTCTGATGGGTTTAAAACTTTACTATAAGATTATGTAAGTTTTCTTATGACAGCATGAACAGCATTTTTCACGCAAGCAAATTGATTGTTCTCAATCCCTAACACAGCAAACTATGTCACAGATTGGTTAACATCAGAATTTAGAGTGCCATTTAATTAAACCCTCTCCCACCAGCAACAAAGCCATAAAACATTGTGTTGCTCCTTCGCTCCAGCGTTAGTTTATTTTCCACAGCAAATCTCAGACCAGCTTCTGATAATCCCATCCTACAGGCAAAGCTCCCCTTTCTTTCCTTCCCTAAATCCAACCTACAAATATAGGAACTGCGATAATCAGGATTAAACCCCTCAAATCAACAGCAACAAAAACCCGAATATGCTAGCCGGTGCTCTATAAATGCCCAATAAGTATTCAAACCAACTAGTCCAATAATCCTTCCTACTCAATTCCCCACTTGTTTTGTTCATATGCTCTCAGGCATGATACATCTCTTCTACCAGGCAGCATAGAATAAAGTAGCACCTATTGAACAAGACATCGCTATTCTGTGATCTCTTCAAGCTTAAAGGGATCTTAAGTAGATTGGTACTTTAAGTAGCGAGTCATTACAACATGTGTCATTTCATATGTTACTCATTATTCAACACAACATAATACCGTGTGAGTCATTAACCTCTTGGCATTGGTAACCTACTCTCAATGCTAAGCAGTCATGCTTGTTGCTCAGGAACCCCCAATGCTCTGACGGGGAGAGACCTGGATGAGGTTTTAAGGCCCCTTTGGTCTTTTGTTTTGCAGATCAGCAGGGGCCGAAAGCTCTTCCCATAGACCAAAAGAGTTCTTGGCCTTTGGTCTCTTGCGTCACATTTCTGAGACGATGCTGGCCAAGTTACTTTGGAGGGGAGAAAACTTCTTTTTAAAGGACGTATGCATCTTAAGCCAGCAAGAGAAGCAAATGTTTAGGTTTCTCAGCTGAATTTCGCATTTCAACGCAGACTCAAACTAATACAAAGAAGTACTGAACATACGCAGAACTGCCACTGCTGGCGCGAGATGCTGAAAGTTAAATCTCTTATGGTAACATTTGTACTGCATACTGTGCAGTAGCTCCAATGGACATCCCTGCCATGAGAAGAGCCAGCTACTTCCCTCAAGAGCAGGCAAGCAATGAGAAGGGAGAGAGGCACAGAGAGGTGAGACTCCAACGCTGGCCCCAGCACAGCAGCAGCACAAAACCCAGAAATACTATCCAGATCTCTTTGCCTCACCCTAACCTATACTGCAGATCTTTGCTTTTTTAGAGGCTATCAGGGTAGAAATTAAAGGTCCTGTGCTGGCTCAGGAGTTTTTCATTTTATTTAAAAGAAATTCTGTTGCCATAGTCAAAATTCTTCTTCAGAGGAAACAAACTCAGGCTCCAGGAGAGCTCCTTGCGAGCAAGGAAGCCTCCTGCCTTCGCCTGTCCTTCACAGCGCTACTGCTATGCACGCTGTTTTTGTAAAGTGCTTTCAAAGACACATAAACCCAAATTCTATCCTGTTCTCATTTTTCACGTGAAATGAATTTAAAGCATGGTGATTATTCAGCTGTGCTGTTCAAGTGATTTCCAACAAATAACAGAAGTCATTAAAAGAATCTTCCTAGGCAGTAACAACCTGGACCCAGGTCTTTACTATTCAGCCGCTGGGATCTTAACACGCTGTCTGATCTTTAGTGGGCTAGTAAAAACCTGTAAGAAGTGGTTATTAATGTTATTACCAAGCTTTTAGGCTTTTTTTTTTTTAAAGCGTCTCTCATTTAAATTAAAGCATTCCTTGCAGCGTTTTCTCCCATTGCCATGATGAAGCATGGCTGTCAATTCTGCCTCCGATGGCACAAACTGGGTAGTAAAACCATGCTTCAATAAAAAAGGAAAATGATTTTTGAAACTGATTGTAGCTGGTTATTTTTCCCTCCATTTCGTCTCTTTCTGGGTCCAGACATTCTGTTAAACTCACTGGGATACGCCATTCCCTTCTTTCCCCTTTGCAACAAAGGCAAAGCTCAAGGTCCACAGAAGAACGATGGCTGCTTTTTGGGGGCGAGGGTGACCTTAAAAACAGGCAGCTCTTATTTCTCTCTTCAGGCAGTATTTCAGTCCCCGTTGTTCCCCTACTGCTCATGTACTGATTTGTTCCTAAATAGCACAAACAGCCTGTAAGTACATCCTCCCCCCGCTATATTTTCTTTTGTTAGAACCATTAATTTCTATACAGGCATTAGATTATAGATTTCCTGGCTTGCCGCACTCCATTAACACTCTGGTAACCACCCCTTTTCCAGCCAGCCATTAAACACCACCTTTAATAATTGAGATTTAAAGGCTCAGGGCATGATAAACAGCTGAAGTTATAACTTTACAGCTGCCTCTACAGAAGTGTGTAAATCTCCAGATTTGGATAGGCAAATCAGTTAATTAGACTTGCGTTAAGTCACAAACTTTGCGGGTGCTCTGACAGCAGACGTCCTGAAGTTGAGCTTCAAATAACAAGGGGCAAAGCCCTAAATCCCACTGGGCTGGAAGAGACGGAAACGTCCCACCCGGTGCCCAGAGAGCAGTAGCACTGACTGCAGCTGCCGTGACTTGCAGACGGCCGTGAGCGCCCTGCGACTGCAGTCCCTTCCAGCTGTGTTTACGCTGGCTTCTTCCTTAAGAGCTTCTACAGTTACACGAACATCAGTGCAGCTGCAGCAAGCCCAGCCACTGCCGACTGGACATGCTCTACCTGCTGCCCGTGGTGGAGACAACCCCTTGTTTTACCACCCCGCCTTTCCCCCCTGCCAACAACACAGGTTGCTCTTTGAATGTGGGGCCCTGCAAGTCACAGGGGCAGAGCACAGCTTCCCCCTGCCCCTAGAGGAAATGCTGCAGGGATGGCTCTGCCTCACTGCTAGCCAGTAAATGTTCAAAGCTGGTGAGATTCAGAGCTGCAGGGCCACTGGCCTCTTTAGGGACACGGGCAGTAAGAGGTTAACCTTCGGTCGTGAGGCCCAAGTGCCCGTGCTCCATCTCTGCATCAGTTATCTCCCTGTTGCTGCATTTAAAAATACTGTATGTAATTAACTGTTATCAGGTTGTTAAGCAGTGTGCTGAAGTGTGAACTTATCATTCAATTGTTTCCTTTATTTACAAAGTCGCTGCCATTCTCTGAGGTGGCAGCCTGGGACAGGCTGTTGACTTGCTCAGTCAGATGAGGAGGGTTTAGCGCACCAAATTCTGGTAGCAGAAGCGGATTCGGAAGAGGTGAGACACAGCCGTGAATCTGCTTGGTTCCTCAAACACCCCCTCAACACGCCCTGCAGAATAGCTGTGTGCGAATGAGACATACACGCATGCCACCGCTACCAAATACATCACTCTAACGTTGCTTTGAGACCTGAACCACCCAGCATGGGGCAAAGGCACAATACAGCTCCCAAACGCTGTAACCCAGCCTTACGGTCATAGGCAGAGTTTTTACTCATATATATGGCACTAACTTTAATGCCTACAGATATATAAAGCTATGTGGTTCATTCACAGATGAAGACGACATAACTGCTGACTTTCATGCACTTCTACACTCAGTTCTTCCCCTTCCTCTTTTCATTTGCTGGACTTTGTTTCTTTAAGAAAAGTAAATCTGGACGGCAAAAGTCAACATCATGTTAGAGCACAGGCTGGAGATGGGAGGACATGACAATAGGGCAAGATGCCACATCCCCTACTGTCCTCTCTGCCTCTCTCCACAAGGCCCAGGTTTGGTTTCCAGGAGCCCATGGCTCCCACCACTTTTTTTGCCACTTTCCCCTCCTGGCCTGGCTTCTCTTCTCTTATTTGCTTTCTTCCCCAGTAGCACCAGCCCTAGCAATGCCTGCAAGGAGTCCAACATGACATGAGACATCATCAGATCTACATAATTTTCTTCCATGCATTCCTGGCCTGGTAGGCCAGCAGGACCTACTAGCATGGTCCCTGTGTGTACAACAACCTTTGCTCTTTGGGAACTGGTGCAATCATCAATATCCCAGATCTATGTGCATTCCCCCCCAACACTTGTAATAGAGGAGATATGTAGCTTCTAAACAAATTTCTTCTTTGCCATCTGCACACCATGCTGCATGCCAGATGACAAAATAAAATTTGCAACAGCACAGTTCTTGGAGCACAGCAACCTTCAAGAGAGCAAGCACAGCCTGTGGCAACACAGTTATATCAGCTTAGTCATGTACCTAGAACAGAAGATATCAGGATGCTGAAGCTGGAAGTTGGAGCACACATCAGAAGACAGAAAAAAATGCTTTAAAGACACACCAAAACACTGCATCCCTGAGCAACAGGAAAGCCGTGCCAACAGCTGGGAATTAGTGATACCTTACAGAGGTGACAGCACAGCAGTTGGAAGATAAGAGCAGGTCAATACTGAGGATAGAGAGGCTTTGGACAGCACCACCAGGTACAGACGGCAATTTCTTTTGAACACATATATACATCGTGTCAAAGACTACCACCTGCAGTAGTGTCTTATGTGCAAGACATGATACTGTCAGCAGCTTCATCTTAGATTATGATGAACACCACCACAATCAGAGAGGCACCCCTACTCCACCCAGGAAGGCTATGACATGCCATCAGTGAGAAAAAGAGAAGCAAAACCACTTCCCGATCTGAACCTGGTAAGAACCTGGCAAAGACTGCAGACAGCATGTCTCAATTTGGCTGGGGGAAAAAAAAATTAACTAAAAACACCCTCTAACTTGAAACCATCTTTTACATAATGAATCAATCAAACAATTATCTTTGCTCTAGTATGTTCAAATCAAGGGAATCATCATTGAAAATAACGAATTTATATAGCTCATTTAAAGCCACAGTAAGCTACGCTACTGATTCACTAATGAACAATAAAGGTCACTACTACAATATCATTATAAGTATTTTCAGATTGTGCGGTGTGATAGACTTGAAGTGGCATGTTCATAAAATAAACATCAAGATACTTTGCAGAGGGAAGTAAAGATGGAAAGCGATCTGTGCTCTGCCTATATACCAGATGGAGAAGAGGGAATAACTCGATGGGATGAGCAACTTCGTTCCCCAGACTCATCTGGCCTCAGCCAAAGCCTCTGGATGTCAATGGAAGCATTTCAATGAGCTTTGGATTAGGCTCTTGTATAGGAGAATGGTATCTGAAAGGGGAGGAGAGGGCAAGGAGAGAATGAGACATCTGTATCCTGGAATGAAGTCAGGAAGTTAAGGCCTGACAGCCTTAGACAGCAAATAAATAGCTAGAGTACTACATGTGGATTGCTGAAAAGCCTCACTCCACATGGAAACATTCCTTTTCAATTGAATTAAGAGAAAAGACTGACAAAACCACAGTTAATTTATTTTTTACTTTTTGAGTCATGATCTGGAGGGGGGTACATGTATGCAATTATTAAGAAACAAGACATTCTACCAGGATGAACAGCACACCTCTGCTACGTGGATGTTACATCTATGATTGTTAATAACGTGGCAAATGGGGCAATGTAGCAGAGCGTGCTCTAAACTGCAGCATCACTCTTTGATGGTTACCAGAACCAGATGCTTCAGAGGAAGCTGCAGTTAGTCAGCAATTAGTAGTTTCCATAGACCTTGCATCATAAAAGCAACCTCTCCTCCCCAGAAACTAACTCAAAACAAAGCAACTATTGGTCTAAGTCCAGGTTTGCAGAAAGATGCAGGTTTCAGAAACACAAAACACTTGATGGCATGTCTGTACTTATAAATGTTGACATAAAAAAATAAAACCCGTAATATTTAACCTTGACAGACCTACTGTTTGAACACGTAGGAAAAAAGCACAATATAGTAGAGAGCCTGTGGTGAGTTGAGAATGACGACTTTTCCAAACCTCAATGTTAAATCTCTAATGCTGAGTTGGGTTCCTCTCTAACAAAAATATCTGTACTTCTACTTCCAGTAAAACACCATTTTCTTTAAAAGAACTTTGCAACATTTCAAAGACCGTTCTTTTTTTAATGATCAAAAAGTAAAAGGGAGAAATTTCGTATCATATCAAGCAGCTCCAATATAAACGCAAGAAGAACATTCCAGTTTCTAAGTCAGAAAAGCACAAAGCAGCAATGCTATTCTACGGATGCAAAATGGTCTCCAAAAACTTATAAAACTTGTGGTATAAACTAGTACAACTGAAAATGAAATGTCTAAGGAGGAAAAGAGCAGGGTTAAGGGTTCTGTATTGATTTTTTTTTTTTCCACATTGGGATTAAAGTGATTTCAGCTGGGACCCAGCATTACAGATGTAATTATAATTTCCATTTATATTTTTAGACTGTGTACAAAGAAGTGTAATAATGGGCAGCTGAACATTTTCCATTGTCCATTAAAAACGAAATGTTTCTGATGAAATCTCCGTAAAACCAAGGACCACTGCAGTAATCTCTCAATAACAGAGCTTTCTTCAGATGTTTGGTGACGAGAGAGAAGGGAGCGCTGTCAGCCCTTCACACAAAGAAATCAAACCAAAATGACATTAAGGTTGTTATTCCCCTCAATAATACTAAAGAAATTCCAAGTTAAGATCAGTAACAAGTCTCTTCAAAGAAAAAGTCAGATTACTCATTAAATAACCTTTCTTGATATTATTTACAGGATATTTAACAAAAAGCATTGCATTAAGGCAACACTAAGGAGGCATTATTTAAACCACAGAAAGTGCGGGGAGTGAAAAAGTGAAATTTCTCCAAGTTCCACTGCCTGTCTGCCATCCTTCCCTCATGCTTGACAATACACGTTTAAGTCCAGGTTTCCTGGAGGCCTCTGATAGCTAGGCAAATGATTGCTATTGAAAAGCAAAATGTATTCAAGGTAAAGCAGGTGCTTAAGTGCTCTGACGGATCTGGGCCTAAAAATTCAAGTTGTAAACCCCAACTCAATTTCAACCGACTAATTGAATTCGTCTTTTTTTTTTTTTGTTAAATTCCCTTTCGTTTCAAACCGATCCGCTCTGTGCTTCCTGCCATAAAGCGTGATGCAGTCAGTACTGCAGCACAGCCCGTACCACCGAGCTGCTTCCACTCGCCATTCCAGAGGGGGCTGCAGTGCACACACCACGTGGCAAAGAGAGCCTTACAAAAAATGCTCAAAACCAGCACGGGTATATTCAGGCAGGCTAAATTCAGCTCAATTCCCCAGTCAGCGAGAAACCCAAATACCTTCAGAGACTCCCACAAAGCTAATTAGAGGACTAACAGAAGTCGAGTCAGGCAGCACGCACAGCAAAGTTGCACAGGCTTTCTGAGTGCGGCTACTGGGATCCATCAAGCTTTTAACTGATTTTGGAAATCTTTAATTGCTGAACGTATAGTTATACAGTGTGTTTTGCTGATTGAGGATCTTTGGAAGAAAGACTGTTAGTATGTCCTTCCTTTCTTCTACTTGTTTTGTCCCAGCTGTTTTTTTGGGTGGTTGATTTTGATTCAAGAGCATATCACTATTACCTCTTTAAGAAAGCAAAACAAAGGGAAAAACTGTGACCACACCATGCTTCTAAAAATGCATGCTTTTTACACTGAAGACATCTCAGTTCTCAGTAAACAAATACTCCTTTTCTTTAAAGCACAGCATCTCAGATCGAGCCAAAATTCGTAACAAGAATGCTAAATGAGGGACCAAAACCTGGTGACACATGGATATGTACAACAGTATGCTAACACCTAGATCCAAGCAAAAAGCCATTCACATGGATTTTCAACTGTGAAATCCTGCTGAGATTGGTTTTGCTTGCCAGATTTTGTCATGATCTACAACCGACTGCTCTCAAAGTACTTCCCTTCACCAGGAAAACAAAGGCTATTTTTCTTCTTTAAATGAAGAAGAGTGTCAGCTACTCAATATCCAAGGACCCCCGTTGGCTTGGGGTTTTACTTGATAACCTGGGCTGGGTTTTGTTCACACATTTACCGCCCTCTCTCTCCGCCCTTGGCTGGAACTGGCTGCCAATTTCCAAGGTGCTGTTTCAGACTATCTAATGCACAGATCCAATCTCCTTGCTGAATTACATCTGGAGTGGAACAAAAATGGCAGATAATTCACTTTCTATTAAAGTTAACACTCTCCTCCTCTTGCTTCCCACGTATGTTATACAGTTGGACGCGTTTGCATGTTCTGCTCTGTTTTTTCAGCTGTTGCAAGTGCATGAGCTGTCAATTACTCTGTGTGCAGAGAGAGGACGGTGTCTTGAGGAACAGCTTCCAGTTTACATGACTCCTCACCTCATCACAGCTCAAACTTTTAAATGAATCCTGTTGGGCAAGAGGCCTGAAGCAGAGAGACCCTTAGGTGCTCTCTCCCCCGCCATTTCCCCCCTCATTGAATGGTTAATCAGAGCAGAATAAATTTTAAAACTAATATTTATTCAAACAGCTGTAGGATCCCATCTGCTCACGCAGAACAGAGCGCAGAAGCAGCGGAGGCATCAGTGATACCAGACAAAAGCCAGCAGAAGGTATGAATTCTGTCAATATCTCCATAGTCAGATTAAGTGACGTTTGGCAGACAAAGTTTTCGAGTACAGCAAAGACACTACCATTACTGTAAAGATGTGGTTAAGTTTTTAGCATATGCATTCTGGTATTTAATATATTTCCAAAATACAGCTTGCTGAAAGTCTGACTAGTGGCCTCTATACTACTTAACAGCAACCACATGCCAACAAAGTTTTGCTGGTGCGCTTCTGGCATACCCGTAACACCTTTACCAGTGGAAAAGATGCTCTACAGCTCATGCAGATTTTCCCAAATAAGCGTCAACAAACAAGCAGTATCACTGTGCATCTTGTGCTTTGTTTATGCCATATTTTAAAGAACTGTTCTAGTAGAAAATTTTGTACAGGTGCTAAGTGACAAAATTAGTGCTAATTTACATAACTATTAAATGCTAGAACAATGCAATCTTTTCCAAGCTGGAGATGAGGGTAAAGATTCTTAAGAAAGCAGGAATTAATTTTCTCTGACAGGGTACAACAGGAGTTTTAGCTCCATGCTTGCTCTTAAAGTCACTGGTCCGTAACAGCTGAACGTTTGCAATTCTTCAACAACCTTGAATTACATTCATTTTTAAGTCCTATTTTTACTTCACTTATCTGTGGTAAGATGGGATGGGGTGGAGAAGAACATAGAGAGCAGGCAAAGATATATTCCTTTTTCCAGGATCTCCAAAATATTGAGATATTAGGACTGTGAATATTGGTGGGTAGAGTTCCCAGGGAAAAAACAAACATCCTAATCACAGTTTATCAAATTACAACCAGAATGACCCAGACAGCACAGAAATGAAAGAATATGCTCCAACAGTGATCACGTTTCAGTCTAAACCTACTGCTGACTGCAATCGGTAGGAACACATCCATGGATCGCAGTGGTTCTGGATCAGGCTCTCACTAGCTTCTACAACATTTCTTGCAGAATAAGGTGTTACTCAACCTGGATCAACACATCCAAAGCATGATTTTCTGAAGTGTCATAGTTGAGGAGCAACATAAAAGCATTAGGTGAATATATGGGCAAAGAAAGCTGGACAAAAACTCGTGGAATTTAGAATATTCTCTTGATATGTGTTTAAGAGACTTCTGCAGAGAAATTAAATATGTCACCTCCTTATGAAATGGAAGCCGTTTGGCTGCCAATTGTATGAGTTGTGTTGAAACAGCTGCTCTAGCAACTGTTCTTACTATTAAATTCTTCAGCGATTCTCTTAATCCCAAATTAGACACCTCTTTCCTTTAATCACCAGTTTATATAAAAGCTCTCACCTCACAAGGCAGGGTTTCACCACGGATAACAATCACAAACAACTGCAGGTCTGCTTAAAGCGCTGCCCTTGTGTTTCTCTACGGCTCGCATCTCCCCCATCCTGTTTCTTATTTCTCGGTGGGTGGCATGCTGAGTGCTCACGACTCTGTCCCCTATGTGTTTGTAAAAGAACCCAGAACTATATTTGAGTTCTTAAGATTTCGCAGCCTGTCATTACCTTACAGCATGCAATTAAGACTGTCCACATACAATTCACTTTCCTACTTTATCATCATTATCTCCTTTCCTCTTTCATAGATGTGTACATAAGAATACCTATAACTGAACTCACTTTAAATGACTTGCTATTGGAAGCTTGAAACTTGCCATTGTTTCCTTGTTGTTTTTAACATTTTTCCTGTTTTTTTTTTTTTTAATTTTTTCCTGAACCTGCTTTGCAAAGATTGGATGCAGATAAAGGAATGGGATGGATTATGGAGAGCTAACTGCAGTCTGCCTCTGAGCGATGGGTGCCATCACAAAGCTGCTGTTTGCTTATAGGAACCTAGCTGAGCGGTAACAGAACATACAGGAGGTTCATGTACAACGCTGTCAGAGCTGCAGGAAGCTCGCTCAAAAAATCCCGATCCAACATCCTTGAAAATTTACACCCGATGCTGTTGGCTTCCTGCATTTCTCTTTTTTTAAGTTGTTTTTAAAGCATGGTCACTGAACCATCTTTCAGTCACACCTCCAGACCCATTTATCAAGAGAAAGCCAAAGCCAAGAACTGCAATGGAATTGTCTTATTTTACAATGAATTTTCTCACAGAAAGAAAAAAAGCTTATTTCCTCACTTTTGCAGCCCAGAGTCCACACTTTTTGATCAGTTCTGATTTATAACCCAACATAAGCAGCAATGTTTTTATTCCAAATACCTGTACCTACAAAGCAGCCAGCTGAGCTTCAGCAGCCTGCTGGTCTCCTGAGCAATTTCAATATCCATCTCAACAATGCAAAGGGTGTATTTGCATTTTGTAGCACACATCTTATTCCCCAGGTTTCACTCAGCACATCACTCTGTTGATGCATTCTATGGGACATATGCTTTTGTTTTTTAATTTGATTTTCTTTTTAATTTGCATTCACTTATCTTTTTTCCACAGATCCTTCATCTCAACCTAACCATTTTGTACTGACACTTCTTTCTTTCATTAATATTTTGTTCCCTAACAGTTGTTTTGTTCTTTTACTCACTGGAGGCATAGCTAATACAGCTTTCTTTTCTGAGGCAATGCCTCCACGACTTCATTAAATTTTATAATATTAATTCAAGCCCTTTTGTTCAAAGGCAGTATTTTCCTCCATCTCTGTATTTTCAGGCTGAATTTGGTGCCCTTAGTTTGAGTGGGAGGTCCTTATGCCTGGTTATACACTAAAATCCATACCAGGTACATGTTTTTTGTAAATGTGACACTTGAAAGTATTTTTATTTACTCGGGCTAGTATCTCCTTGCGAAAAAGGCTGGCTGTTTAGTTTCAAAATATTAATTGACTTTTAAACTATTCCATATTGCATCAACTGGCTTTTCGCTATGAGGAGTTGACTGACTTATTAGAAAAATTGACAAAACCCATCCCTGTCTGCCTCCTTCTACACTTCCAAAGTATTCTTCTGGGACATCTGGTTTTTAGCGTTTTTTTTCAAGCTACGTCCCAGTTGTTGCAGACATTTTCTTTGCTCAATTTTCTCTAGTTATTCCCATGGAAATTATAGAAGTAGCCTGCCAGCCACAATCCAGGATTTGATGTCATGAACCTTGACCTTTCTGATGTTCTGAAGTATACTTTTTCAGTATTAAGACTTAATTTGACTCGGGTAGAGGCATCCTGTTCATTTCAACTGATATTTCTATTTTATTGGAAAGCTGGAGGTATGTTTTACAACCAAATCTCCTTCCTTTTTCATTCAAGTTAAGGGATTTCTGTAATTGTGATCCTGTTTACAATTTTCTTTCCTCCTTTCAGCCAAGTTTGAGAGAAAGACAGAAGACCATTTTTTGAAACTTCTACAGTATGCTGATCCTTTCCTACCTGCTCTGCTTTTAACGTCTGAGATTCTCCCTGTAAAAGGTATACACAAGTTATTTATGAACTCTGCGCATTTTTGGACAAATGTGTTTTGACACCATACACAAAAAAAAGCCTTCAGACTTCACAGATGACACTGAGATGGTATTAGTACCATGGCACACTGCAGCAGAGTAACCGAAACTGAGATAAAACAGAACAAGTTGCAACAGAGCACTTCCAGCTTTCTCCTGCATGTACGTATCCCAGATCCGGTGTCCCGCAATGGATTTGGACCCTGTCCTTCTTGAAATACAATGACTTTCCTGACATCTCAGAGACACTGGGCAGTTTCCACAGCAATCAGTTTTATTACCTTGCAGAGTTAAGTAAAGTTAGCTAAGCAAATCTTAAACTGTTTGATATTGGATTTAAGCTAATCTTTTAATGACCACATCAGCTTGGTTCCCAAGCTTGTGCTCTAGCGTGTGTCAATGATCTTTTTTCTTTGCCTGTATTTCATCTTGGCTGGTTTATTGCAATGTATCTTGGAGGTCCTTGAGTAGGACCAGTATTTCCATTAAAACTGATTCTAAATTCATCTGCCAGGACTTAAAACCCAACTAAAACCACACACATATTTCATTTATAATGAGATCACCACATTGGAAGATACAGACAGATAAGATTTTGCTGCATTTTCAATGAAAGTACAGCTGTCAAGATAAAGATCCTATTTAAAAAATATCCCTGAGTTACTGATATTACTTTAGATGATTAAAACAGAAGAGGAAGTTAATAATCAAGTATACCATAGAATGTCCTGTTTGAATATTATTTATGTTTCACATGACTAGGATGATGAAATTGAGCGCGCCATTCATTTTTGCGCCCTACTTAGCTCTAATACTATTTAAGACTCCAAATTATCAAGTCTTTTTAGTTTTGCAGTTATGTCAGGGGAATATTAAAAAAAATAAAATATTTACATTGAAAATTTAAAAAAGACCACTCACAATTGGTTCCCTTGACCCTCTTCTCTTTATTTTAATCCATATGAGAAATGGGGGAGATACAGACTTTTTTCAGCTACCTGAAACTACAAAATACTTTCCCATCGCTCTGCCCTTCACTGGTTTGCACCACTATGGAAAGAAAATATGGGCCTTACTAAAAATATTGTGTATTATATTATGCACCAAAAGTTAATAGGTTTGCTTTGTATCTGTACAATATAAGTCCAGAATCATAGTTTTGCTGACAGACTATGACTGTGGTGACTCTGGACTGGGTTGATAAGTTATTACACTGCCATTAAAGTTTTGGCAACACGCGCCCCCTCCCCCCCATTTATGAAAATATATCTGCAGATGCTCTTTTTAACCAGGCGAACAATGCTCCGATTTAAACAGTGCTACAAGGCAGCAATGGCATTCCCTGTGACACCTGCAAATTCAGTAGAGTCATGTAATGAAGTCAACTGAAGAGAAGAAGAGTGGAAAATGGAGCGGCAGGCTGTTACTAAGAAGTGGCTGAGCACTAAGAAGGCCCCTGGAAGGTAACTTTGGCAGAAGAGCAGCAGTAGTGCAGGAGAGCAACACTGTCACCGATACCGAGAACCGCTGTGCTGCCGCAAATGGGTCAACACCAAAAACCAACCAGAACTTCACATCCCTCAGCTGAGGGCTATAGCCACAACTGCAGTGCTGGGTCAATGCTGTGTAACATACTCTTGGATGTCACGGAGGAACGCAAATGAAGTACACAAAATGAGAAGGGGGGCGGATGTTTTGCAATGTGGGATGGAAAAGTTAAATCAAAGTGATTTAAAGCAAAAAAAAATAATTGTGATTTAAACCAACAAGCAGGGAATTTTGATTGAAATAACTGATTAAACCTTGCTTTTTTATCTGTGCTCCTTGGTTAGTCAATTCCCAAAGGTCGGGAATGCTCTGACAAGTTGATTTGCAGCTAATTATAGTCTGCACTAAAACTGTGATTTTTTTTTTTTTGCTAACCAGGAGAATACACTATATACATATTTAAGTAATGTCAGTATATTAATTTCAGATTCTGCTAGACAATGGTGAATGATGACTCTTATTTAACAGACAATTAACATTTTCTTGTGATTTGTGTCAAGTCACTTCCTGATGGCATTTTTGGGATTCAATTAAATTGCAGAAATCCTGCCTTTTCAAATAAACTTGGTTAGTAAAATAAAGGTAAGAACACTGAAGTGCAAGAAAAAGCTAATGAAGCTTGCTAAGTAATCCATTCCTTCTGTTTGAGGAACCTTATTTCTTCATGACATAGGTGTTACAGAAACTTTGCGTTTCCAAAGAGCTGGAAATGTTTTTGACTCAACTCTAGAGGCTACCTCATAAATTGACTGCATGCGGACTCCGTCCCCTTGAGTCAATGCTGTTTTCATGCTCTATAGTGTAAGACCTAAGTGCTCAATCCGTTCAATTTATTGAAAAGGAGGTTAAAAGATAACATAAATGATCACTGCATAGAAATACTGAAGGAGAGGCAGTTTGCAGGCTTGACTCTTAAAATCTAGCAGAAAAAATATTTACCACAGCAGCCAGAAACTGAAACTGGCTAATGTCAGACTTAGGGGGGAAAAAAAAAGGCATAATCTTTTTAAGCAGTAAAATAATTAACCTCTGAAGAATGTAATGAATTCTCCACAATGTGACATTTTAATTCTAGGTTAAATGCTTTTGTAAATACCTTTATAAAAGTAATGCAATGGATCAAAATTGAAATTTAGTTTGATGCAGAAATGTAGGAAGTCTTTGAGGGCTCAGGCAAGGTGATCAAAATTGTCCTTTTTGGCTTCATACCTAGAAATGGAGGATGTGCTGCTTTTAGCTACTGCTTTAAGAAGTGCAAGTTGTGCGTTCAACCTGAAGAGAAGTTTCCAGCACGGTAAGACTACGTGCTGCCACTGCAAGGCTACGTGCAAGGCTAGCTCCTTAATACATTTGCAAGTTTCCCAGTTTTAAGATGCATGTAACATTTAAGACAGATATTCCTGTGAGCCAATTACCAGTTTGCTCAGTGGTCTCCTCCCAGCCACAGCAATACAGCTGAACTCATCTACACAGCCTGAACTCATTTTTCCATGCTAGCAGTTATTTTCTAATGCTCTTTCTGCCTTTTCAGACCTACTCCTTTTCTCAACAAAAGCATCTGTTTTTCAATAATACGAGGATTCTAGAGAAAGTCTGGAGTATTAGCTTTCCTTTGGAAGCTGCATTTTTTACCAGGAAGATGGCTGAGCTTTCTGATCTACACTCATGTCACCAGTGTCCCATCTCAGTGTCTGACAGTCTGCTTTTGGTCACAGCCAGCTTTTCCATCAGCACAGAAATGAACGTGTCCTCGAACACGAGATTTCTCCAAACAAGGCTGCCATTGGCAAGACTGTGATTTACATTAAGACAGATTTCCATAAAAGCAAGCTCAAAAATAAAACTATGAACAAACAGAGCAGCCTCAGCTTCATATTTGTTCCACAGCTCCATCAGGAAAATATTCTGGATTGCGCGACCCAAAAAAACAGGCATTAAAAATAGTTTAAATAATACAAACGTTTTTCTGGCTCCCACACCCTTGCTGTGCTCCTCTTCCCAAAAGATGAGGCTAAAAGGTATAAAAATCAAGCCATTCTCCTCCTAAGCAGGAGGATTTAACATTGCTTAATACTACTATTCGGCACTACTTAGCTGTAGCCCCAGGGCAACACGTAAGTACTGAGCGCAAAGGACTGTATCGCTCTTGCAAAGCCTTCCATTCTGTCTTTCCCACTTTGCTGCTTTTCTGCAGACAGAGCAGCACAATGCCGTGTGAGATGAAGACCTGCCACTCTCCTGCCATGGCCACTTATCATCTAATTCAGATGTTTGCCTCTGTAGACATTTCCAAACCGAGTCTACAGACTGGCATTATTTTACCTAGAAACTTAACTACGTAACTCAGCTGGCCACTCATTAAGCCAGTCACATACAAAGCCTTCCTCCAAAGGCTGCTGCCTCCTGTTTTCAGCTTTTAATTAAAAACGTAACCTTACACAGGAACAGATCCTCCTCTCAAAGGCAAAAAAGGGCATCACCGAGCTCAGAGAGAGTGGGACACTGGATTTGCTGCTTCACCTACTGAAAAGGCAAGCACGCTTGACACAGCTGAAGTCTTCAAATACAGCTAATACAGACTTATATCACCTGAATTTGGCCCATAATACCTAGGCTTAAATTAGCAGCTTCAGAGAAAGACAGAAAAATACAAAACAAAAGGGCAAGGCAGCAATGATGTTTCAAAGCTTAGATTTTTACAGCCCAGCAGCCATGTTCGGGTGCTGCTGGCAACCTGACTTCCTCTTCGTGCAGGACGCGTGCCTTTGCATGGGAATGGGCAGTGCCTCAGGGACACCAGACATTCATAAAGCTCTTTGGCAGGCGATCATTCCTCTTTCTTGCCCAGTGGGGAGGAAAACCAAAGCTCTCTTACTCAGTCTGTCCATGCCCGCACACACTGGCATGACTCCTGCTGGCTTCCAGGTAAGCAGAACAGTTTCTCTGTGTAGGTCCCAGCTACTCCTGACGTGGCACAGATCCCCTCCTCCCCCCTCATCCAGTGAAACTGGCTGCGGTCCAAGCGCTTCCCTCTCTTTCCTTGTGTGGTGCCACACCAGACCGGCAGGCAAAGGTCATATCCTCCTGGACTCAACACAATATTGCAATAAGAGTCTGTTTCCCAGCGTCTACAACCCTCATCTGAAGCCTCTTTAAGCATCTCTTATTAAACTGCTTAAACTTAGACTTAAACGGCTAAGTACGCAGACAAATCTATACCACGTCCATACCAAATGCAGCTCAGTGGTCTGACCAAGGTGAGGACAGGGACAAGACAAGGCTGGGAAACCATGAACTAATACTAGAGTGCTGAGGAGAAGAAAGCTGCTCGTTGAGGAAATACTACCTCTGTATTTCTTTCTACCTGCCTATTTCTTTCTCTTATTTTTTTTTTTTAATAACGCTGCCCGTTATAGTAGTATTCACGGATCCTCCACTGAGAATACGTTGGCAAATGGGTTGTTTTTACCTGGATTCTTCTTTCCTCCCGGGCAGTCAGCCATGAGAACAAAAGAAATCACTCATTTCCATTAGTGGCTGGCAATGAGACTGCATCCCCTTCTTCTGGATTTAGACTTCACCGTAGCAATCTAGTCATTTGTGACTGCCAGGGCTTAATTACTGCAGTAACATGAAACTGCAAAACTTACAAAACCTAAGTATATAAGGCAGTCCAGGCGGTTGCTGGACTGCAGGCACACCCAAGGGTGCGCTGTCCCAAAGCTCTGATCCTGCCAGGGTGGAAACCCTCCGGAGACGCGGCAATGGCACGGCCTGTGTGCGGCAGCGCGAGCGTTCGGGTCTGGAAGCACACGACCCCTCGGAAGCGCAGGCCCTCTCCCCCTCCAGCATGATCTTCTTAGGCACTGAGAGAAATGACATTCTTCACACTGATCTCCAAAAGCTTATTGAATGTTTGGATGACTTCCGAAATGGCGAGTTCCAGCCAGCTAAATACTCAAACCTGTCAGAAGAGCTACAGAGTCATGATTCCAGCAAGTTAAATGGCGGTTTTGGAAAGAACACCATGAGATTCATGATCTGATTCAGACAGACCTACTTTTTTAAAAAAAAAAAACCCAAACCACAAAACTGCAGGGTGAGCCGTACACACACCTCGGGGACATGCCGAGGATGCAGTGGGTTTGAAAAGGAAGGGGACAGAAGGAGTACACAGAACTACGGCAGAATACACTGCTGCATCAAGCAAGGGCACGCCTGCATCTGCAGGGTTGTGCTCAGTTCTGGTCATCCTCGCTCGAAAGGAATAGCGGCGAAATAAGAAGAATTCAGAGTGATGCGAGTTACTTCACTGGGAAATTTCCATTTTATAAAGATTGAAAAAAGAAGGTTGATTAGCTTGAAGGGAAAACGAATAAAAGGAGACACGATACAGGAATGCGAAAATTGCTGTAGAGACATACACTGGGCACCAAATGCTAATTTATTCTTGTAATTCACAAGGAAGTACTCAACAAAATCGAAGTTTAAAACAGATGAAAAAGAGTGTGCATAATTAAACTACACCTAACTACCCTGTAAAAATCACTGCTAAAAACATGGCAGGAGACATGAGTGTTGGAGGACTATGAAAAAAGATGGCTGTTTAGCCAGGAAAGAATATCCACACTCAGTCAGGATATACATACAGGACACACTGCTGGAAAGCAGGATCTTGTTGGGAAAGCCAGTTACTGCACAAGACGAATTTCCAAAACAAGGGCTGACACAAATATCATTTGAAGGCAGTAACTAAACTACAGACACATCCTTTGGTTTAGAAACCATGTACATTAAAAATGCCTACAAACACTCAATAATATCTTGTGAGACAGCCTTTATATATTGGTTTCCAAAAGGAAGATATACTATGTATTTTTATCTGGAATTGGACACAGCGTTACATATTTATCAATCAGTCTCTCCAGTGACACCTTTGAATGTAAATAGCTCAGTGGAAGAAGAAAAAGAAGCAAGAAGAAACTATTCACTGATTTCCTAAACATCAGGGCTACTTCACAACAAAGAATGTCTTCTTGCTTGTAAGTAGCTATTTTTGCTTTGCTGTTACAAATTATCTTGCTTGTAGGTCCAAGAAGTGGACTGGGTAACCCCTCCAAGGTCTTTCCCAGCTCTCTGATTCTAAAGGGGAAATATTTTCTATTTCTGTTTTCCTACCACTGCTTCCCAGTATCTCTTATTGCATCCTCTCACTCCCTTTTCTCACTTGCTAAATCTTACACTCCGCTATTAGAACTCCCATAGAAAAGGGACTGAAATCTCTGAATCGCTTCCTTTTTGTTATGCCCCACCGGTTTCAGACTAGAATTACTCTTCATTGAGTTGATAAGGATTAAAAATTAAAAAATGCCCTCGGAGAATTCACTCTCATTTCCACAGTGTTCGGTTAAAGCACAGAGATGCGCTACTGGAATAGGCCTGCTAGTCAGACGGTCTTTGCAGCAACAGTGGGATTTCAGTAGCCGTGGCTGCCGTATTGGAGGCTTTCCACAGCAGTACTCTGTCAATGCCAGCTAGGATTATATCACTATAAACTCGGTCGTTTATGCCCTGCTACGACCTGTTATAACTCTTGCAGAGCCAGCTTCCTCAGTGTCATGTTCTCTACCTGTGGATCATGACTCTTGCTGACATGTTCAATGAGAGCGCTTTTTTTTTAAAATTCAAAAGTCCAAATTAATAGTACAGTTATAAAGATGGCACTAAATCAGCAGCAAAAGGTGACAGGACAAAATTGCAAAATAATCTCTCCTGTTGGAGCCGGACATCAGCTGTGGGCTGATATCCCTGCCCATCGGAGAGAGGGTGAATCAGTGTGCGTGTGTGAGGCTGGGCGCCGTACCTGGGTAAGGATGCGTACTGCCTTTCCATCCCCTCGAAGTGGAGATTGTATGAGCTCCCATCTGGACCTTTTCCAGGCACCTGTGGAGAGGAGAGTAATTAGAGATGAAGATCAATTATGCAGCCCAGCTACTAACAATGCATCTCAAAACGATAAGCAGAGAGCACATGATGCTGCAACATGCCAAAATCAACAAAAGAAAGGCGGGGGCTCAAAGAAGCTCCAAATCCCATACATAATCTTATCACTGCTAACAAGAAAGGCTTCCGTATCAAAGAACTGTTTAGAATGGGTACTATCTTCAGAGCCTTTTCCTCGTCTGCACGCTAGCTGGAATACTCTCTCTCCTTCCCTGGCTGGCCTTCCTCCTAGAATTCGGTAACATGAGGATGTAATCTAATTAAGTAAGCACACCCCTTCTGATTCCAGTGGCATAACTACTTGAATCAAAGCTAGCATCTTAGTACCGAGTTTGCTGTTTTTTCTCCGCTTGTGTGTTTTGCTCAAGTATAAAATGTGATATAAACAGGCTTTGCTTTCATTCTTAACACAAATCCAAAAACTTTCCCTAACGCCGCTGCAAAGCTAAGTATCCAGCTGGGAGTTAAGTGCGTTTATCATGCTCTGGTGCCATTTCAGAAGTGAAGCATTAGTGCACTCAGTCAAAATGCCAGCTCGCTACTTGGTTTGTTTTCAAGATGGCAACTGGCGTTGGCTGGAGAGCACGATTCTATCAGGAAAGCTCCAACTGGGGTACGAAATGGTGAACTTCAATGCTTTTAGCACACAGGAGCTCTCCCAATTTCACTCACTCAATGCCTGCTGATGGCCCAAAGTGTTAAGAGCCTTGTTAAAATGGAGCTATTAGTCTTTTCCTCCATAAATGCAGGAGGCTCTGACTGCCTTCAGTGTTTCCTACATTAGTATGTATTCCTATTCCGGTGCTGCTAGAATCAGCAGTTTTATAAAGCAATATACTAAGAGGCCATTTAAAATCCCCTTCCCCTTTCACGGATTAATAGCAGAAAGAAAGATTTAATGCCTTTTCAAACATTTTTAACAATTCATTAAAAAGAAAAGAATAAATCACATCAAGCTTTCGGCAAATGCCTGATTACAAAAAAGAGACAACAAACAAAAATTAACATGTTTTTCACATTCTACAGGTTAGAGTACATTTCTGTCAGTCCTTCAATTTATGCACAATACATCATTTTCACTGAAGGGATGTAAAAGCTTCTGCAACGGGAAAGGTTATGCACTCAGGTGTAGTAGGTCTAATCTAGCTTTACATAGCATTTCTGTGTACCATTTCTTGTGGACCCATTACAGAAGCCAAGTCCAATGCAAAGAGAGGCACTATCCCCTGGAGCTACTAAGCAAGCTTAGGAATTATTCTAGACAAATACCGTTATGCACCTTGACACTCATTGAACATCCAAGATACTCATACGTGAAAAAAATTATTTAGCACAGGCCTCTTGCTAACTCCCCTTTATCTGACTCAAACCAGAAAGGAGTCCTCACGGAACTGACGGACACAAGAAATAACCACCTCTGATTTGAACTGACCCATGCTTTAGCAGTGCATGACTTTGGACGAGCAAAAAATAACAGTAATTGCCCTACATTTCAAAAAGAGGGCAGTAGGCTAAATGGATCATTCATTCATTTTTTCCACCGGAAAAAATGACATGTAGAGAGAATTTATAAAGATAGAGTCACTTAGGCTGAGAGTCACAGCCACTTTGGCTGTTCTTACACTGCTAATTTGATCAGGTTGATGATTTCCCTTAATTCACCAGGTACGCCGGTGAGAGAAGAGCCTCCAGATTTCTGCTGTTTGATGAAGAAGAATGAGGGGAAAAGAAATGAATGTATAATTTGGTTCGCTCAGCACAAAAGCTACGTAGTATACGGTCTACCTCCATGGCTGTAGGTAGGCTATTCATCATGTGCAGCAGCAAGATGTTTATGAGCTAAAGGATGTGTCCGGTAACTCTGTGCATTTGCAACCCTGTGCAAGTTTCCCGGTGACCAGTCTCACACCTAGCGGGAGTGACAGCAGCCAGTCAATGTGCAAAAACACAAACAGATTCGGAATTGCGCCAGCATCGAGCAGCGATCCCAGAACTTATACCAGTCACCAGAAAGTAAAAAATATTTACATCGCAAGGGCGTTTTGCAGCCTGAAACCACCCCTTTTCTGATGGTTTCCCTACAGACCAAATAAAAGGCGATACTCCCCACCAGGTCTGTTTGTATATATGATTTGAGAGACAGTTGCCATAGAAACACCCTTGTGGTGGATACACAATTTTGCTAATTTGGATCCATCGAGCGGCTGAGTCTCCACACCCTATATAAAACCCCCGACGCACTGGAAAAGCATGCTCTGGCTCTGCACAGCTAATTAAAGACTCAGCCATTTCTTCTTCTTTCCCTTCTCCATCTGTCCATGCGACAGTAAAAACGTATCATCACTCAGCCACCAGCAAAATGGTGCCCGGAAGAAAATACTATCCTGATGAAGAGAGAAACTGCAAAAAAGGAAACACCTCCCTCGTAAAAGTTATTTATGTTTCAGAGAGAGTCAAAGCAAAGGGTTCCTTGCCTTTTACAACAAACTAAGCTAAAAATCGGTGTGAAAGGTACCAATTAACAAGATCAAAATATTCCGGCTTTTCTTCCTTTCCCAAAACAGGACGCTCGCAGCTGGCCCTCAGTACAGGTGCGGAGGTTTTAACCGCACAGTTAATCATCACAAAATGCTTAGGCAAGCAAACAGTAGTCTTAATAAAAAGGATTAAAACCTGGAAGTCCTATCAAAGCTAAATGGATGCTGACCACGAGGTGGCCAGCGAGGCGTGGGAGCTGACGGAAGGTGCATTACTTTGCTGAATCCGTATCAGAGGTGGCTTTTGAGACCAACACCCCAGTCAGTGAAGAGAGAACACGACAGCAGATGAAATACACATTTCACAAATGTATGGTAATGAGCAACAGAAAGAATGATCCAAAACACGCTCCCGTATTTTTAGGGTATAAATTAACGACATCAACTTAAATAAGAGCCATCATTATGAAGAGATCATCTCTTAGTCTAGAGCAGCCTCAACTAACAAGCAAAACATGAATATGCAAAAATAATGGGGTAGAGATAAACACAGAAACAGCCATCATCCCATCAGTGCAATTAAAAGAGCAGCATGCTTAAACTGAGGAAAGGAAATGCTATCTTTATCAAAAAACAACAACAAACAATTCATGAAACCGAACCGTTCCAAAGTATCGGTATGGCCAAGCCCTTTGGAGAATGGAAAATTAATAAACTGGGTACACACGTGAATCAAAACAACTAGCATCAGGTTGGCAGAAGACAGTAAAGCCTTTGACAGGTTGAAGAAAGGTAAAGCCTCAAAGAATCAGCCATTCCCTGAAAGGCAGAGCAGGCAAAAACCTCTGCACCAGCAGGTTATTCTCCTAATAGCCCCTTTGGGAATCCCAATGAATTCTCCGAAGCACGTAGCAGTGGCCACACTTGGAGACAAGGTACCAGAAAATGGGCAAGACATCACATCTGTATAACTCAATGCCTTCATGGTCAGGATTTTCTGTGTGCTGGAAAGGCATTTTTCCTACATAGCTAGTAACATTTTTGTTTTTTTTTTTTT
>VYZM01005862.1:368556-398533 GCA_013398915.1 Dromas ardeola
AGTAATTTCCATTAGCAAACAAGATTTCTGCTATAGAAATACGTCACTTCAGAAAAAACCCTGTGACACCTCTGCGTCTTTAATTAAGTCCCTGCCAGTCCCCAGAGGCAGAGCCAGACTGGTGGATGCGCAGACTGGAGGGGTGTGGGCACTGTGTGCTGCTCTCCTCTCTCCCAGTCACAGCCCTCAGCAGGGGACCAGCGTGAAGGGCCAAAAGGCAGAGAAGAATGAGCCCAGGCTGGGACTCCCTCCGCTTCCCTGGACAAACGGAATCCACATTTGTTTCAAGACAGAAAACTGTATAAAAATTCATAGCTTCATGTTTCACATGCAGATCCAAAACAGACAGAAAGGGAAAGCAACTGTAAAGAAAAAGAGAAAACAAAAGCTGTGCAGGTGTCAATGCAAGCTATGTCCCTAGCAAATACTCTAACTGCAGGGCACTTTGAGGAGTTTTCTAATACACAAGTGTATTAGAAAAGTGTATTATTAACACATAAAGTGATAAGCTAACAGCAAATATCTCTAAACCGCCAATTCTCCCTAGGAAAACTTCCCAAGGGAAAAAAAAAAAAAAAAAAAAGGTGACGTGAACATGCACGTGTAGATCAAGCCAGAAACAAGTATCTTAGAGCATTCAAATATTTGCAAATAAATTATAAAGCATAAGTAGAGAATACCTGCAGGCAGGTATCTTGAAATAAGTCTAGGATATGCCTACAGGAAAATTCTGGGGCTGCAGAAAAACAATTCTTTAAGAGCAGAAAAAGGATTTACTTAACCCTGAAGCTTGAGACTACCTTGAAAACTGCAGAGAAGTAAGTGCAAGAGGCCATGTTTTGTCCCAGGAGACACTGCATTTCATTCCTCCTCACCTGCCTTACACTGCCTTCCTTCTGGAGCATTTGTTAAAGGCTGAAAGACCAGCTGCTAGCAGCAAAGCCTCTCTTGCCCCTTTCGCACAGATCAAGGTGTTTGGGGTTGGACACCCATTGTGGCATGAACAAAACAACTATAGCGATCTTTTTTAAAGTTGAAGTTTCATGAAGCCAGAATCAACTTTTCCTTGTGCACGTGCACACAGCTGATGGTGAGAGCTACCACACTGCAAATGGAAGCCATCAGCAACTCCTTGCCCCTAACAGTGGACACACACTCGGCAGGACAGTGCGTGTTCGCCTGGGGCTCTACCTCCTCGCACAAGTTCCCACCTGAGCTACCCGAGCTCCCTGCTCCAGGTCCATCCCCAGTGAAGTCGGGAGGCTGAAGGCTCAAGACCTTAGGTACTGCTCATAAGGAAAAGAACAACGCGGAGCCATTTTTAGGGTGGCTGTCTCAGAAAGCCACCATCACCATTCCCTCTCCTGCAGGTATTTTATTTAGAGCTGACTATAGGAAACTTTGATCATCTTTGCAGAGATCAGTTTGTTAAAAAAATTGTTTAAAGCTTTTTAACCAGCTATAGAAAAATCACAGCTCAGAGTCGTACGTTTCACGCTCTTAAAAAGGAATAATACACAGTGGGTGTTGCATTCAGGCTTATTCCTTTTTCACTTATACACTAAACATCTCCTTTGCGCTTTTAATTTTTTCTTTTTAACTCTTTGTTTTCCCCACTTCTGAACAATAAGCCTCCTCCAAACGTTTCGATTATCATTAAGATCAAAAAGAAAATGAGGAGTTTGTGCTGTCCATTAGATAAGTAGCAACAGCATAACTTCATCAAGGCTGATGTGATTTTAGCTACACATTTGTGAACCCTGTGCAAAACACTGCTGACTGCACACTTGAGTCATGCCTGACTGACTTAAAATTAGGGGAGATCAGGAAGAGCTTATGAAGATGGGAGTCCTGGAACTCCTAACTTTTTCACTTATTCACTGTGCGCACTCAGGAAAGTCACTTGAGCTCGTGCATCGTGGTTTTCTCCCCATCAAAAATGGCAAGATACTACCGCTGTATGTTGTACGACTGACATGCACTGAAAGGCAGGGCCATCCCAGGATGGCTGGAGAGCGAGGCATCTGCTCTGCCATCACCCAAGTGCTTGGAAAATGCCACTGAGTTCTGCATTTTGCCTGGAAGTCTGTGTATAAACATGGCACACAGTACCGCTGCATTGCTAGTACATTTTTCAATAGTCTTGTGATCATCTGTTAAAGGACTTGATTCAGATGCTGGTTTGACCTCTGTTCTCAAAGCTCTTCTTTTGTCTGTGAGCGTTTCTAATCACATGGGTTGAGATTCAGCATGCCAAAAAAGAGCCGTGGTATAACGGAATTTGCCCTTTAACCTTCAGGTCTCCCCTCTGCTGAGACACAGTTGGTTTTTGTTTTCAATTAAGTGAAAACTGAAGGAAAACTGAGAGAGGTAAAAGTGGATTTGTTCCCCACCGCGGTCTCAATGTTTCAAACACAGGTGAAGCACCAAAATTCACCCATTTTATTTTTTTGCATTTCAACACTGTGCCTGGTTTTAGGGACTGCAAGTGAGATTTAAGAGCGCAATTTGACTCACTAACACTTTCTTTGGCTGTTAAAACAGAGGTGGGTTATGTAAGGCAGTGAACTGGATGTTCCACGTGAAACGAAGGGAGTTGATCGAAGGGGTCTTCTCAATGCCTTACTGCTGTGATATCCTAATTATCCCACCCTCCAAGACCTCCAGCATTTCCACAGAAAACATGTTTTCCTCCATCCAGCTTTTCTATGTTTTCCATCAAAAGGTAAAAATTAAAAATTCCACCAGTGTCCACGACTCAAAAGAATTTTCCTGATGTTTTCCTTACATACACAAAGAAGGATGTATTTTGCTTTCCTGGTTTTGCAATGAAAGTTGAAACAGTGATTTTGCGTTATTATAACACTCATCATTTCTCCCTCTAATTTGGATGGTTTTTAATAAAGCTCCATTGATTCCACTGAAAGAAATCCCTCCTGGCAAAAGCAGAACACACACGCTGATTGCTAAATATGCAGCAATTATCATATTCAGCAGCGCACTTTAATATCTTATTTATAGATGTATCTATCTATAATTTGCTTTAATTAAGTTGCATTGATTTTAATGACAGAAGCAGTCCTCAAAGAAGAGTCTAATGTTATACGAGCCCATCAGTACTGCCTTACCATTGTTTGGATAGAAGACAGCACCTTTAATACTTCTTTTTGATATTCTTAGTGGTGCTTTTCTTTGCTAAGTGGCTGCAATGGCAAACCAAGATGATGTTCCACCGGCACTCTCAAAACCACCTTCACCACTAGAGAGAAGGCACTTTCACATTCCCTGTTACAAACTTGCTCGTAGGACAGTTTTCAAGAATAAGGAAGGAAGCAGTATCTTCCCAGCAGGTCCTGAGAAATCTTGCGCTTCTGTTCCTGCTCCGTTTTATAGACATCTTGGGACTGTAATTGTTAGAGGTTCTCAAATCATGGTCTGATGCCTTCAAAGCTTGTTTTGGGTAGTCTGGCAACTAACGTAAACTTTTTTTCTTGTCAACAGCAAATACAGGGTAAATAATTTGGGAAGGTGAATCAGCAGATGGCTATAGGTGCCTGTTCACAGCCCAGTCACCAAGTCATGTTCTTGCAGATTTTTGAAGTTTTGTTTTCTGGGCTCAGTCGGAGGGAATGTTGAGACTCATTTCTCTTAAGCACATGCTCACTTTAAGCATTTTATACTATAGCCTGGTCTTGAGATTATTCCAAAAAACACTTGATGCTCTTAGAACTGTGACTAAGTTTGTCAAAAAACATCTTGAAGAGCTAAAGGAAGGTATCGCTGCACTCCTAGTAGAGTCTCACAGCCTTGGTTTCTACTGGGTGCTACCACATACCTTGGCCCTGATTCAGGAAAGCATGCTAAACACTGATGAGGGTGGTTTGTTTTAATTTCAATAGCATTTGATTCCTCTTGGAGGCATTCCCAAAGCTGACATACACCTGCATCTCTCAGTGGCTGTATCTCCTTTTTGGGTGAAAATACACAGGAAAAACATCTCTATCTCTGTATCCAGAACACGTCTTCACACACTTGAATGCAGAATTCTAGTGATGATGATCTCAGCATCTCCATCTCTGAAGTAACCCCATAAGATATTACTGGTTCACATCAATTGAGGATCTATCTCAGAGACTACTGAGGTAGCTTTATAACGTTACTTATGCAGATATTAATGTATCACTCACTGTCAGTATTTTTTTAAAAAGTGAAAAATAAGTGCTGTTTTTTTAAAATCACTGCCTTTTGGAATATATCAGCACTAATTTTATAAGAATTGTTCATGTTAAAATGCAAGGGCATGATCTCAAAGGAAAAGCGCCAAAGTAGCTATGCAAGTACATTTTCAGTTTCTGGTCATCATTTTTCATTCACTGATTATTGCTTAAGTGTTGATTAATAGTTATGTTCATGCTGCTAGAATGCATTTCCCTTGGGTGAGAAAAACATCCTTGTCTGAAGGAAAAAAGAGATAGTAATCAAACCATCCTTCCTCTTCCCCGTAAGAAACGCAGACGCACACTCCAGAGTCACTGATGATCTTGGTTTTGCTGGTGAGTAGTTTTGACAATTTTCACTTAGAAAATCAGCTGTATGCAATCAGAACAGTACTCGGTCCGTCAGATTGCTAGGCAAATTAAATGCTCCCCTTCTGCCTCTCTCTCTCTCCACATATATATACGTATGTACGCATATACACACACACACACACACACACAAATGTACATACTTACAGTCATTGTCCCTTCTCCCTATGCAACAAACACCAGGAACACTCATGACAGCAGTGCTCCATGCTGGAATTAAGCAGGGCTGATTATCTCAGGATTTACTTTTCCTCCTCAGTTAATGCCCTACCTCTTGTTCAAGGAGGTGAAACTAATGGTTTAGATTTAGCGAGAGCGGAAAATTCTCTATAAAGGCAATAGACTGAGGGAAATACAAACACAGATGGGAACTTTAAAAGGGAAACAGGCTGTTCCCATAACAGTTTAAAAACATGGCAATTGCCTAAGCTTAGTAGAAAACAAGCTCCCAGCATTTGCTGTATCTTGCAACACTAAGTAGAGAGAAAATAGCAAAGATGGAGGTGAAGCCAAAACTGTGTTTTCAAAAGTGTTTTCGCACAGCCCTACAAAGATAATACTCTGCTTTCTGAACCCTAGCTCCGCCATGCCCCGATCCCTGCTGCTGGAGGACTATGGTTTCCTGTGACCATGCAAAATGAGATCATTTCCTGGCCTGTGTCTGTCTCCGTGGGTGGCTTCTTTTTCCATTAGTTGTATAATATGTTTTGGTTAATTCTACCTCTTAATTGTCTTTAATGAGCACCAGATTTGCGACACCCTCACTTGCAAACGTATTTTCAGAGTAGAGGCAAACAGAGGCCCTTGAGCTGAGGGCAAAACTTAAAAGCAACAAAACAAAAAAACCTCAGCACCCATCGGCATCAATTCTTTCTTTCCAGCTACAAGGGGGCACTTCAATTGCTCTTCCACTGAACCAGGCCAATGTAATTAATCTCTTCCCAGCCGCTAGAGAGAATAACTTAACTTGTCACTGAGATACACTTGCGATGCAATATACAGCGCACATAATACGTACATGTGAATACATTTCTAAAGCAGATCTCCTGTAGTTGTTCTACAATACTGTGCACAATTCCTTCCCCCCCATGAAACCAGTCCTCTGCCTTAGCCTGTTTGAAACTAAGCTGCTTCTTGTTCCTCCCAGTCTTGCATTCTTTGCTTCTCTTCTCACTGTAATTAGTTTACAAGACTACTTATCCAGATGATTACGGCTTTTAAATGACAGTTGTCTTTTCTTTTACTCCAGTTCATTGTTGTGTATCATTTTGTCTTGCTATCTGAATACCCAGTTCTCTAAAGCATTTTCTCATTATGTTAGCTCCTGATATAAGGCATTTTGAAATACTTCGTGAGAGACACTGTATGAAGTAAATTGAATTGAATTTTCTCTCAAAGTCAGGGGCTTTCAGCATCTTTCTCTAGCTAAGTCAGCAGAGTTCTTGGCACCAATGCCAGGGTGTAATGGCCACGTTTTGCAGCCCAGCTATGAGCTTGTGTTCTTTTTAGGGAAAATGAAATGACAGCGTCAGTACCTGGAAAGCAAACAGGGGAGAGATCAATATTTCCATTTATGATGAGGATGGCAAAACGAAAATGTTTGGGGTATTTTTGAGGTTTTTAACGGACACATTGAGATAATGCTATTTTGCTGTATCTACCTACATCTGGTGTTGGTGCTGAATGTGTGCGCGGGGGGTATATGCATGTGTATGTCAGGGAAGGAAAGAGGGAGGGAAGGGGGAAATAGCAGGGCACGGAACTAAATTGCAGAGCAAGTAGTGGAAATAGACAGTGAAAAGCTTCCTGCAGGCAGGCGGCTTCACGGGGGAGAGAAAGCCTTTCATTGTCTATAAAATCATGCCTTGCTGGAGGTCCTCAAGAGTAGAAGGGGTAGCGCCTAGAGGCAGTAAATCTCTCACTGTTGTATTATTACATTCTAAACACTTAGCTACTGTACAAACCAGCACACTGCTTCAAGAGAAGAAAAGAAGGAAGAAGGGGGGAAATGAACAAAGGGAAGAAAAGGAAGATGGCAATAAAATTGGGAAACAACCCCCTGCCACAGCTCTCCCCAAGAATAGTTCACATCAAAGAAAAAGAGTAAATCGTCACGGAGTTAAAAGTTAACCTCAACTCCTTCCATTGTGATTTGACACCACTCTGGAACAGTACTCCTAGAATTTGAATGGTTAGTCTGTAGCACAGGGTATTAAATCCACCTTAATCCTGTTAAACATAGATGCCACTAAAGAGAGGCGCTTTCTCAGCGGCATCACGACAAAAGCTCTCCACACTGCAAATTCAATATGGTTAACAAAAAAAAAAAAAAAAAAAAATCCCAAACCTGGGTTAATACTGAGCAAACAACATCAGCATAAGCAGGCTTAGAGAGAGGAACTGCTTTCCATATGCTACGGCATCAGGTTCCTCCGGATCTTCAGATACCAGTCTGTAAATGTTACAGACATTGTTTCTCCTGCTTGCAACTGCTGTTGGGTGGCGACCTTCTTTGCTTGCTGATACCAATTTAGCAGTTGGTACAGTTTCTCTGCGATTTGGTACTGTCTGTTGTTTGCTGGTACCAGATGGATACCAGATGGGTAACTGTGGGCAATGGTTCCTCTGTGTTCCAGTCCCAAAAATCATTGCCTATAGGGTCAGTCTTGTCAGTTGACTCCGAAATGGCACTTCAAAGCAGCATTCTGAAAAACCTCAACATCTGTTCCTTACTCCTAATGACCTTAAAAAAATGTTGCAGACATACTTTCCTTTAGCCAGGAGTTACTGTGCATCTGCAGGAAAAATACAACCTTGCAGATGCTCGCAGCCATCAAACTCACTCCTCGCTAATGGCAGCTCCAGAAGCCACCACCTCAACTCTGAAAGTCAGCAGTGAATGTGAAGTATAATCAATATATTCTTTTCTGTGGTACCTCCACAATGTAGGAGTTCAGAGATATTTCAAGGCATTTTTCAAACAGTACTTTCAGCAGTGAAGTGGAAGAACAAGAAAACAAAAAACTTAAAGTGCCTTTGAAAGGCGGCAGCGATACCTGAGGGCCAAACGTAAAGCATGGAGGGAAAGCACGGAGAGAGAAAGTGATGGAAGAGATCTATTTTAAGTATTAATTTGCGATTGGTCTTTCAAATTGTTGACCTAGTTGTCAAACTACAGATAGGAGCTGAAAGGTCAGTTAATGGTTTTGAATACTGCCTACTGCAGTTCCCTCCTATGTTATTCCATATGACCGCTTCTGTTTCTAAGAAAGGGAAAAAAGTTTATTTAGGACAGTACAGGAGCATTTTGGTAAATACGTGCTACACCAGAATGCTGTCTACATAAAAATATAGCTGACATCAAAGCATGTTCCCCACCCCCTGTCTTGCTTCATGGAGAAGTTATGATAAACAGGTTATGTGTTCCCTAAGGTTACCATGGAAACTCATTCTTTTCAGGCCATCATTTGCAAAGGTAAAATTTGCATTAAAATGTGATGGAATTTGATTTTGTGCATGTGTGTGTGAAACTCAAGTGGGGTCATGCTACTACGCAGTATAGCTATTATTTCAAACCCAGGAGCACACGCTTAAGAGGGAGATCTATTAATCCGTGTAAACACCTCAGTGACCAAATTACAGTTTAATTGCTAACTTGACAGGTATCTTCCTGGCAAATTAAGAGAAATACTTTGAAAATTAGCTTCAAATGCAAATATAAGTGTTAATACTGATCCACTGGTGGGTACCACTAGGTAGTATTTTGCTAAATTCCCCTATAATCATTCCACAGGAAAGACTGAATTTAGATTGTCAGAATTACTTTGTTTTGACGATTGCAGACCAGGGATGGAAGGCACAGACAGGTATTTCAAATTATAAATTTTTATCTTATCTTGAAGGAGTTATCATAAAATTATGAAGTATAGAATATAATTTGATATAACCATGCTTACTGCAATACAAGAAACTTTTGGATCCTCTTAGAATCCCAATTTGCTCACTTTGTTTTGAGTCACATCGTAACTTTAAAGTCATAATTTCACTCTAGGTATCTGCTAATCTGACTTTTCTTGGAATACCTGATGGTCTAAAGCCTATACCCGGTCCAGGCCTCCCCCAGGTCCATGTTCCTTGAGAGCCACTGCCATTATTTGTTGCCATGTGCAGCATTGGTCTTCCTAACTTAGGAGCGCATTGTTTGCAATAGTAATTTTGCCAATCATTACTTCCAGCCTATCAAGAAAACAGATGAATGGACTAAACCCAGAAAAATCTTACAATTGGTGACCAGGCTGCATTTTAGAAGAGATACCAGTTTTTGTCCTCTTGCTTAGTCGTACACATCCACAACACGCATGCTGAATTTTATATACTAGTTTATGAAATCTATGCTACTCTGGGACACTGGATTATTCCACATATCATCTGCCTTGAATAGCAGGACCCCCTTGCAGGCAGCAGGGCCAGAACGCATATTTCTGCTTGGAAGGCAGAAATCCCAGTATCACCTGGATTACAGAAGACTCAATATTTCCTGTCATACAGGACTTATGACATACAGTTCAGCTGGAATGGCTCTACTTAATATTGGGCAACATGACACTTAACACAGCAGCCAGGCCATTTGATGAGGAAAAAGCAGCAAAACCACAGACAGCAGTATTTGTCGCTCTTGCTTTCTTATTGTTAATAAGTACAGTCGCACAGCGTTTCAAAAACACTAAAAAAAATAAAATCAAATCAAAATCAACCCTTCAGATTAGGTTGCATAGTGTCAGTATTTTATCAGATTCCCTTCTGCATTGGGAAGTTCCTGCTTACAAATTCAATTTACTAAACAAAGCAAGAACATTAAAGAAGGTTCAAAAAACCAAATGCAAACAAAAATGAAATTGATTACCAACTTCTGCAGAACTTCTCAAAATTCAGCACGTTCAATAGAAGGAATATGTTCTAGTTGGATCCCATATCGTGCAAGAAATAAGGCGCTAGCGTTCCTTTTTCCAAGTGTTCTTTAACAGCCAGAGTTGAAGTTGAAAGTTGAAAAGAGCTGGCCTTGAGCAGAAAAGCCAAACTCATGTACAGCATCAGCCTTACAGGGTAAATGGAGTTCTCTTTTCCCATATTTTCTACTTTATTTTAATGCAGTCTCGATATTAGATTAGCATCTGCACTACAGACCTTACACTGGGAACTAATAAAGTTATCCGCCCAATCTCTCCGTGTCTGAGTCAGTGACTTTCTTTTTCATTTTAAATAATTATAACAATGTCTCCTGTTTGTTGAGAAAAATAGAGCCTTTATATATTCACAGATAATTGCTTATACCCAGCACCCAGCGATACATTCTAATTACTTTTCACACCTTGGCTGTGAACTTTTTAGTGTTTTTAACTGCGAGACAACAATGTAGCCAGAGCACTGACACCCTGACTGCTGAAACTATGCCTAGGACGAAATTTAACAAGCAGTTCTGCTAATGCATTTTGCAGTGAGGAACTTCACCAAAACTCAAGGCCTCCACCTCAGATCTTATACTGCAGTAATGAGAAGTGCTGCATAGATATACAATAGAAGAACTCAATCCAGAAATCAAAAGTAATCAAAAGTCCATTATTTCAGTTGGCTTCTCTCACATACTTAAGTATAACAAATAAAAGATCTGTGCTCTGTAGCAGCCTCAATGACATAGTTGTATTGCTTGACCCAGCTTCTTTCAAGCTTGACCCTGTTCTGCACACACTGGGCAACCGTTGCTGTTTGCCTGACTGAGGTCATTCTGCTTTCCATTATATTAAATGGACAAATTTTGCAGTCCTTTGTGAAAACTGCTATCTGTTTTAGTGGGATGTTATCCCTAGCAGGCAGAGCTGGACAGTGACCAGCATCTTTAGGAAACAGGGTGCTGTCTGGGACAACAGTAGCTAGGCAACTCTTTGGATCATCAGTATTTTTTAGGGAAGAGATTTCTTTTTAATCAGCAACGCACTGAAAAAGAACATAACCCAGGGAGATTAAGCTGTGAGAATTCAAAAAGTCGTCAACCATGTCAGCGTCTATTTGATAAATGCACCAGATACCTGGTAGTAAAGGCAAAAGCTTGTGCCTAAGAAGGGGTCAGCTTTGAGGCTCAGTCTCAGGCCTGATCTAATAAATACCCAAGCACATACTTAGCTCCAGACATGAATTTCAATGGCATTACAGGCTTGTCTCGTGATGAAAAAATGAGCATTGTTGTAACTGGGGCCCCTTTCCAGAAGTTGAAGCAGGCCTCTTACTAATGGCCTGAGGAAGAGGAGGTCAATTTTAAAAGGAAACCTACTTTTTTTCCTCCCCCTTGTAGTCAGACCCATGAGCAGCTGTATTTGATTCTATGGTATGTGGGGCACTGACTTGCTAGGGGTCGGGACCGAGCTGTCATGGAGAAGAACGTATCGCTGAGGGTAGGGGAAGGTTCAAAGTGCAAAGCGTTAGCTTTAGCAGCCCTACATGTGAAGGCTCGGTGTTAAAATCTCAGTCCTCTTCCAGCTTCCCCATGTGATTCTGGGTTGAGATTTGACAGAGTGTATGCACACGCTTGGGGCAAGTGGCCACGCAGTTGCCTATCTATGGAGTGATCAACAAGCAGCCTGAAAACTCTTAAAGCCCATACTGGCAGAAGCATGCCAAAACCGAAGCAAATCTGAAAGACCCAGCTACCGTGCTACTCAGAACTGCAGTGAAGCCAGATTGCAGCCTAGCTCTGAGACAGCTATTTCTGTGCCCATTCAACTGTGCCCCAAAGGATAAAAGCTGCAGAGCTGTGGCCTGCCTACGTGCACAACTGCAGTAACTGTTCAGCACACTACGTAGCATGGATTACTGTTCACAAAATCACGGAATCTTCAGAGTTGGAAGGGACCTCTAGAGATCATCTAGTCCAACTCCCCGGCTAAAGCAGGATGGCCTAGAGCACATTACTCAGGACTGCATCCAGATGGGTCTTGAAAGTCTCCAGAGAAGGGGACTCCACAGCCTCCCTGGGCAGCCTGTTCCAGTGCTCTGTCACCCTCACTGTAAAGAAGTTTTTTCTCGTATTTGATCGGAACTTCCTATGTTCCAGCTTGTGCCCGTTACCCCTCGTCCTGTTACTGGGAACCACTGAAAAGAGCCTGGCTCCATCCTCCTTCAACCCACCCTTTAGATACTTGTAAACATTAATAAGGTCTCCCCTCAGCCTTCTCTTCTCGAGGCTAAAGAGTCCCAGCTCTCTCAGCCTTTCCCCATAAGGGAGATGCTCCAATCCCTCAATTGTCTTTGTTGCCCTGCGCTGGACTCTCTCCCGTAGTTCCCTGTCCCTCTTGAACTGGGGAGCCCAGAACTGGACACAGTATTCCAGTTGTGGCCTCACCAGTGCAGAGTAGAGGGGGAGAATGACCTCCCTTGACCTGCTGGCCACACTCTTCCCTATGCAGCCCAGAATTCCGTTGGCCTTCTTGGCGACAAGGGCACATTGCTTGCTCATGGATAATTCACTGTCTACCAAGACCCCCAGATCCTTTTCTTCAGAGCTGCTTTCCAGCAGGTCCACCCCTAACCTATATTGGTGCCTGACATTCTTCCTCCCCAGGTGCAGGACCCTGCACTTGTCCTCGTTGAACCTCATTAGGTTCTTCTCTGCCCAGCTCTCCAGCCTGTCTAGGTCACACTGGATGGCAGCACGGCCCTCTGGGGTGTCAGCCACCCCTCCCAGTTTGGTATCATCAGCAAACTTGCTGAGGATACGCTCTGTCCCCTCATCCAGGTCGTTGATGAACATGTTAAACAATACTGGTCCAAGTATTGACCCCTGGGGGACACCACTGGTTACAGGCCTCCAACTCGATCCTGCTCCATTAATCACAACCCTCTGAGTCCTGTCACACAGCCAGCTCTCAGTTCCCTTCATCAATATAATCACTACCAGTGAAAGTTTTGTTTCTTGCCTCCCTAAACATATTGGCAAATTAGGAAAAAAATATATTCAACAGAAAACCTCTAGGGTCCTTCATATCATATCAACATGATCTGTGGCAGCTGTCATGATCTCCATGATGCCCCACTCAAGCTCTCTGTTTGGGCAACATCAGAAGAACCTCTCCTAACTGCAAGGGACACGACTGCTGGCACACGTGTTAATGTGGAATCTCTCAGTGCTGTGAGCCTGCAAGGGTGGCCTCAGCCCAGCAACACCTCATGTTTTTGTCTGATTTCCTTCAACCACTTGTATGAAATAAGAGAAATGCTTAGTGTTTGTTCTCCTCAGAATCATCCCCTGCATTGAAATACAACAAAAAGCAGCTGTGTGACGAGGTACCTTGTGGAATAGATGGCACGATGTATTTCTGGAATTCACACTGTAGGGTATAAACAGTGCTGGTGGGTTTCGATAAGACGACATATGGCACCAGAACTGTTTCCCTTGGTAAATAAGAGTGTGTACATAGTGTTAGCACAAAGACATGAGCATTTCAGACTCCCCTCTGGTTCAGATAATCTATGCCAAATTCAACCTTTGTGTAAGTAGGAATGACTCCAAACAAGTTATAAGAGTCACTCTTTATTACTAGTATTAATGGAATTGAATTTGGCTCTCCTTGCATGTGCCATTTGGAATAGTTTATTTTTCACATGAGGTTTGGCAGGGATTTCTCCAAAATAATTTCCCCCCAAACCTACCCCCAAAAGCCAGCCTGTAAATTTCAAAATCTCTCTGCTTAGTTTGAACAGCTCTTTAGAATACACCCCAATCTGAAACCTTCGTTATACAGAGATAAGTAGTGACCATAAAAAGTTATTGATTGGTAAGTTAATCATACACCCTAATAAAATGTTTTACATACTCTCATAATTAATACTTCAATAACACATACGGAAATACTTCCGACCCATGGTTTTAAAAGCAGCTATACTTTAAGTAAGTTACCATCTTTTTTTTTGTAAATTCAATGTTTTCTACTAATAGTCTGTGGGCTCAGAAAGTCTGGAATTCACAGCAGTTTCTGCTATATGGTTTCACATAGTACATAAAATTGTCAGCTTCTCCCATTGCGCTAGAAGACAGGAATGTTATTATTCTAGAAGCTGGAATTTTGGTTTCTAACCATGGTCCAACACAAACGTCTGTGCTTTTTGGGAACCTAACCTATTTGAAATGCAACATCCTGAACCTGGAATTAATTGATCATGAAAAGTACAAACAGCTCCTTATTCATCCTGAAGCACGCGTAGAACCCTTTGACACATTATGGAAAAATAATGCAGTTCTTAACGCTCCTTTTTTTGTTCTGGTTGATTTTTAGGCTTGGATCCCTGCCAGGCACACAATAAAGTACTTGGCCTTTAACACAGACAGGCATGATTCTTCTTTCATACTCTCAACTGGGAACTGACAAAACTCAGTACATCAGAGATTTGTTTCAATCGAAGTGTTCACAGCTAGTATCCAGAGACAGGTTTTCTTCTATCTTTAGGTTATTTATCAGCTCGCAAATCAGATCCGCAAATAAGAAAACGGCTTTTAGAACCACTTAACATAAAGTTTGGTACAGTGAAGCTGATGTGGTCACTAACAGGTGAAGAACTATTTGCAATGTGGCCGGTGTTACACGCATCCTTGGATGTACATTAAAAAAAGATAAAATTTCAAGGATTTACTGCCACCCTGAAGGAAAGAATTGATGTTTTAAGTAACTGGATTTGTACAAAGTCTGTAAGAAAATCCAAGTAAATCCTCAAATAGATGATTAATTCCTCGTTATTTAAATGCCCTAAACAGAAGTGCAGATGCTAACTTCACAGCTTTGTCTTGACAGCTCCTTCTCTGTTTCTCATGATCTGTTGTTAGTCTGTGACTCTAAAGCCCTGAAAAAGAGTGCCCCATGAAAAAGCCCTCCAGCTCCTAGGGAGTCTTGTTCTTGCAGCTTATTGCTTACGTAGTTCTCTCAGGTTCTGACTGACACTGCAGTATATGATTATTCTGCATAAACACATTATGCCTCTTTCTGTAGACCAGTATTAGGTTTGTATAGGATATGTTCATGAGCGCTTTTACTACCTGATGTCCCACTAAGACACGAGTATGTATGCACATGCCTAAACTCTGTCTTGCTCTGATACTTCTCAATACACCTTTGCTGTCAGAAAATTTTAGGGTAACCCATGTTATACTAACAACAACAGGCACTCATTTTCCTAGATAATATTTATACTTATCATCAGCCTGCCTTTTGGTTAACTAGCTGAGGTTTACTTTAAGCTTTGTGATCCATTCTATAGAATTTGGCTTACCCTAGTTCTAAACCTGAAAGGGGGGTGAGGGGAGGAGTCCAAAGCATGCAAAACTCAACAACAAACCAAAACACAACGGAACTGGAAAAGAATTTCGAAGGATCTGGCTCTATAGCACAGACAGTGCTATATGCATGTGTCTGTTTATGGAGACACACTAAACTGAATTATTCAGTCAGTTACAAAAAGAAAAAGAACAGACTGTGGGGAAGGGAGAGCAGAATGAAGGCGCAAGAGAGCAAAAAATTCATCCAGCAACAGATGAGAAGAACAGAGGAGAACTGGAAAACGGATGCAGGGGGGAGGAATGGATGATGAAAGAATAGCAGGCCTATTTAAAATGAATTTTTGACCTTATTTTTAAAACATTTATGGATCCCAATTGCCTGTCATGAGATCATTTTCCCTTACAATGCTAGCTTTTCAGCCGGCTCTGCACTTTAATTTGATTTACCCCACTTTAAAAAAAGTAGATTGTTAGAAATACCCCTCCTATTAGAAATTCTGTCCCATTACAGTGTCAGCTAAAGGCCACCTGTCAATGTCAGCTTTATCAGATAGAAATTTGCCTCATGAGTTCTCAGATACTTTTTTGGAGGGCAAGACCCAGGGTCCGTTTCTGAGGCTGTTGATTTGCGAAGGGATAGTGTCTTCTCAAATTATCCTCCGTTTTTCCCAACTTATCTGCATGTTTCATGAGATGGTGGGAAGTGATTACAGCAGCTGCTGTACATTAGAAAGACATCTTATAGGAAATGCTGGCTTAGGTAAAACAGCTGACTGACAAAAGCATAGAAAGAACTAATGGAGTATTAAAAATACATAGGGAGACCCAGCACCTCTTTTCCAGCTGCAGCTTCCCTGGTGCCATAACCTTGTGTGGGAAGGAAGAAAACTTATACCAGAAGGTTTTCCTCCTCCTCAGCTGTCTGTTGACTCTTTAAAGAAAGACCTGACATCCTGAAGATTAGAGTAAGTAATTATTTATTTACGATTATGCAATTAGTCATCAGCACGTCTCTTTACTGATGAGTAAAGGTGGAAAAAATCAGTTGTTGTTCAATCTGTGTTACCACAGTACTGCTGAGGGTCAGCAGCCCGAGGTGGGAAAGACTACATTGCTTAGAAAATATCTTGAGGACTCTCCTGGCAAGATGCTTTGAGACATTTGTTTTCTTTTTAATATTTGATTCTATTTTTGTTTCTTCTTTTCTGTCTGAATGGATTGATGTAAGATGTATTTTAAGGGTAAAACTACATGTCAGTGTACAAATTTCAGCCAGGAGTCGAAAGAGAGCAAGCTGGGGCCACACCTTTTTCCATACCGAAAGACAATGCCTGTGAAAGCAAGGCTGGATGGATCAATGGATGATATTGTTGCAGTGAAGAGATCAGAAGTCTTTGAAATTTGTAAAACACTTCAACGAGAGGAACTGTTGCAGCAACAAACTTCAGAGAACAAAGCCCTCAAGGTAAACTCTGATTTTTGAGCAGACTGCCATTCCTCACAACAAAAACATCTAAAAATGTTCTGCATTGGAAGGACAAAAAGAAACAATCCTGGTGCCACTATTATTAATCAGTTCAAGACTGAGATACTTAAAGCTCCCTTTCAGGTGCTCTGATTAAGGACAACTTGCCTCACAGGAAAAGCAAAGCCTTGGAAATCAGTAATCTCTGGGCATTATACCTAATAGGAAAGGCTTAAAAAGGATTACCTAGAAGAAACCTTTGTGAATCTTAGGAAACTACACTGGACCATAAATCTCAACCTCCTCTAAGGATTAATAAAGCTTTATCAGTTTCAGATAAGAAGAAGAAATTCTCAGGCTGCTGAAGAGGTACCACTGGCCCAGTCTGGGGCCTCTGTCAGGACACTTAACATGCCATACAATTTCAACAGAAAGACACATTTGATGCATATTCTCATTTTAGTTTACAAAAGCTATTCAGAAGAATGGCAGCTACCTAGATTCCCAAATTTGGGTCACAAAATTTAAGGCAGTAGATTAAAGTTAACTGCTCTAAGGAAAGAATTATTTTGCTGAAGGTGACAGTTTTGGTAACTGGGTCAGAATAATACACACAACAATATTTTTCTTTTGTTAATGAACACACATATATATATGAGATAATTTATGTAAAAACACCCTGTTTCACTATCTCTCGGTGATTGCAATAAAGTCTAGTCTTGCGTAGGTTTTTCTTGGACTACAGCCCCAGTCATCCAAGATTTCACTTCAGCCTTCACACTGATAGTTTGGAGGACAGTAAAACCTACGTTAGTTCAAACTTCAGGTGTATTTAGATTCTTAAGATTTTAACATAATTCTGTCTCTTTTGAAACTAGAATTTCAAATTTAGCATAAATTGCACCTTATCAAAGTTACATTTTTGAATGCTGGCTGATTATAATTACTTCTAAAGAGACAGAGTCCAACTCTGAAACCTGCTCAGGTGGAGCTCTTGAGTACCGCAGTTGTGATCCCATAGACTATAGCTGTTGCATTTATTTAATGCATTCAAAAATCCAGCACTCTTGATTTAATCTCTGGTTCTACCGTGGGTTACTCTTTGGTAGTGGGGTAGACAGATAATACATCTCTGTGTAGTGTGTGACTCCTACATGTAAAACAGGGAATACTGCATGCCTGTAACAGTTCTATAGTGTTGGTAGAATGTTTTAAAACGCTTTGATGGGCGAGGAGCAAATTATTCCAATTTTCACTTTATAAAAAGTTACTGAGGATGTATCGTGGCCACATTGCTACTGTCCAGTGTGCAGAAGGAAGGGCAGGAGCAGACATGCCTCTATTTCCTCCCTCGCACTTTACAGCTAAGCACAGTGAGAGTCTGCTCTTCTAACGCTCTCGTTAACCCAGGGAATCACTGGATGAACTACCAGAGTACCATAAATCCTGCTGAAAAGCCTTGATGCTACCACATGTGACAAAGTTTGGCAATGACTGCGTACCTTGGGCTTAAGGAGAGGAAACCTGGGCCTAAATCAAACACAGCAAACAGAGAAGTTATTTTTAGCCAAGTTTTCATGTTATTAATGTTTTCTTTGGTGGGCTGGCATTAAGGATTTCTCCATTTCTACAAACCCCCCAAATTCATGTTAAGCTGACACAGGATTTCTGGAAAACACAAATAAAACAGCACCTTCTGCTAACCCTGAATGCTGCAAAAGCACTTTGCATCACATTGTGGACCTACCCAACGCTGGTCGTAATCAGACGGCTGTGTTCTTCCTTCGTCATCCTCATAGAAAGGTAAGCCTTCTCGCCTGGCCTGATGGTACTCCTTCCGTAACTTCTGGATACGATCAGCGTTCCCACCACCTGTGCAGCCACTGAGAGTAATAAAAAAATGCTAAATAAAACTCATATGTACACATCTAACACTTACCAGGTACCCACACGAGCACACACACAGAGTTGCCACACCTGAGACAAATGGATTATGAACGTTTGATTCTTCTGACTTACATAGTGCCCATTGGCCCATATCACACTTATTTTTTGCTTTCTTGTATTAATAAAGCTGCTAATTGTGAATTTGATCCCCATTTTTAAAAAAGGCTGTCCCTGTCCAAAGAACTTAACAATTCTAGTACAAGACAAGAGACAACAGATGGATGCAGACAGATGGGGGAGCACGAGGAAACTTTTAACATTCCTATGAGCAGCTATAAATGGCTATCATATTTTAATAATAATGATGATGATGATGATAAGCTGCCAGAAAAATGTTTCCTTTTGCTCCCACGCTAAATGTGGAATTTCCCTAAAATTACATTTGTGCAAGGTAAAGTATAGACTACATTCACAGAGAAGCGCAGAAAGAAGTTTTATCTCATAAAAAAAAAAACCCCTCCCAATTATACAAAGAACTAAAACATCAGCCATGAAAATACAGGGGAGGCAAGAGATTTTTTTTTTTTTTTAAGTGGTAATTAAACAATAATCCACTTAGTAATCCACAAAGACTTCAGTTTGTATGCTGAACTGCATACACTGCAAACTGCCGTGGTAAAGCTAGTGGAGTTGCTTAGTTTGTCATGTTAAACACACGCCTGTCTTTGTGGATTTTGACCCTGATGAGCCTTCTAAAACCTTACAGCTGGACTCGTACAACTGTGGAAGCTCAAGTTATACCTGGAAGGATAAAAAAAACAATCCTGAAAATGCCTAAGTATTCAAAAAAATACAGCCACATTGAAAATGAGTAAGTTAAGTTTCCCACAGCTATATCCAGCTCTGCTCTAGTCAGCACTGGGGTGAATACTGACTGTATGGCTCAGCAGCACTTACTGGCATCCACAGGAAATTGTTGCAGAATTTATTTGCGGCCGCTCCTAAACTCAGACCATTGTTACTGCAGCACATCATCATATATTCTCTTAATCTGCAACCTTAACTACCTTAACTCTGCCTCACCAACAACGGGCTATAGAGATACAGATTTACTCACATGACCTTGTCACACTGCAGTCCACCATGAGTATGCCAGAATCTAGAGAAGCCTTTTATAGGATTTGCATAGCAAACTGAATTTGGAAAGCGCATACAAAAGCTTGGACATAAACCTATCAGTTCAGTAACAAGTAGTTTCTAGTATCTAATAGCAATGTAGATTGGCTGAACATTAATTACCATTAAAGGGAAATTTCACGTAGGGTGCAAATGCAACTGACTATGCAGCCAGGATTGGAAATGTTTACTTGCAGCACCAGTATGTTTCCACGAAAAATCAAACACTTAAATTACTTGCCTCTCCTGGATCCTAAGTTATCCAGCCCTCTACCCTACGCAGTCCCAGAGGTTTCAGGCTTCCCTGGCTGACTTACTGAGCTCTTCCAGAGCATACAAAATTTTTCTCATGATCTGCCAAGACAGTGTAGAAAGCTTGCACAAATTCTGTGGACTACTGGGGGGGGGTGGGGGGAAGTACATTCCCTTTTCCCCTTGACTCCTTCCACAGATAAATGCCTCTGTTCCTTGCATGAATTCTTCTCAAATAGTGGAGAACCTTTTCCAGTTTGCAAAACACTGGAACTGAGCACTAGCTAATGGGAGCTATCACTTAGAACAGTAAAGCTTGGTCCACAGCTCATGAGCAATACAATACCTGTGAAATCCCCTGACTTTACTTGTGAGTACAGATAAAGCGTTTAATTAGGGCTGCTAACACACAGATAAGGCCCAAAGTGCAACGTTGTCCATGCTGCTTTGCCAACATCATTACCCAAAGCAGCACCAGCTAAGAGAAGGAAACACTGAAATACAGGCAAGGGGTCTAGTTTGATTCCAGACAATCTGGCTCCCTGCAGCTCTCCGCAAACTGTATTAGCACCTGCCACCAGTGGCCTGATGGCCACATACCGGCTTTCTACCTCCAGGTATTTCAGGTGAAGAGGTAATCTGAAAATACCATACACATTTTTTTTCCTTCTTTAAATGCAATCTGAGATGTACATTGTAAGAGGCAGTAACAGCAGATCTCCTATAAGCGAACTTCCTTCTGCTTAAACCCATCTAGCCAGTAAATGGAAGTAGGTGCTGCAGAGATCAAGCTGATTATATATTATTAAATATTAAATATTATAGCTTTTTCTTTGGCAAACCTCTGCCACGCTGTATTAAAGTATAAACCCTAACCATGAGAATGAGTAGGAACGTTTTGAGTGAAAGATAGCAGCACATGGGAAGTTATCCATCTGGATTAGTGTGAAAACACAAGCATAATCTCTGTGGAAACAAGCAGCTCCGTGAAGTCTGATTTCCTGTGCTTCTCTCCTGTGGGTTCTCTGGTGTCCGATAATGGGACTGAGTTCACACTGCAGCGTTTCTCCCCAGCGAGGGCATTCATCTGGGTCCCTCTAGCAGGCAGCAGCTATTTTCATGAAACTTAGTGATCCAGTATCTTTTGAACACTGAATCACCTCTCAAGTCTGGTCAAAAATGGCCAGCAGGTTCTGAATTTGTTAGAAAGGTGGGGGGAACAGGTTGAAGAGGCTCAGTCAGGTTGAAGGTTGAAGAGGCTCAGTCAGGTTGAAGAGGCTCCCCCGGCCCTTCTCCATCACTGTTTATAGGCACAAATGTAAAAGACATTGGCTTTTGAAAGAGCTGCATATCTAGCTTACCACGAAAGTTTTACCCACTCCTGAGTAATGTGAGATGAATATGATGCCCTGTGCAATGCTCATGAAACAGTTCTGAATTTCAAGTTGGCTCCTGACAATTATGTGAATATATGAACCACATTCAAACTCACCAGATGAATTCAATCAGCACTGTGCAAATATCGCATACATAATCTATTAGTTTACCCCAAAGAAACCGAAGCATTGAATTCAAACAGAATGAAGTCATCAGTAATAAAAAAAAGAAAGTGATAAGGCAATATTAAAAAAAAAACAACACAATTTTCCAAGATTTGCAGAGAAGATCATACATTGACTGTAAACTATTCTCCCATCTGCCTATAAATACATAATTAAAAAATATTGGTTTGATCAGATAGCAGTTCTCAGACAGGGAAACAGCAGATGAATACCAGTTCAAATGTTTCGGATGCATGACTATTTATACTGAAAAGGGGCCTGAACTTACAGAAGAAATATAAAAACAATACTCCAATCAAAGTCAATTTATATTAAGGAGACTTACTAAAGCTTTTCACCAAGCCTAGTAAGTAGAGCAGACAGATTTCTTTTACAATAGCTTTACATTTAATGTAGTGTTCCCTCCTTGAGGAGATATAAATATTACAGTCCTCATCATACCTACAGTTTTGTGCAGATCTCACTTCCCTGACATGGCTCCCACTGCTACATGTTCTTCAGAGAACCACGCAACCACACATTTGCCATTCCCCTCCACCACCACGTGTTCCCAGCCTCTAACATTTAATGTACCCATGGACTTCTCCGTTGTCACAACAAGACCATAAGAGACACAAGACCTCCACTCCGCATTTTGCAATTGATTCCAGAATGATTTCCTAAAAGTATGCTACATGTAAAGAGACTGATTCAGAAGCAGCTGACACTGGGATAGAACCTGAAACTTTTTGGGGTAGTTTTAAAATAACGTCTATCTGGGGGGAAAAACCTCTGAGAAACTTTACAAAGAATTTAGCAAAGACTCAGATGATGACTTCAAACAACAGTGCCAAAACCTGTTCAAAATCCCATGCCACAAACAATCTTAAAGAGAAGTTCAACAGTTCTTTGAATAAGCTGCACACATTGCAAGGACTTTTTTTTTTAATTGAAAAAATAAATAGTCTTATATGAACATTCAAAAGAGGAAAAAGCACATTCCTGTCAGCCATTCTGTAGTTTTGCTAGATATAATCCTTACAAAACCAAGGCTTTCTTCTGGCCTGGGAGAAAGAAAGGAAAAAAAAAAAAAGTCCGTGTGATTGTTCTAACCCATGCTGCTGGGGCTGTACTACCAACTAGATAAACAACCGCCAGAAATCACCATCTTCTGCTCTGTGCCTGAACCTGTCAGAGGCACCATACAGGTTCCACCTTGCCCACTGCGACCGTAAGGGCACCTGCTACGAAGTTGGAATAGGCATCCCAAAACAAAAAGGAAACGGTAATTTGGCACAGATTTAGCTTCAAGCTATCTCTAACATTATGTAAAATATGAGTGTGAAATTTCATCCCATCATCTCTGAAGAGATAGATGAACAAGCACCATAGCAATAACATTATATACCCAGTATGACAGACAAGTTATTTTTTCAAAGAATCAAAACATCATCATCAGTATTTAATACATATGGCTCAGGTTTTGCACCATAAAATCTACCCCCTGTTCTTCCTCTGAGTCGCTAATCTGGATTTCAATCATTCAGGTTAAAAATGTCATTTTTTAAATTAGTGACTTCTTACTGCAGCTCCCTAGATAATACAAAATTAAAAACAAGTGTTGCATGTACAGAGTAAGATGAACCACTTAAAGCTGTATATAAACATACATTTAAAGAGGCAATAAACATTTTGTTTCCAGTGGTTTTCCTAAACACATTAATATTGCACAGGGCTTTTTTGCCAGCCAGTTCTTTCAAATGCAGATTTCACCCAGCTGACTGTCAGCCTCTAAACAAACAACTGGGGCTTCCAAGTTAAAAAAAAAAGAAAAGAAAAGAAAGAAAAATAAAAACAATTATTTTAGTATATTTTCCACTAACAAACAAATCCAAGACAAAACGTGATTCACAGACTCAAGACAATGGACAATCTTCCATTCACAATCTGCTATAAAACAAAACTAATTTTATATACGGAAAGGAACATAGTGGTCTGCAAAGACATACAGTATAAGCGAGTCCAACAGGGCATGGATGAGTATCTTTCACTTAAGATAAAGCTTTTATTTTGAAGTTATAACAAATAAATATTTGAGTACATTACTCTCTCAGTTCCAGCCCTTGTCTTTTTACCCTGAAGTATTACATTGCTTATGAAGATTTTTCTGCAACCTCAATAGTAAGAGGGAATAAAAAGAATGGTGGGAAGTGATAAAAAGAAAATCAATGATAAGAACATAATTCCACAATATTTCAGCTTTCGTCTTTGTCAACCACCAAGAGAAAGAGAGTTTAGGAAGAAATGAACAACTGTTGTTTTCATATGCACTTGAGTAAAGGAATGATATTGCAATGAAGACTTGTCAGAAATACCTCGTTGACATCACTGATATTGCCTTGCACGCTCAGGAATCATCTCTGATGCTCAGCCAGAGCCAGGGTTTTGGTTATACACACCCCACACCGAGGACCCAACTTAGGAACGATGTCTTTCTAGCTACTGGAACCATGCAAACGGTTTTATTGGTCTCCATAACACTTGCTTTCTTGCTCTGGGCAGGAATATACCCTATGTATACACAATTACCATCTTTATCAACGGAGAGGGACCCCAGCAGGACACTTGATTTGGAAACCTGTGCAAAGTGACCAGGAGGAAGACTTTGAGCCCAGTTCCATTTAGACACAACTATCCTGAGAGTGTCTGTATAGATGGGCTGACATGAGAAGCATTAGATGAGTATGTTTCTCTCTATCCGTATGTACATAAGTACATACAAAGTCAAGAATCATAAATAAACTGCAGGAAAACAAACTACACTGAAGAAGCTATTTACATTTATTTCAGTTTATTTGAATGCAATCTGCTTTACAGTATTTAAAAAAGTCATAACTGTGCTTCAGTGGAACATACACTGTCACCTTTCAATTCTTTAGGCTAGCATAAAAGCAGTACAACCACTTCTGTCCAAAAGGTCAAAGACTCCTAGGGCAGCACATGACTACCATTTGTCTGGATGTAAATTGAGTCCTATTGACCCTGTAACATCACTACTGACCTCTTGACATTAGGAGCTTAGGGGAAAGAAAGAAGATGGTATTCTTAGGTTCATACAGACTCATTAGGAAGAAAGAAGGAAAGAGAACCTTGCATGATATGAATTAGCAGTGTCATTAACCTTTTCTTTCCCCAAATAACTAATAATATGTTTACAGAAGCCTCAAAAGAGCGATTTGAAGATTGAGACCAACAGATTTGTATCACTTTCAGTTTTTCCAAACTGTTTATAAAATATCTCTCAGTGGCTTGACACAAAGCATCCTTTTACAGTTCCCTCCTTTCACATGACATACAACACCTTTTCCTGTTTGTCATGGCAGATGGCCTAGACAGTCAGATGAGCATCATCTTTTCAATCCAGGCCACTTCTCACCTCCATCACTCTCATTTATAACTTATAGTTGACTATAGCTGGCCAGAAATAATGGATGGTATAGCCTAATTTGCTGCTTTGCAGAAACTGAGATTTAAGTTCACCGTAACAGCAGGTAAGGTATGTGCTACTCTAACAGAAACAGGTTATTCGCAATCAAGTAGGAGGGAAACAAAACAAGGGGACATTTTCTTGTTTGTAGCCAGCTTGTCATCTTTACTTCAAAGAAGAGACATTTTTTTCCCCCTTTTTCTGCTCAATGTGTTGTGCCTCATCAAGGAAAGCAATCACCAGATTTTAACTAATAATAAAAAAAAGATGCCTTACAGTTCAGGCTGGTTAATGGCAATGTCTGTTTCTGGCATGTGACCAGTTTACTGCTGTCTTGTTGATCCGAGATGTGCACGTGTCTCTGAAGGGCTAGGAAAGCAGGGAGATTAGGGACTCGGGTGCTGACAACAACCAAACTCTCTATAAACAATACACAATGAAAATAATGAAAAACAGATTTTCCTGGTATTTTCAGTAGCCTCTAGACAATGCAACAGTTTCTGGTTTCTTCACTAAAGATGATATCAATTATGCCTTTTATCCATCATGCAGAAGTCACGTGTGAGGCATAATTCTCTCCAAGGTAATTTCTTCTGGATTTACAGGGCAAAGTACTTAAATTGCCTTTTTTGGCACTTTGTATTACAACACGGCTTGGGAGGGGGTATTTTACTTTACTGATGTAACGCAGCTGGCATATTTAAAATAGATAGGTCACATCAACACAGAGCAGATTTTCAGCCCTGCAAACTCCATTTACAGCAGCTTTAACAATTCAACAAAACAAATGCTAAATACTGAACTCTTGCGTGGAAATGTAGCTCTATTTCTTAATGGCTATCACACCTGCCTGCAACTGGCAGCTAGTTTTTTTCACTTGCAGACTATTGCTTTTTGCACTACAGTTTATTAAACTTATTGCTAAAGCTGAAATAATAAATACTTTACAGACTTCCAATGAATTAGCCATTCAAGAGTCCCTCAGGAATTCCCTTTAGCACACACAAAGCCAAGGCAGGAGGGAGAGAAGGTGACAATTCAGTGCAGTTTTAATTTCTGTACTCCCTTGTGAGGGAAGAATCGAGGATCTAAGAATTTGTTCACAGTAGATGCTGCTGCCCGTGTTCTAAAACATGTATTGTTGAAAACTACAAAGCCCAGAGAAACTACCCGAATTTCTCCCAGAAATTAGCCCTCCAAGTTTCACACTAGAGACTATATCCTGCTCTTCATTACACACGTACAAATCTATGCCATTGGCAGAATGGCAGCAACTAATCCTCTGTGTGGTTTGTTTTTATAATACCTGGTCTAGGTAGAAATGAGGTAGAAGTCTCAACCTCAACTCAAAAAAAGAAAAAAAAAAAAGGCTCTGTGTCTGTAATCCTTTAAAGATATAGTTTACATTAAAAAAAAAAAAAACAAACAAAATAAAAAGAAAGAATTCATTTATACCATGTGCAAAGCATCAGGGAAAAGCACAGATTCCAGCCAAAATGCATCCTTACCATAAAGTTGGCTTTTTTGAGTGTTTTTAATGAATGGTCACTGTGAGGATAACATTAATCCAGCCTTAGGACTTTTACGGGAAAAAAATACAAATGTAATTTATCTTTTTTAACTGTCAGCTGCATTTCTAAAGCTTTAAAGTCTGTAGCTTCCAGCAGCCTTTTGTCTTTCTGCCATGGCAGGAATATCTTGGACAGCTGTAAGAGCTTTGTAAGCTATCTTTCTCAAAATCCATTAGCTAATTCAAGGAACCTAATTAGAGCTGCCATTTTGATGGAGCATATTGAATGCTCTGTATAAACTGGTAACACTATCAATGTTTATTAAAAATTGCAAGAACCAAAGCTCTCAGTTCCATATAAATATTAATGGACAGATACACAATACTTATTGAAATATAGACGGCGTTATGTCCACAGAAATACACACAGGTATACTTAAAACCCAGTGTGATGCATTTACTCACAAAGGCTGAAGTACAGAAGGAAAACCTAGGGACAATTTTACACAAACTGTTGAAAATTGACCGGCTTCCATTTACACTATCCTTATGTGCATTAAAGGAAGCAAAGCATACTAAAGATGATTTGTTTCTTGTGTTTTTCCTGAGTAGTGTGCTGACAATTTGGAGTGTATTTTGAGCTTACCTCAAGAATGCACTCCAGCTGGAACCATTTTATAGCTCCTCTTAAACCAGCCACTCCAATCACCGTACTTTGTAGACATTTACACATATTCCAGTACTACACTGTTTAAGGGCATCCGAAGATTCAAAGGGAATTTGCACTGTAGAGCTAAAACTCAAATTTTGCTGTAGACAGCAACAAAATCGGTGAAAGGAGCCAGACATCTGGAGCAATGCTCTCCTACGTTCTGCTGTGTAAAAGCCCATGTACAATGAAAAAGCAACTTGCAGACAATGATACAACACATGAAATACTGACCATTCTAAGAATGTATCAGAGACCTAATTAGGTTAGGCTGTACAAGCATATGCCTTTGGCTGCAGAAATAAAAAGTTTTCTGGCTACTTCACAGCTTCGTTTTTAACTTGATACTTCATAAATGGAACTGCAGAAAACCTCGTATGTTACCATTTCAATCTGACGTACACTTTCATACGCATCTAACAGTGCCTGGATTCTATTTATATGTACAACTAAATATACGTGCACAGAAAAATCATCAGATTTGATACAGAAAGACAGCAGATGTTCTTATTAAGCCACTGGCACATGCAAGGTGAAGCATGTAAGCCTTATAAGGAAAGCATTTAACGTTCCAACTACAAGCTAAAGAAAAGCAAAGACAACAAATGAAATTATTTCTAACATATTTTACTAGCCGCGAGGGCAATGCACAGCAAAAGGAAAGCACCGTTGAGCATGTCTGAATGACTCTTACAATACATGGGGCTTCTCACAGAGGGGAGTATAATCCATGTGCACTCTTCGGAATATCCAAACTCCAATATAATGATCCAAAGTTCACTTCTTCTGAATATATACCAAAATGACACACGAAGCATTTAACAGATGTGCAAGAGAAACAGGCTTAATTATATTTTCTATGCTGTAGTAGTGCAAGGGGCTAAAAATCTTATGACAATCTTACCATGGGGACAAATCCTGAAGGAAATTCATTTTAGTTCTCTGACAGAGCGGTATTTCCAAACTACAACTGAGATCTGAGCAGTTTCACAGGAACACGCTCAGAAGTCAAAACATCAGTTACCGCCATCTTCTCTCAGGAATCATATATGGCAAATTTAGCTTGTGGTTATTGCTCAACAGAAACCCTGCCAGATGCTGAAGTGGTTGATGGATTTTGCAAAGTTCTGCCGCCTTCAAGGCCACCCTGCCCACCCTTCCAGCAGCCTCCCTCCTTGGGCACCTCTCCCCCACGCAGCTGGGCTCCTCGGAGTACATTCCTTCAACTAGCTTTCATCACAAGCTCCGCATCAACAGAATTAAACACTTTATAAACCGAACTGCATTTCAGAGAAATATTTCTGAACTCAGGGGCCTAAAGTTAGCAGTGTAACTTTATTACTTTTATTACGCAGGAAGCTCCTGGACTTCCAGACATGCACAGCTTTTCTAACTCCTCCTCCTCATAGCTGCAGCTCTACTGTTGCCTCTGAAATTACTCCTGATTTTCCACTTGGAGAGGTAAGGGCTGATTTTCAGGTGTTTAAGATTGAAGGTAAGCCCTAGTCCTTTTCAGTAACTGTTTTGAAAAATGTTAAATTAAAATAGAAAAACCAAGGTAATGGAATTTTCAAAATACACACAACCATTTTCTGGAGTATCTCACCTGGAAGAGGAAGAGCAAACCTATCGCTCTGCATTTGGGTGGGAAGTCCCAGAAATGCTAAAGCAAGTGTTCTTGATCAGGCCCATCTCTGTCTCTAGATAATTATTCTCCTATGGTTTCAACTGCCTTGTTTAGAGATGCACCTTACATATCCTTCCACATCTGTTTTTGTCTTGCTCCCTTCATTCCCTGCTCTCATCCTGATGTTCGGAAGTCTTTCCTTTTATACCTTTCAGCCAAGGACGCCAATTTCCTCCAACCATTTACTGGCTTCCCATACAAGCACATCCCTGTCCCACAGAAACACCTCCCCTGGTGTGCCTAGGTCGGCGTTTTTCCTTCCAGCACTCCTTAAAACCTACCTCCCAGAAGCATTTCACGAAGCAGTCTGCCAATAATGATGAAGCTGTAGGTGGCCTGGGACACCCAACAGCACTTCTTCCTTTCTGCACTGGTTCAAATGAGTGTGCTCACGTCTAATGCACTAACAGAACATTAAACTTGCAGTACCAGTAAACTTCTCTCTACTCTGAAGCACCCACTTATTGCCCACAGCTCCATCCTGACCCAGCACTCTTCCTTTATTTTCCCCATCCTCTGGCTGCTCCAGCAATCTTGCTTCCTTCTCTGTTCCTATTCTTGTCCTGCCCATCCATGGCATTTGTTAGGCTTCTGCATCCAAATCAGCTCACCCTTCCCCTCCCGGGAAGGTGGGGTGTATGGGCAAGGAGACACTGATCACGCCCTGTTCACCTCGTCCTTCATTCCTGGACCAGGAACCTCTCTGGTCCCTGCAGCCAGGAGAACCTACTACTGGAAAATCATGTCTAGGCTCTGGCAGTTCAGGATGAGCACTTTTGGTGATGTCAGGAGCCAAGTTTCTATCATGTGTGTGGGAAGTACTCTAAATCTTGTAACTTAGTCAATTTGTCAGCGTTCGAAGTGTGGCAAAAGGCAGAGTCTGGTATAAGACAAGGCTGTGTTCCCTTCCTAAATATAAAGCCCCTGTCTCAGCGTATGGAAAGACTACAGCTTCTTATTGAAAGAATCATATGCTCCTTATTTTTACTTTTTACAGAGACAAAACATCCCCTTGTCGTCTCCCTCCAGGCCCCCCCAAAACAGCTGTTGTCATGTTCCATAAAAATTCAGCTTCAGCACACCTCCTACATAGGCATTTTCAACCCAAACGGTTGACTGCTGCTTATTAACAGGTGGAAATACAGTTTTCCTGTGGAAGTCAGGCCAGCAACTCCCCTCACACAACTGGCGCAGTCTGGGTTTATATGGCTGTCCCCCTCCCTGCCCTATGGCACTGCGAGCTCCCTGGTCCAGCCACTGGCTGTGTGCTCCTCAAGGCAGCATAAAGCTGGTTTGCTCCTGGCATCTGCGGGATGAGCACTCCTTAACAACAACCAGAAGCGCTCCTGGACCTAGTAT
>VYZM01005865.1:7345-65536 GCA_013398915.1 Dromas ardeola
TCCCCCCCCCCTCCCCCCCCCCCCATAGGTGTAATTGGTTAGTTTATTTTCTGAGTTATGGAACAAGAAGCCACAGGCATTTTGTTAAAACACTTCCTTGAAATAGCTGCAACACTTTGGCTTCCACATTTTTAGAGGTTTTGTCTCCTGTACATTAGAAATTCACACTCTGTTCCTGAAGATATGCTGTGACAGCATCAATCCAAAACCCCAGTGAAGTCTGTAGGAACTTTTTCCTTTGACCTCTTTGCTGTTTCACAGCTGGCACAAAGGCATAAAACTCTGCTTTTCTTCCAGTCACTGGGTGAGACTCCAAATTCCTAACTGAAAAAATGTTACGCAGCAGAAGTATTACATGATGATAATGGTAGTCTCGATGAAGAAACAGAAGTTAATATTCTATTTATCTACTTATCTCTCTTAATTTTAGATACTGGTGTGTCCATTAGTTCAAAATCTCCAAGTCTGAAAGACTACTTATCCTTAGAATACTGTCACGATGTAGGAAAGTGCTGTTGTCCCTCTTGCGCAGCCTAACAAAGGAAACTGCATTTTCAGATGCTGTCTACGTGAAAAAAATCTTTTGTGGCACAACAAGTTAATAGTCATTTCAGGGGAATTATCCACTTGGGATTAAATTTTGCTTTGGAGTAATTGTTTCATTCAAAAAACACAGTAGGATAATTTTATTCAAAAATATTATCCGTTATGCTTATTCCCAAGCAATTGAAATATTCTGCACTAGAGATACCACACAGATTCTACTATGTAGGTAAAACCTAAGGACTTGCTCATAGTCACATGAAATATCTCCTCAGTGTTGAAAGATATTAATTGTTTAGCATAAATAAGTAAGTTTTAAGTAGAATAGTTTATTTAGGATTATAATTTGGTATGATTTGCGCTGCTTGCTTAGCTCTACTTAGCATGTGTATCTAGATTTGCTAAAACCTTGAGAAATCTATTCTCCTCAGCATTCTTCCTGGCAGATGGTACAATGTTGTTTAATCTTTTAGCATGAGAAACTATTGGATGTCAGTAGTGTTTCTCTCAAGTCCAGGACTTTTTGACTCCAATAAGGCCAGGTGGACAAGGAGTGTAAACCAGAAGATACAGAGACTCCAACCCTTGGCGTAAACTGCAAACCGACAAGGTAAGAGCCTGCCTGCCTGGACACAGAATAAGAATCCAATTAGATGACCCCAGACCAAAAATCACCATTGGACTAAAATATGCCTGGACAGCCCGTGAAGGGCGCGTGAAGGGCGGGTGTAGATATCACAAGGGTATCATTGCCTGGGGACTTCTTTGCTCGGGGTCCCTCTCTTTGGAGGCACCCAGCCCAAGCTGTTCTTACTGCTGTACCTTCCAATTAAATTAATTATTTTATAAAATCCGACATCTGAGGGAAACCTAGGGTCGAGCCTGAAGAAGAAGGGAGAGCACCAGGGAGGAAGTGTGTGCGTGCATGTGTGTGTGACACCATGAATGCTCCTCCTTTAACACTCAGCAAGGAATAGATTAATTTTGAAAAAGAATTTATCTTTATTTCAAGTATTTCCCTTTGAATTAGCCAAAGAGAATGACTAAGATTATTTCACAAAGACTCAAGAGGTTTGTCATATTTTATGATGACGTTTTCAAGTATGTGTTTCATTTTTTTCTACACATACTTTCTCCAGAAAAGGAGGTGCATATCTGCTGGTCAGCAAGTATGTTCAGGAGAACATTTCTGGGTCTGCAATGAGCTGATCTGTGCATGCAGTTTTCAGATATGTGTGCTATTTACATTAACATATTACATTTGGAAAGTTTTTTACTCTGCTAAGCATTTTGTCAATTTCATTGGATAGCTTGCCCTAGCATACACCCTTTTTGGAGAAGGAATGATAAAGTTAAGACACGACCTTTCCCAGCTTTGCCCATGTCCTGGATTTGTGGATTGTTACTGTACCATTTCTACAATTTATGTTTTTTGCTGACTTGCAGGTGAAAAATTCAATGAGTATCCTATAGTCAAGAAGCAAAAATACACACAGTTCTGACTTAGGACACTGAAATTATTGAGTTTCTCTATTGACCTCATCTGATGACAGTTTTGACTCATTATTTATGAAGGTCATATGGTAATTGCATATTTTAGACTAACTTCATTAAAATCAATACCTGTCTACTGAATTTACCGTTGTTAAAATTTCACTTCCATTTTTTATCTCCAATTAGTCCACACTTTGTTTCCAGCTCCTGAAGAAGTGTTGTTAAGAAATAAAGGGGGAGCATCCTTTCTACAAATAACTCAGCAAAAACATGTTAGAAATAAATTTTTAACAGTATTTGCATTACTGTGGCTGACAAACTAAGGAAATATTTTACTACTCCAAGTAAAACAAAATGCCATCCATGTCCTAGAGTATAAATTTTTTAAGTATAAAACATAAGCAATGAGTTAGATCCTGACCTGGAAGGGAAATCAATGAGATAATATTGATGCTCTCACCACTACAATCTAGAACTACCCAGTCTTTCTAAGTATACAGCATTCTTGAAACTTAAAAGTGTAAAACCAGCCAAGTTCTCCACTGACTCACGCAAAACAATATTTCACCATGGTTTGCCAACAAACTGATGAAATAATGAAATGTAAAACAGAAGTGTTTGTTTTGGAGGAAAAATTCAAAATATATTAATTTTCTTCTCAGGATTCTGCATTCTTTTCGCCTTTAGACAACAATTAATAACCAGGCCCAGTGCACATGCAGACAAAACATGAACAATTGTGGTTATAACTGTTGTGTTAACAACTCTTGCAAAATCATCAGAACTGTGAGCAGAGAAAAGCTATTAATTAATGGGCAGTATTACCATACATAAAAAGTTGCAAGAGTTTTCAATGAGCTGTCAAAACAGAAGGGAAACGCCAAAGTGGTGTACTCACATTTCTGACATAAACATTTGTAAAAAATTCTTCTTTATTTTTGCATCAATAAGACTAAACAACAGATTTTCTTGCGACTTCTAATCCTCCCACAGTTGAGAATAACTGTTAATGGTAAGTAAATGAAAATTATTTTCATGCTGAATAAAATGAAGCTTACATGAAAAAAGGTTCTAAAAGAATTTAAATTTTCTTTGGAAAATTCATATGAAGATTAGATTAAATTTAGCAAGAAAAAAGTTGTTTCCTTACTGGGTAGTTTATTAACTACAGGGTCTAGAAGACACCTGACAAGAGAATGTGTGAGAACTGGAAATATTTATGAAAAATGTGAACCGAAGTCACACAGAATATAAACAAGCCAGTTTTTATTAGGCTGGCAGATTTTCCTATTTTCTCTTGAAACTACATAGAAATTGCTCTTCAGACCTAGTCCATCTCCTATTATAATTCTACAAGACCCCTTTAGTGAGATTTTAGCTTAAGTCAAAAAAAAAGGAAGAAATTTTAGTCCAGCTGTGACTTGTAACAAGATCACAGATATCCCACCACTTATCTACCAAGTTGCAGAGATTATTTTATGAGTATGTTCCACAGGGCATTGTGAGGCAATATCAAATATCAAATAAAGGAAGAAAGACAGCAGACATGACTGGGTTTTTCCAAACCCGTTATCTCAAAAATGAAGCCTATTAGGTACTAAATTTGCAGACCTAGAGTCTGAAGCTTTCTGTGCTGGAGTAAATCTGCAGTGACACTTCTCTACAACGAAATTACAGCAGTTCAAGGCCAATATGCGGGAGGAAAGAATTAGATCCGCTGTTTGAAAATGACAGATCGCATTTTTGCAAATATATGTGTATAAACTTTAGTCGTGGATATCAGGCACGCATTTGCATATGTTTGTGTTGTTTTCCCCCTGCAAAGCACACAAATATAGCATTATAAATACATATGATTGATCTGTAAAATGTAAACATTTGTAAAATCTCTGTAGCTTTATAGATGCATGTGTGTATGACTTCATGTATAGCTGATATTTTAATGTATAGCTGAATGCACTTTTTTAGCCTATTATGTGATACATCTATTACATACAGTTGATAAGCAGTATTTAAATAACAGACAACTATGTTCGTGGCAGATACGTGGAAATTATATACAGACTTTTGTGTGCATATGTAGATGATGGTATAGCTGTCTCCCCTTGCTTTCTGAGGCTAACTGCTGGGGAGAGCCACACAGTTCTTAATAGCTGGGGTACAGGCTTCATAATCTATATTATTTTAAATATTATCTATACCTTATTAAATGCTGTATTGAACGGAGAACTGCTGTCGGATTTCAAACAGCTATCTCTGTGTTTTGTCCTCAGCTTGTAGGCTTTGATTGATAAACTTAAGCGTATAAAATAAACGGCAAATGAGATCAAGTATGTCATTCCAATGCGCTCACAGTCACTCAGCTGTGCATTTCTAATGGCTTTGCATGCTGGTAAACTGTCATTTAGTTGCAGTATCTTACAAGTGACTCAGCCAAAGATGCTTACAGCCTGAAGGCTGCCAGTTTCTACATCAGTGGTCTCTAAAACATACAGTCCAGTCTATAAAATGATTCTTTAGAGAGCAACAGAGGGTCAAGCTTGGCTTTCACAAGCAATGGTAGAAAAACCTGCCCAGGACGCATGCTATACAACTGAGATACTGACAAAAACGCAAAGACTACTCCTATTGCTAAGATAATAATCTAAAATGAAAATTCAGCTCACTGCAGAACTACAAAGGATATAATTTTGCAATCTCAATCAGATGCTTTCTGTTAAAGAGAGTGAACTTAACATGCATTTTTGCTAATGCTGCTTTGCACTTTCTAGAGGGCAGAGGTCCTTAATCTGGGACTAAATGACATTTCCACACATTTTAAAGTCCTTTACAGGCCTTACAGGTATGAGGAGTGGCTTAAGGAAGCCTTAAGATAAATGAACAGTTGTCACGAACATTTCCAGAAGAGCTTGACTGGCTCATAGCTGTACTGATTTATAAATGGAAAATCAGTTTGCAAGTGCATTGTATTAAATACACAAAGGTAGCTACAGAGAAGAGCATAAACTTTGATTCCTCCTATTCTGCATTTATAAAATAATGTTTTTCCTTGCACAAAGTGCATTTTCTAGTTATACAAATATTGATCCAGTTCAGAGCACAGAAAACTTGCACAAAATGTGTGAGGGAGTATTTTCTGCTATAGATTATTTCACTATTTTCTCAGCAATTTTATATGCTAATTTTTAGCTGAACATACCAGACATCCATGGACTGGTGACTTGTTAATCCACCTCTGAAAGCTAAATTACCCAGGAGGAGAGTAGTTCATTTAGAGCATCACGAACTGCTTAGGGAAATCACAGAGGTGATTTAGCAAAGAAAAGAAAAAAAAGAATTGCAAAAACAAGGGCATCTGACCCATTAAGAATTTTTTGGATGAGTATTTATCTACGAAATTCTTGCTTTCATAGCTTCCAGCATATTCTGAAAGTGAACAGGTTTGTGGCCCCAAAAAGCTGAAGAAATTATTACTTCAGCTGCAGTATAGTATTAATGGGCCTCTTCAACTGCAGCAGAGCAATAGTCCTTGGCCATAACACTGCTTCTCATCAGGTTCCTGCAGCTGTGGCAACCAGTGACAGGCAAGCTGGTACAATTTAAGGTAGGAGGGGATGCAATCCCACTGGTACACACTATTTGTCAGAGAGGGTGTTTCACACCTCTGCACTGAGATTTGCACCAGCTTCCAGAAGAAAAGGGATTTTTTTTTTCCACTCTGTGGAAAGTCCCCCCAAGTGGAGATGACTCCTAAATCTCCCTGTAGTTAACAACCGGCCTGAAACAAACAATCTGAAACAGAAGAGCTGTGCTTGGTCTTCCTGGGCAATATCGCAGAATTAACTTTGCAATCCATCACATTGCAGGGATGAGCACATTTTTATTATCATTGAAAACAAATAAACAAGGAAAATGGCACTACTACTTCATCTGCTGTCAAACATATGCATATAGTCCTTCAAGCATATTTCTTAGTCTCTTTTTCTATATGAAAAGAAAAGAAAGGATGGGAGAAGCAGGCATATGTAAAGCTAGAGAAAGGGAAGCCTTGTGACAGTCATCGTTTTGCTCTTAATGTTTCTCTGAAATGAACAGGAGCTGTCATTTCTTGCCTTCTCCTCTTTCACTTATAACCCACATATGTTATGTCAACTTGCTTTCCTACTGCTCCACTGCATAAGATGTCACTTTCCAAACCAGCAGCAGCCACATGTTCCTTCTAGCTGGTACAGATAAATCTCTTTCTTTTATACTTAAAGAAGATAAAAATATTCTCTTCCATTTTCTCACGAAGTAAATTTACTTAAGGCCAAGATCAATGCAAACAGAAAATAATTTCAAAATCAAAGAACCCTTATATCAGATTATTTTCCCAGGTGAGTTTTCAGTAGGCATTCTGCCTTGTCATGGTAAGAATGAGCTTTCATTTTCTTCTTACAGGATCATTAAAGCAAACAGTCAAAAGCAGAGAATTTTAGTGTATATATGCACATACCGAGTGAGCTATCATCTTAAATATAATGTAGTACAAAAATAACAGTACTTCTTGAAGACGGCTCAGTTAGGTCCTATGTCCGATAGAGTTTAAACTGTAAAGAAATATATTTTGGGTACATAAACCACTTTGTTTCTAATCAGATCTGTAAAACTACTCTAAAGAACGTGCACTTTTGAAACCCTAAAATGTAATTCTCTTCTCTTGTCCAGCTTTATTCTATTTGTCCATCATGCACCAGGCACATTGCTTTGCCTAAATTTTAGTGCGTGGGATCAGAGGTGATCCATTCCTCTAAACCAAACACCGAGACATTGTGTGGAACAGGGTTAACTTCAAGTGACTGTCAGCCTCTATTTAGACTACTGAGAGAAGCAAGGGGAAACACCGATGACCTGGGATCAGGTCTCCCACATTTTTAAGTATGGGAAACAGTAGAAGCAATAACAGAAATTGGTGGTTTCAACACCTTCTCCTTGTCCTAAGGGAGGCCCCTAGCAAAGGCCTGGAAAAGCAAGACCCGTGGTCTGATAAGAAAGGGGACAAGAGGACAGGAGACTCTTAGGTGAGATGTAGCAGGGCTCTGGTCCCAGGCCACCGAGTTGGGCTGCAGAGGACGTAGGTCAGGAAAACAAGAAACAGAGTCCCAGGGCATTCCCGCCCCGAAGAAGTGCCCCCCTTGTGGACGCCAAAACAGGTCCATAAAGCCATCAAGTTGTCTCTTCTCTGCTGACTTGTTCTTTTATAGAAATTTAATGGCCTTGTTTGGAGGAAAAGGTGTTTCACCCAGCATACCTGATGGTCAGGAAATCTCCCTTTGGATGTAGGCTGAGATCCTCCCAAAACCAGACCTGCGCTCTCTGGGTGAAGGATCCAGCATCTACTCTAGTGGAGTACTAACTAGTTGGATTAAAAAGTTATATGTTTAATCCTATATTATAACTAATATCAAGAGGTATGTCCTGTTTTTCCAGAACAAGCTCTTCTGAGCATGTTGCTGTATCCTAAGCTTGAGAAGTCTTGGGAAAGTAGTCAGGCCAACAGGGAAAGAGGCAGGCCCTAGGCACCTACAGCTACAGTGTAGGCTTAAGTAAGGAGGACTCTACGTCTACTAACAGATATATTTTCTCCAGTTTAGATGTTGCTCTCCACCTCTTCTCTACCAATGGAAAAGGTACAATACCTTCTGTGTTTTGGGAATATTATTTGGCTCCACATTAGCTTGCTGTAGCTGGCTCATCTTGCCAGCTTTCCTCAGCTGGCAGCTTTACCACTTCTCACAAGCATCAGCAGGAGACTTAACTGACACTTTTAGACAACCTCTTTCTGGAAATAATTATTATCTGTGACTTAAAATACTACTCTTTTTATTATTTTTTTAATTTTTATTACTGACTCTTACAGAGAGCTGGGGTAAATTTATGGCTTCACTGGAATTGCTGGCTGAACTTCCAGTATCAATTTTTTCCTTTAGATTATAGCATAGAGTTTGTATAGAGGGAATGGCCACAAGTGGAGATTTGAAGAAAAACATAGAGATGAGGAAGGGTCAGGTGGCAAGAAAGGTTTGACCCTCCTTCTCAGGCATTCTCCTTTTCATCTATACCCTTGTTCAAATACGTGGTAGACAATTGCTTTGGGTTTGAAGGACTCTAAGAGGTGCTTACCAGCATACGTGCTTCTGTGAGATCCTCCAACCCCACCGTGCTCCTCCATTTTTTGTTTTTCTCCCCAGTGATGCTTGCTGGTTTACTGTATTTTGGATGCCCGCATGGATGAACAGAAAGACATAGTTTGTATTTCAAGCATCCCATGGCAAAATTTTGACATCCACTGTCAGGCACCGCCTGTTTTAGCTTGTGCCTCAAATCATTTCATGTGCCAGCACTGAAACCGGCGAGGCAAATGTAGACTTTATTTCATCATAAATCCTGTGTACCTCTATGCTACGTTTCCAAAAGAAAAACACAGAGAGAAATTCTAAATTATAATGAAAACAAAGTATAAATATGAGTCAGAGGCAACTGGGAATGCAGAAATTATGTGCTGAGTCACCCCTGTTCTTGGTGTGTTGGGAACACATTGTAAAGCTCAGAGCTGAGAAACGCAGGTCGACACAGTTTATTAAAAGGAGAGAGAAGAGACTGCAATCAAACACATATTACTCATAATTTAAAGGACGATAGGACATATTTACTTGGAATGACATTTACTGCTGTTTCCATAAAGAGGGGGAGGGGAGAGCAGCCCTGGACCTTCAACAATTGCAAAACCCCCACAATATAAAGGCCCTATTTTAGTTAACATGTTGTCAGTCTTTAATGACTAGGGGTGTAACAGCTGGTTTTGATGTAATTTCTTTTGAGACCACTAGATTACAAGCCGTTTATTGCATTCTTCTCCCTAGACTGCTCCTTGGATACAGGCAGGGAGTCAAGAGGTCAGGGGTCTAAAGCCAGGAGCTGAAGGATTTGTCATCGTTTAACAGGTCACTTGTTGCTATATACTATGCAAACTGGACAGTGCCTCGCAGCCTCGCAGACGGTAGGATATCTTTTATTTTTCATGCCTCCACAAGGGAAATTGGGTCCAATCCCACTGGAGAAGCAACTTTCTTACCTGGGATCATCAGTTTGTGGCTGGGGGGTTTTGGGAGGAAGGCATGCACAATCATACACAGCAGCAAAATATCCTCAAATAGCACCATAATCATGGTTGTCCAGACCTGCACTCAATATTCAGACATAACGCCCCAAAAGGGATATGACATAAGTGGGTGGGGCAGTTCTCTAGTTGTTCTTAGTCATTATTGCTGCATCTCAAATTCCACTCAGTTACATGAGTGTAACTGTAAGAGCAGAATTATTTTAATTCCTGCGCAATTTCTGTCCTTTTCTACTACTCCTCATTACTTGGGGTGTTATTGCATTATGGTCTCTTTCTATGAGTATAAAAAAAGTTTGGCTTAAATTGTCTGCAATTAGCAGCCAGTGAGACATTGTCTGTAAGGAGCATGTGAACACGGGAGGACTGATTTACAAAGGGTCTGAGAAAACACAGATGATTTCAAAAATATGGGAATTGGATAACTTGCCCCCAAAGGAAAAACAGAAAAATATTTCCTACCATTGCAGCCAAGAATTTGAAGCTCCATCAGTGCCTTTAGTTGTGAAGCTGATTCTTGCAAAGAAACTCTTTTCTTTGAGTAGAATTATATTCAGCAACTGAAGAAGCATAAATGTTCATATTTTTTGGTTCTTTGCACAAATCATATCTTGTAGATATCAGAAGAGCTATTTGAGATCACCTCTGGTCCTAGTAATTGTGATTCTTTTTGTGTACAGACAAAAGAGGTTCACCTTTTTCCTTTATAATATGTCCAAAGAACATAGTCGGGCAAAACAGGAAACCAGCATTGAGATACCTTCTAAAGACAGATAGCAAATCAACCCAAGTTTGCTGTTCCCTTTGTTCCTTCATAGTGTCGATATTGTGGACCTTGCGAGAAGGTGAAGCATAAGGTCAGGCACTTTCTGCAAGCTCATTTTCATGTGGGGACTTTAATAAAGCAAGAAATTATTGAAACTTTCAGGAAGGGCAATTTGAGAGTTCACTCTGCATTGAGACAATTATGTAATTGCTTTTTTGAAGACAAAATTTCTCATTATCAGGCCGTTTAGTCTTTCTGATATGGGTAAGCTGTCTGTCCAAATTCAGGTGGGCAATTCTGAGCTCCATTCTGGAGCTCCTTCCCAAGATCCTGCCCCATGTGCCAGCAGCTGCACGGGTGAGGAGGAGATGATGCTTGGTGAGGAGTTGCTGTGGTCTCCTGCTCCTCCAGAAGAGAGGGAAGAGTTAATGGGAGTAAAACTGGACCAGCAGAGTGATGTTCAGTCACTGAATCCCAGAACAGCATGGACCTGATGTGTCTGCTTGGTTTTGAGGATGAAAAATGTGGATAAATCTTTTATACTCCTTGGGGGAGGACATCCATGGTACCTCATGTCTGTACAGCCTAGCTCTGACAGGGGCTCCTGGGGAAGACTGGATCACAAGCCAGGATGTCTTGGGGGTCTCTGGGATCTTGAAGATACCAGGCCTTCCACTCAAAGTATGAGTGGAAGGGCAAATTCTGGCAGCTACTTGTGACTGTTACTCACTGCTCCCGACTGCGGTAATGTGGTGAGCATGACTAAGGCCGTTTTACGAGGGAAGCAGCCATCCTCTGTGGCCGTGTGTCACGCGTTCGTTCCCTTCCCCTCATTATCAGGCCCTGAAGGTCCCGTGCACCAAGCAGACAAACAGAACAGCTTCTTCCTGCTCTCCCTCAAGGTTCCTGGCGCCAGGCCGGTTACTGCCCTCCTCACCGGCCTTGACCGTCCCGGGCACCCGCCAGCCCGGCGCAGGGGAGGGGAGCGTCATGGCACAGGGCATCGTCCATGAAATAATTTTTATTATAAACTCTGTATGATGCTGCTTATAAATTGTACTGCATTGGTTCTGCTTGTAGAAATCCCGAGCCAGTCTAATCATAAATTCTGTGCTACACTAATAATTCTATTAAGAAAAATAAAGCTTTAATTGTAACTATGATTTACTGCTGCCATCATTCTGCCAAGGATCCCTAAAAGAACCCATCTGTCCCCTCACTCTTGGGTGACACTCATGACTTCAGGCATCTTCTCTGTGGGTCGTCCAGGGAGAGGACAAGTCTAGTGGTAACTCACAAACAGTGATGAGGGTGTCTCCAAATATCTTGCCATTTTGCCATGCTTGGGAATATTTGAAGTGAGTAAAAAAAGGAAAAGAAAAAAAAATAAATCAGCATTCACAGCTCAGAACACGGCATCTCTTGGATTTAAGCATTTAGAATTTGTACCATCTTTATATTTGAACTGAAGGCAGCAACGACCACTTCTGCCCTGATACACTAATGCTGCTGCTTGGAGTGCATTCAGTAAAATCCTGGGGTTAAGAAATACCTTGTCCTGTTGTATATCGTATGTGCTACGCAGGTCAGCAAGTAGGGGTGTGTGTGGAGAGCTGCATTAAACACTTTTATTTGGGGCGTTTGTTACCAGCAGCGTTGCAGGGAGCGCTGATGGGCTGAGAGTAATTGCATGAAGTAGCTCTTCCCTCCCCCTTACACACTCTCCCCTGCTGAATCTAGGTCAAGGAAGACCACGATGCCCATCGATGTGTCAGTCACTGTCCTTCCACAGTGACGATGCCATAAATTTTCAAACCACGACAACCTCCACAAAAAAAAAGGATAATCTCAAAGTGCATCTTATTTTGTCGTAGCAGTGATTTTACATGCTTTCCATATGTCTCTAATTCCATTAGCCAGTTTTTGAGAGGTTTGCAGAGCTCAGCTACAAAAAATACTTACTTTGAAATGAAACTTGGTTTAAACGAACCAGCCTTTTTATAAATTACATACTTCATGTGTAGAATACCCTACACATTATGAACATGCTACTGGAATGTTTTATTTTGGGACACTGAATTTTTATTTTGTTGAACAAAAGGCTAGTGGTTACTACTTTATGTATTTTGAGGGGTTTGTATTTCAACGTTATTTTTCTTAAATATGAAACCAGCTAAAAGAAAAAGCTTTGTTAATGTATATTTTTGCCTGTCATTTTGAAAATAGACCCATTCCTGATACTAATATCAAAAAAGTCCTCTCTTTTATCTTTCCCCCCAAAAGTTCTATCATACGTCTAAACATAAAGTCAGACCCTGCAATCAAGATTTTCTGTTGTAGTTAAGTCACACGATGTATTACCTAATCTACTATGGTATTTAAAAGCACAATCGCTAATATACAGGAAAAGTTTTCTACTTCTTTTATGCATAAAATCAAATTAGTCTTTAAAATGTTCTTTTAAGGGTCTTTTCTTTAAAGGCAGCTGGGCAGGAAAGGGACATATATTCAGTTATTTACACTTTCTTACACGTATTTTTCACACAAAACTCTACTTTCTGGGAAAGTAAAATGCAGGTGAAGAAATGTCCTTTTGCTGGATGAACTGAGCTCATCCAATGTGCCTTCATCTCCTCTACATCTTGAAAAAAATCACATCTTATTTTTGTGTAATGCCACGGAAGTGTGTACCCTGCTTTACTGCTTTGTCCTTTGGTTTTGACGGTATTTGTCACTGATGCTTTCTAGTTCATCTGAGAAGGTTCCTAAACAGTAGTTTTCTAAACTCTAGTTCTCACCTACTGCTGAAAAGAGACAAGACAAACTTTCTTTGAAGTTTGGGAGAATTCTCAGCTCTCTCGTGAGAGCCAGAGTCTCCTTCCAGTACCTCTTTGTTAAAATGAATGAACAGTTTTTTGGGAAGGGGAAAGGGAGGCCAAAGGAGAAAGGGAAGGGGAAGGGAAGGGAAGGGATGTTTACCTTTTACAGTTGTTTGTCTGTCAGAATGATGACAGTGTCTGCGTGCTGAGATGAATATCCAAAAGCAACATACCATAAATGAACATAATATCTCCAAAACAATTAAATTCACAAGCCAGTTGTCCATGAGCTAGCTCTCTCAGTTCAGATTTGAAGTATATCTCAGAGAGTGTTTTTTTTATATATATATTAGGTCATACTTATCCATCAGGTTCAGTCCACAGATTGCAAAGGGATAGAAATAAACAGCAACTTACAAGTTAAGAAAAGTCCCCACAACCTACACGAAAATGTTGCTGTGGAGACAAGACAGGGAAAACCTCTAACAAACGTGGGTTTATATTTGATCAGTGCTACAGTCCCACCTTTGGGAAACTGTTCTTAATGCTGCATCACAGTTTCTAAATGTGTACAATTTTGATATTTTGAGATATCTTATTTATTACACCTGCTAAGGAAAATATTTTTCTTTTTTTGTAAAGTGAAAGAAGAATCTACCGCTTCTGTTGGAAACTAATCAGAAAGGCATCGGTTATAGAAAAGAAGCGTGATTAAAAAGAAAATATTAAATGGGATGCTTTATACATTGGCAGACTGATTGGAGTTTTATTACGTAAATTAGAAAATAATCACTGTGTTTTGAAATGATGTCCTCAAACATACTTGCAAAATTGTGGAATTTCAAGGCTAAAGCTAGGAAGTTATGTATTCTGCAACACCTAGACACATTTGGGTGAGCCCTTATCTGATTCAGAGGCATGGCCTGTTTGTGCCTTGCAGTAAATTGCCCCACTTGTGTGGCTTTAAACATGCTGATTTTATTTTTTGTTTGTTTGCTCGCCTATGATTCAGTGTTCGCGTTTTAAAGAAGTGCTGGTCGGCGTTCGAACCGGTGGTACTGACTGCCGTGTGCTGTCCTCCCCCGGGACAGTTCGCGACAGCAGCCGGGCTGAGACACCTAAAGCAGCCTTACTGAAGGAAGCCGGTCCTCCCATTACCTCTGTCACTTAAAGTCGATACAGGCTGCTTATCCACCTACCGTCAGCTTTAATCAACGTCCATCATGTCCGGAGAAAACAGCCTCCAGGACTGAGCAAGAAACTCGCCCGCTGCCGGCACCCTTTGTCTCTCCCATATGGGCAGGGCATGATTCCCGGGGATTAGTCAACAATTATGTGTTCTGAACTGATCAATTCAGTCAATTTACTGTGCAAAGTAAATTGATCCTCCAGAACAAAGGGATCTGCCAGCGGGGAGGTACCTGAGAAAGCAGCATGCCTGTGTAAACAGTGCTGTCCTTGCCACAGTGTGGAGTGGCCCGGCGCCTTATGGTGCCACTATGAACTTATTAACTGACGGATTAACTCATCTCAGCATTTGGGATCCCCCGTTTCCAGCTGTGAGGGTGATTGATGGGCTAACCACTGCCTCAGTCTTGGAAGTTATTTCCTCCATTTAACAGAGTCAAGAAGACAGAAAATTGCCCCCTTTGTAAATGCTAATCTCACCACTCCTCCGAACACCCAACATAGCAATTTATTCCAGGCAAAGTCTTAAAATTGGTATAGTACAAATCAAATGCATACTAATTAGCAATTTCTTTTGAAGGCTCCATCACTTATTAAGGGTCTCCTTTTCCGTATGCTCATCATGCCCCACTTCACCCTTTAATTACAAAACAGCACTTTCTACTAATTGTGAGAAGGTACATTGTACCAGGTATCAGTATTAAATACTACACCTTCCGAGGCCTAATTTCGGGTCAGATAGAAAGCAGGCAGATAGGCATAACATCTTAGGGGCACGGTCCTCGTTTTAGGCATATTCATTCTTATTCCCACTGGCAATGCTTCTTGAGGGAGCGCCCCATGAAAAGGGCATTTCTTTAGAAACGTCAAACCCCATGTCCGCACGGCACTGTACCGGCACCGGTAACGAGACCGAGGTTTTCTCGCTGCTGCTGAACACAGTCTCACTACCAGAAATTTATTTCTTTGTGCCTTCTGGTGGGAAGATGTCCATGAATCTTAAAATGGGTGATCTGCAGCGTATCAGAGGATTTGGACCATCCAATGCAGTTTGTGTTGACTCAGACCAGTATTACTTGTTTGACTTTACTGACTGTATAACGGGTCTTCAGTTCTTAAAAGCCCAGCACTATGTTACTTGTGGCTACCATCACTCGCACCAGAACTGCAGCTTGAAGATGTAAAAGACGCCGGCCAGAAGAAAAGCCCAAACTATTTCAGAGGCACACAAAAAATTTACATCTTTTTCTTGTTGAAAACATTAAAATGTGCTCCTTGCTTTGCTTTCCCTATGCCAGGCAACTGCAACTGTAACCTCAATCAGTAATTTGTCTTTATGCCTATCATGGCATAAATATAACTGGAGGTAGATAAATAAACGTCCAAGTTCCAAAGCAGGTTTCACTGCTATGGTATTTATTTTCACATGATCCTTGTAGGCAGCTTCGAGTTGGTTTATTTAGCTCATTTTGCAACACATACAGCATCTAAAGCCCCATTCAAAGTGAATACTTTGTTATGAAATGAGGGAAACTATGTCATGCAGATTAGAACAAATAAAAGCTCCAGGTGCTTGCTGAAATTTATGTTTTAATGGTGTCCCTGTCATTGCTTAAAAGATGAATATGCCTTTTTTGTGTTGAATTAAAAGAAGATGATCGTTTCATAGCATATGTAAGGACGATAATTTCTTTGAGGGAAAAAAACCTCAGGTCCTCTTAGTCACTCCTGTGTGATGAAAGCAGAGCTTGTCTGAAGCCAGGCAAAAATATTCACTTAAAGCTTTAATATTTTTCCTTGGTTTTGTTGAAACTTCCTTTCAATCAAGATTTTTGCACCAGTTCTAAGTGAAAAAAATGAAACACCCTTATCTTTTAAAAGGAACATTAAAGGGAGTGTTATCTCATTTCATTTCGTATTGCAGTATTTTAAATAATTACATCAAACATTAAAACTGAGGTTAAAACATATGTTAGCACATATGAGTGCTGGCTGCCAGTGAGTTCCACGATGGGATTTGTTACCAACAGAAATCCACTGAACAGATATGCTAGCTGAATTTGTGGTTGCTCCAAGAGCCTTAACTCATTTGTACTTTAGAAATTGTATCGTGTAAGACCAAGGACCAGTGCAGACGATCCAGGGGATGACTTTTAACTGGGGGTAGCTTTACCTTGAGGTGCACCAGCAGCACCGTCAGAGGAGGCTGGCACTGAACTCCAGGGCCACAGTGAGAGTGTCGCTGGCAGCCAATTTATTCTAACGTGGGCATCTGTTCCCTACACAAGAGAATCAACACGTCTTTAATTTACATGCCCCTTAAAAAATTTCAGATTAACAGTAAGATTTATCTATGTATCTAGGGGTAAGATGCAATATTTGCACCAGATGTGTGTGACGTGTGGACAAGGTGAGACCACGGCCAAACACAGAGCTCCTCCATCCCAGTGACAGTCTCCATCTAGCCTTTGGTCTTTGTCTGAAGCAACAGCTGTAACAGCCCTGTGCCAGATACACATGATGGACCTGGTCACACAGACTTCTCTAGGCAACAGAGGTTCTCACTGGACACCTACTTTGGAAAGAAGTTGGAAAAAGATTTTTTTTATCTTGTTGAAACATCCCTTACTGGCATTTTCAGAATAAAGTGTTTTGATTTCAACTAATTTCTTTTAACTGTGCTTTAACACACAGTCTTGGAAATAATTGTGAAAGGTAATGAAATTATTTTCCATTCCTCTGAACTGTTTATTTCTTTTTTAACCAAATGTAATAATCTGCTAAGCCTACATTGCATTGAACTTCCGTTTTCAGCACTCAGGTCTTTACGAATGTGATGTGATGTCTGGAACAATCTTTCAAAGTTCAAAAATTTCAGACTGTGTTAAAAAACCCCAACCCTATGACAAACAAACAGGAAAAAAAAAAACCAAACCCAAACTAAAAAAAAGGAAGACTGAAAAATAAAGAAAAAAAAGCAATTTACCTGGACTAGTGACTGAACAACTGAACCAAAAAGGTCCTTCACTTGAGAAGCAGGTACCTAATAATTGCTTACAAATGAGGAGGAGAAATGAGGAGCTCCTTTTATGTGTGTGTGTATATATATGCACACACATGTACATATATACGTGTATATATATGTATATATATATGTATAAGTGTATGTGTTTATAAGTCTGTGTATATATCTATGTGTATATATATAAATAATGTTATGAATTAACGCCTTGAATTTGAGAGGGGAGAGTGTACTGCAGCATTTTTTTGAGCACTGAAGACTGACAATCCTGCATTTTGTTTGAAGTTCAACCACGTTTCAAAGGATTAAAGTATTTTTCACTTGCCAAAAAAAAAATACAAGTATCTCTTGGCTGGCACTTCATATGCCATGTCATGTCTGTGCCTGTTGTGTTTTGGGGTGGTCCAACATTTTCAACCTCAAAAATCGTGAGTTAAATGGGGAGCTGACAGACCCCTACACTCCTGCAAGTGGTGAAGTTATCGTGAAGAAATGTAATTATATTGTCTCTGTCAGGGAGACATTTGACCACTCAGCGTTCACCTTATGTGCAAGCAGTTCTTTCATGAGGTATTAGCTTCATCGTCTTTAGGTGCTTTAGTTTCAGCTGGAGCATCACGCTGATCAAACTGCACCTTAATTAGGAACGCAGCACCCTTCTGGTCTCAGCTTAGGCGTCTCAAAAGCATTCCTAAAATATCAGGTCCTCTGTCAGCTGAGTTGAACAACATGAAAATTATTACATTTTTCTTTCTAACATGAGATCAAAGCTGCAGAAGAGGTGAGATACGTCTTGGATATTCAGACTCAAGCGTGGAGGTCAATTGAACCCAGAGATGTTTTGTTGCTGATTTTATAGCATAAAAGCTGCTTTTAAAAGAAGTATTCAGCTACATGGCAGTAGTTAACTGCTGCCCTAAGTTCATGTATACTGTGTGCTTTGTTAAGGTGTGTGGATTTTTTCCCCTCATGCACTGCCATTCCTTTTAATACATAAAATGAGCATAGAGACAAGGCTCGGATCTGCAGAAACATCAGAAGAATTTCAAACCCAGACTTCTTAAGCCCTGCTTTGAAAATATACAGGGAGGAATTAATATTTGCTTTCTTACACCTCCCTAAATTTTAACTGTCCTGCAAGTGTCCAGGAGGGGCTTTAACCTCAGGTTACCAGCAGTCACTGAGCGATTTCTCCCTTCCCTTCTCCTCTCCCCCTCTCCATAAATGCAGGTTTTTTTCCTATTGGAGTGCAAAAATCCCAGACCCAGATTACCTACTCCCATGCATGGGAAGGCTCCCAGAATGTTCCCAAATGCCGTGTGGGTCTGTCCCCAGAGGACATGCGATGCCCTGGTGGCCACTGTGGGAAGAGCTTCTGCTCTGGAACACTGTTGGTGCAGGAGCTGTGACCACTGAATCTCTGCCTCCCATAAGGGCTGTAAACAAATGTAAAGCTGGATCCTTTTTTTTTATCAATTATTTTCTCGTCTCTTTCCAATACAGCAACCACCAGAAGGGGCAAAAGAATCACAGGAACCCTCACCCTGAGGATTTTATGAGTACGGGGGACGATCCTCGAGTGTCCATTGGAAGTGAGAGCTATTTTAAATCACCAAGCAGAAGAAAACATAATCATGACACAGGAACTGCCCGTATTTCCTATGGTAAAATTCCCAATTAATGGAATGTGAAACTTTTCACTTGAGTTAGTGTAAGAGCATTTCAAGGGCAACGGTCCAAAGATATAAAGCATTTTTAATTGGGGTAGCAGAAGGGAGAAGGGAGCACTTCTCACCATGCTAATTGAAAAAGCAAACTCACTGATTTTTTTACACTGGGCTGGCCAAGAGCTTTCTATTATGCTTTAGCTTATTTAAACAGGGCACATCTGTGGCTCCAGTGCATTGCACACAGATGGCATCCCTTTTTGTTACAGTGCTTGACAAGAGCATTTCTTACTTGTCAGTCTGGATCACCTCGGACAACATGAAGCAACTGCTTGTGTTACCCTTAATGATGGTTTCATTCATTACGCCCCTTCATCTTTCCCCTTTATCTGACTTTTGTTAGAGTCCCAAAACTCCTTTCATGCATGGGAATGCCCTGGGCATGGAAAGGCTGCCTCAGACAAACGGCACATCACCTTTCCTTCCCCGGGGCGTGCAGCTCCCCGTGAAAGTTCCTCTGATAAACGGGGGGCTGCTGCCTGAAAAATGGGAGGAAAAAAAGCAGGTAGGCAGGAGGGAATGACAGCAGCCTGTGTACATATTAAGTGCCACTCATTAAAGGGGGTCCCTGGTGAATATGGCCACTACAGAGGGGTGAAAGGGCAGAGGATTAATGACAGTCACCTCGGCAATGACAGAGAAGAAACAAGTCACCTTCCCGCACTGGCCTTGATCTTGCCAGCATCACGCAGGGTGCCACTCACGAAGCAGCATCGCCCCAGCCCTTGCGGGGTCTGGCTGCAATTAGATTAAATGCTGGACATCATTATCCACAGGGCATGGTGGTAGGAGGCAAGTCCCCGTATCTGTTTTCTTACTCGAAGAGAAGGCGGCCAACAGCATTCTGGCTTGTATCAGGAATAGCGTGGCCAGCAGGAGTAGGGAAGTGATCGTGCCTCTGTACTCGGCACTGGTGAGGCCTCACCTCGAGTGCTGTGTTCAGTTCTGGGCCCCTCTGTACAAGAGGGACACTGAAGTGCTGGAGCGTGTCCTGAGGAGAGCTGCGAGGCTGGTGAGGGCTCTGGAGACCAAGTCACATGAGGAGAGGCTGAGGGAACTGGGCATGTTAATTTGAAGAAGAGGAGGCTGAGGGGAGACCTCATTGCCCCCTGCAACTACCTGAAAGGAGGTTGTAGAGAGGTGGGTGTTGGCCTCTTCTCCCACGTGAATAATGACAGGACCAGAGGAAATGGTCTGAAGTTGTGGCAGGGGGGGGTTACATTAGATATTAGGAAGAATTACTTTACTGAAAGAGTGGTCAGGCACTGGAACAGCCTGCCCAAGGAGGTGGCTGAGGCACCATCCCTAGAGCTATTTAAGAAACGTGTAGATTTGGCACTTCAGGACGTGCTCTAGTGGCAGAGATTGTAGGGGTTTTTTTGTGTGTGTGTATGGTTGGACTCGATGATCTCAAAGGTCCTTTCCAGCCATGCAGATTCTATGATTCTTAGAGGAGAGGGACCAGATCAAGTGGGAAAGGAGGCTGGGCTCTGAAACGGTGCCTTGGGTCCTACCAGGGGCTGGAGGAACTTGCACATCTTCCAGATGAACATCAGTTAGATGATGGGGCTGGTACGCACAGCCCAGACCGTTTCACATGACCGGGATGCAGGAGCAGGCTGCAGGTCATTCTTACCACCACTATTCAAATGGACAATACTAATCTTGGACATTAACAACTCCTGGACATTTTAGCCGTGTCTTTTTCCACATGCCTGCTCATTAACTACTTCAGTGGGCAGATCTGTAATGAGGCATTGCCAGGTCTGTCATGGGCTCAGACAAACAGGAATGGAAAAGCACCTCAAAGGGCACATGGCCTTTTTGTCTGAGGGTGTGCAGTTGTTTCCGAAATCACCATGATATACCGGTGGTCGATGCCCAAGAAATGGGAGAATGCTGTTTTCATGCCAGTTCGTTCCTTGCACTCTTTCCTTTTTTCCTTTGAGCTTGATCCAGCTGCTGCCACCACCAAGGTTTATTACAGTGCCATGGTTTTTCAGGTCATGTTCCTGGGCGGCAGCAGGCACAACAGTGACCTGAACATGCAAACTCCTGTCTCCTGCTACTCCCACTTCGACAGCCAAGCAGCAGAGAGCCATTACCTGCACGTGGGAAGTGAAAGGATGTTGCCATTTACGCATCCTCTGAGATGGCAAAACATGGAAACACGACCTGACTTAAGTTTCTGTGCAAGCTTTGAGTTCACATCATCAGATTTCAGGACTGACGTACGAACACTTTAGATTAGAAGAGCATTCAGGATGGTCAGTTAGGCAACTGCTAGATAAATTTAGCATGGAAAGGGACTGGCAATTTAATCTGTTTTTGTGCTTTCTTTCACTTTGACCACAGCCTAAAACTCATTATGAATGATTTCACTTTGCAGAATATCTGGACATTCCCAGCCTCCTGAGACCCATCCCTTCTCTCCTCACTGTACTGATAAATGCCCATCCTCTGATTAGGTATTTCACTCCCAGTGTATGCCACCAGAAGTAGTGATATTGGTAATAACCGGGGACTTTGATGTAAAAGATTTGTGGAAGCAAATCTTCATGAAATATATAAACAGTATTTTGAACATATGTAGCGTTTTACATATAGGAACTGGAAAAGACTTTAAAATGACTCCTGAAATGGCGATGCCTTTGATAGAAAAAGTGCTTTGATGAAGGAAAGTATAATTATTTTGGATAGACAAGACTTAGCAGTCCTGCCTGAAGTACCAGGGCAATGTGGTCTTCACCGCCATTGTGTCCAAGTGTCTGACCAGCTCTTCAGGCTTGAAGACAGGACAAAGACAGTTTTCAAAAGTCACGGTGGAAATGTGGACAAGGTTTCGTTTTCTCTCTAACCTCCAAGTTTATAAGAAGAAGCTACTACTTTAATTTCTATCTGAAACTTCAGGAACAGGCTTGTTCTGACTCTGCATCCAGAACGTGTCTCTGTGATGAGGAGGAGATTGCTGCCTCCCCAGCACAGGGATGTGTGGGGAGAGCAGCAGGGGGGGAGGACCATTTTGTAGATGGTCCTTGTGGACTTCCAAGGGTGAATCCTGGCTGAGGAGAGTATTAATTCTAAAGAAAAGTAATAGAAACGTAAATATAAAAATGAGCATAGACTTGCCTCTGAATCCTAATATCTTTATCCTTGGGGATTTTGATTCCATTACAAATATTAGCAAAGATCAAGGACATTTTATTTTAAGGGCAAGTCTAATTGGAAAGAAGTTAATTCTACAAAAGTGGAAGTCAGCTAAAGAAATTAAAATTGATGTGAGGTCTGCAGTGGAGGTGTCGAATCCTTTAGGATTCTTCCCACATGCGAGTCAAACATGTGAGCCTTCAAGGGACCTTTTGTATCTTCCAAGCCCCAATCCACTCTTCCCTCTTGTCCTCTTAAGTCCTCCCAGCCCTTCCCATTTACATTTTGCCTTTGATGTTCTTGCAGGTCTTTCTCTTCCCTTTCCAGCATGCTTTTTTGGAGGCACAAAATGCTCTCTACTACCTATCTAAACCCCCAAGAAAAGCAGGAGCGGGTCTTCCCCATTGGGAGGGGCTGTTTGCAAGGGTATGTAGTGACAGGACAAGGGGCAATGGTTTCAAACTAGAGCAGGGCAGGTTTAGATTAGACATTAGGATGAAGTTCTTTACACTGAGGGTGGTGAGACACCGGCCCAGGTTGCCCAGAGAGGTGGTGGAGGACCCATCCCTGGAGACATTCAAGGCCAGGCCGGATGAGGCCCCAGTGATCTCACTGCAGGGGGCACATCTCACTGCTCACTGCAGGGTGGCTGGACTAGATGACCTTTAAAGGTCCCTTCCAACCCAACACATTCTATGATCCTATGATTCTGTGTTCTTTTAGAATTATGATTTTTACTGCTGCTCCTCTTCATCAGCTGTTGAATTCATGCATCTCAAGTGGTCAAAGCAACAAAACAGACAATTTGGCCATGCAGATGATGTAGACAATAAGCAAGAGATAGATGCAAGGAGATGAGATTCACTTCCCATTTCTTTCTTACCTGGTTCTCTAAAGAGGCAGAGCTCATGTTCCACAGGGTGTGAGCATGCACTCCTACCTGTGTGTGTGTGTCTTCCCAACATACTTTGGGCCAATTTCAGTGAAATTGCCAAGAGTACATGGTCCGAAACCATGAAGTTCCTACAAGTTTTATGAGAAAACAAGGTATTGACATCTGCTTGTCTTGCTGTGACTCTGCTCCTTGGTGGCCCTTGCTGAATCCCACTGGCCACTCTGTCTAACTGTGCATGGCTGTGTTTATCTTCATGATAAACAGCCAGGCAGATGAGGAAGGTCCTGCTGAAGCACAGCCTGCACACAGTATGGGTACCCACTCTGCCTCTCAGTGCTGAGAGAAAATAGCTGCATGCACCAAAATTAAAATCAATAACATATAGGCAATTCTAGTTGTTGCCCTCAATAAAAAGCTCCATAATACTAAAACGATTTAGAGGTTATTTTCGGGTATACAGAGATTTTACCATTATGTTAGCAGTCCCTGTAATTGTGCTATCAGGAATATGAAACTACAAGATATCACAGGATGATATCTGCTGTATAAAAATTGAAAGGAATTACATCATAACTAATTGGCTGGGAAAGTAGCTGGTTACAGAAATACACAAAATCTAAAGGTACAGCATAAGTAAAATCAAGGACCCACAGCACATTTGAAAACATATCACCTGGGTAAATGTAGACTTTTTAGTTTAAAAAAAAAAAAAAAAGAAATAAAGACACTTTCAAGAAAAAACATGCAGTAAGTTACAAAACCAAAAATAGTAAATTACAAATTTAACTTTATTATCACATTTGAAAATAAGAGCAAAATGTTTCAAAATCATTAGTATAATGAGAAATACCCAAAGAATAGTAAAGAACTGCAGTCTTATTCAGAGGCCTCAGTTACAATGATTTTATCAAATCTGGAGCAACCTGGTGGCTTGTGAACAAGTGATAGTCTGTTGTTTATAAATCCACTCCTAAGCTTCCAGATTGCAGAAAAAAGCAAGAAGGCACCTTCCAAAATGGAAATAATAGTTTCTAAAAACAAAGCATCTGCATGTTAAGTCAAAATGTTGATACTGGTAATACATGAATTTCTGGCAGAGTTAGTGGTATAGAAGTTCAAATATGGGTTTTTAGCTGATGAAGAAGTCATTAGACTTGGTCTTTTGAAATATTTATGGTGTGAACTAAAGAAGAGGGGACACAGCTCTGAAATTCCACTTCATAGATGTAACATTTATTTTGACTCAACAAAACATTTCCAAGGCATAAACACACACATGCTGTGCTTATGTCAGCCTGCACAAAACAGCCAGATTTCTTAAGAACCCACTTAACTTTAATCATCAAAATCAATGGCACTCTTTATAGCCTTGAGATTTGTATTCGTTCAGGTGTCTTATCATAAAACTGAACTGAAGACATGCTTTAAACACGCATATCCATTACCCATTAAATCCTACTGCCAGCACAGCTTGCCCGTGGCATGGCATCCCATGGCCATTCTCCAGCGTTGGGATGCTCAGGGCCAGATCCTGCTCCTGGTTCCCTCCACCCACCGCAGCTGGATATTACTGACCTTGCTACACAACCCTGCAGGGTGTTAGAGAAAGACCAAAGGGCAGAAATAAAGCAGGGAGAGGAGAAGGGACCCCAGGCAGAAAGGGAAGGTAGAAATAGTTGCTGCTTTGGACGAGCAAACACCTCTGGGAACCAAAATTTTGTTGTGATGACTCTACCCACTGCTGGGTTAAACTTGATGGAACAAGGACCAATTTTCAGAAAGATAAACATGATGGAACGTACTCAGTTCTTGCTGGGAATAGAATATTTTAATTACCTGCTGGCATTTGTTAAGGCTCTAGCAGCTCCACTTAATTCCTCGGGTGCACCCCAGGGTTTGAGGTATTGTCAGCAGCTCTAAAACATGCAACGCTGCAATTGTGAGTGTATGCTCTAGGGAGAGAAATATTAGGAGTGAATGTGTCCCCAGGGAAGGACATCCTTCTAGATAGCAGGGGAGGCCACAAAACAGCGTGAGTTTGCTCCTATAGGTGTCTCTTAGAGGAAACAAAAATATTGCAGGCAGTGTTTTCTATTTTAAAAGTATCCGTTCTGCAGTTTTTCATGTCAGGTAACACATCTCCAAGGAGGATGGGGAGCAAATGGGCTTCTAGTTCAAAGCGGGAATTAGCACTCAATCAAATAGTTAAAATTTTGGTCCCGATAAAATAAGTAGGCCAGGCCCTCACTCTCTGTGTCCACCTAGACATGAACCAGCCCTGTAGGAAACATTTCCAAAGGAAAAGCCAAAGAAAATGTATTGGTCAGAGAGGTTACCTGGGTAATTTTTTCAGCTCATGTGGAGTAACATACTCCTACGCAAAATACCACAGGATACTTTAAAAGTCTGTGAGGGTGGAGGATCTTAATTTAACTTCTCAAATTAATGTGCTTTCAGCCTTGTGGTAGCCTCTACCGTCTATTCACAACTGACTCAGCTGTAGTTTGTTCTTACCCTTGACACATCAATTTTTTCGGTGCCAAGAGGCTCCCTAAGGCATTACTCTGACTGATGCAACCAAGTTTATGGCGCCTGACAGGACCACCATCAATAGCGTTAGATCTGGATAAAGAATCATATTCTTAAAAACATATTTTTTATTACAATTCAGGAGTATGATTCAAATCAGGGTACAAATTATTAATGCATAATTATTAATTAATCTGCCAGAGGTTATATTTGTCCAGTGTGTATCTCAGGGGGCCAACGCCAAAAAGCAGAATGCAGTGGTAATTTTAATAAGGAGTTTATCCCATTGATATAGGACATGAAAGCAGAAGGAGCATAGGGAATTAAAAAAACAGTGAAGTAAGGATTTGGGCTAACAGGGTTAAAGTGGAATGAAGACTTCCACATGATAATGTGAAAGACAACTAAGATAAGGAGTCTTCAGAGCAAGGTATTCCTGTTTATGGCACTACATATTGCTCTGGCAATTCATCTTCAAATAACGTTGGATTGTTTTCATATTGAAGGAGGTGCTTAAAAGGAGCCATCTCTATTTGTACACCCCTGTGCTCACACAGACTCATCTCAAGCATGTTCTTCTACACAATCTGGACCACTCCACACAGAATTAACCTTTATGTAGATATGAAAAAGTGCTGACCTGGGCCATAGCTGACTATGATTATGAGGGGGAAAGAAGTGTGTGAGCTAGGAATTATCTAAACTAAGATAAGTTATTAGGATGGCATCTTCTGGAACTAGAGACCCAAGTGTTACGGGCACAGTAGCATTGTACATAGGCTGTAAAACTGTACTATGATAAAATCCTTTGGGGAAATTTAAATAATGGAACAAATTACTCTTAAGTGATACACTTTATAACCCACTTCTTATTTTAGAAACATTTAATAATATTAAATTACCTAAATGGCTAGGGAGGGCTATGCTTAGCGATTTACTAATTGCCGGCAGAGTCATTCCAAAAGTGGAAACCCCAAATGAGCCCACCCCAGTTCTGGCCCACTCACTGATGGATTGTGACTACTCTGAAAAAGTTCACTTTCAGAATGTGGGAGCTGATTGCATTTGACATTGCTTCTTGTTTGAGTATATGAGGTGACCTCCAAACCTCCCCCAAATCAATGTAAGAAATTTCGTGTAAATTTAGTGAGATAAGGAAGCCACACACTTGAGGCTTCTCTGTTGCTGCACCTTCCTATTTCTTCAGAAGAACCTCCAGTAGACCATTGCAAAACATAAATCAATTGTGGTGGGAGGCTGCTTTTTTTTGAATTTGCATAGGTTGCAAACCGGCGGTGGGATTAACAACACATGCAGTCTTGTAAACTGTCTGATATTCACCCTTTTAGGCAGTTCATATGCCTAAATTCAGGCATATATCAACTTTTTCTGAGACGTGCCTCAAGTATTCAAATTAGTTGTAATGAAAGTATAGTAGCATAGGCAGTGAATCCACTAGTAAGACATAAAGCATATAAGTAATTAGCCATTTAATTGATATACGGGTCTTTATGGTATGACGCTAATGTTAAAACTTCCTCTGTAAATTATGTGTAATATATTTATTCTATGCCTAACTTCTTTAAGAATAATACCAAAAAACAGTATATAATTGGAAAGAGCTCACAGGAATATTCTCACACTTTATACATTGTTTAAAACAAATACATCCCTTGGGAAGTTCCCTGGGAATTTTGTTCTTTTCTGTTTTTTTTTTTTTTTTTTTTTTTTTTTCCGCGGGTCGGAGCCGTTNTTTAGGCCGGGTTAGGACACTTCCTGTAAATTGCCTTCAAAAATATAAGTAGTGCTGGAATGGCAGAACTGGGCCTGCTGAAGGGGAAGAGGGACCCTGTAGTGTGTCTGGGAGGGCTGATAGACTTGTGGCAGTGAATTAAAATGAGGATGCTAAAGCTGTTACTGCCTTCAGCTGTTTGATCCATCTTTCAAACAGATGGATGGCCAACTCAGAATAAACTGATCTACTCACAAATCAGTTCCTGACTTGCTGTTTGTCAGCCTTGCACACTAACGTGAACTAATTCAAATTTTGTTTTTTCTTAAAAAGCCATGCTGAAACCAGTGTCGGCTCAGCAGCTGATTCATGAATGGACTGGATGGTTTTGCCTCAGGGTTAAAAATGTCATGGGAGAGATACGGCAAATACCTGAGGGATGTAACTAATCCACCGCCCAATTTTCATTGGTTTCATTGACTCCTACATCCTGCATTTTGTAAGCAGTCTGTCTGCCTATGAATCTCAGACTGAATTTTATTATACCTTTTATATCATGGTTTCTACAGTATTGCCCTGCAACCGGTATCTGCAAGGTGCCATTCAGCGAAGCACTTTGAAGCACACTTAAAGTTAATGGCCTCTAACATGGGTTTTAATAATTTGCCACACTCACACCTGTTTATCCAAGGATTATCTAATTCATTTAACACCACAACGTTTTACAGCTTTACGAGACGTAAAGACAGACCTCTATCTGATGCAGAACCCAAAAGGATTTTTAAGAAGCTTTTGCTGTGCCGTACTTTAGAACACACTTTGGTATTGAAATTCAACAAAATAATAGAGAATTGTGCCTCATTTGCAGGGATGCCTTTGGTCCCTCTTCTTCCACTCACACACTGACACTGCGTCAAAGTAATCACCCCATGTGTAGCTGCCAGCAGCATAAAAAGAAACAGAGGGACATATAGGACAAGGGGTAATGGTTTTAAACTGAAAGAGGGGAGACTCAGATTAGATATTAGGAATAAATTCTTGGCTGTGAGGGCGGTGAGCCCCTGGCCCAGGTTGCCCAGAGAAGCTGTGGCTGCCCCATCCCTGGAGGGGTTCAAGGCCAGGTTGGACGGGGCTTGGAGCAACCTGGGCTGGTGGGAGGTGGCCCTGCCCAGGGCAGGGGGTGGCACTGGATGGGCTTTAAGGTCCCTCCCAACCCAAACCATTCTGTGAATCTATGGTTATGTCTCACCCACTTTGGGTTCTTTATCATTGCCATATGACAATAATAAGCAACTCTTTTTCTTAAGGCTTGCTTGCCTGAGTGCCTCCCCTCCTTTCTCCCCATCTTCTGGTTTCATGTTCATTTTGTCTGCTGTTGCAGAACTGTAGGAGTTGCCCTGCTTTGCTCTTTGTGCCTCAAGAAAAGTTGAAGATCATCTTATGTTCAACCTGGGAAGATGCAATCAATGAGAAATATAAAGCAGTCACAAAAACCCTTCAGATACTTTTGTGGAAATAGACAGGTGGATTTAATTGTTTCTCAAAGCCAGGAAAACATGGAGCACCACTTTTGTATCTGTCTGGATTAAGCAGTGTCCTGGACCACCATTATTTTTAGGTGGTAATGTAAAAGGAGCAGGGGCAAACTTTGTGTTAAGATCCCTCGCTGCTGTTGGGTTGTGCACGTTCTTCAGCAACAATTTCCAGCGCCACATTATGAAACACCAGGTGCCTAAGGTGACAAGCTGTTTTCCCCACAAGCCTGTGACATCATTTAGTATTAAAGAAATTAAATTTGGAAGGGATGATCAGATTAATGCCTAGGAAGGGGGGAAAAAAAGCCCTCTTTAAAATCCAAAGCAGATTTTAATAAATTAGGAGGGACCCAATTTTCAATGTTTCATCTAAGCTTTCCAAGAAATCCAGTAACATCCAGATTTGCACTTCAGCTGGCACGATGGCAGAGCTGAGGCCTCCTGTCAGGACCAGCTGATGGAGCAGGTAGACCTTGGTGAGGAGTGACTGGCATAACAATGAAAACTGGTACTGTATGCCCAAAAACAGAAGTCAAAGAAATCTGGAAGATACTGAAGTGCACAGACCCTGACTCAGAACCTTTTTAATTCATTTCCTTAGCCTTCTGACTCCTAGTATTTGCTTCCTATTGTATTTGTGTTTCTTAAACCTACCACTTTTAAGGCACATAACACCATGAAGTGAAGGAACTCCAGAACTGGTGCAAAAGAGTGAGGTTGCAGCTGGCGTGTATCTCCATCACTCGATCACACTCTGTTCAGATCCCTACAAAATTGCTGCTAGCAGGTATCTCCCATCCCTCTTTCCCTGCCTCTTGTCATACAGCCAGTACTTGGCATGTAAGTGTCAAAGAGCTGAAAGTTATCTATTAAAGTACTGACAGCCATTATAAAGGTCAGACTGCCTCTTCTTGTTTCAGCTGATTTTCAGCTGTTCCTTGATAAAACTGGCAACACTTTCTCTGTTTGCACAGAGTTGAAGTATCAGGTATATTTGACGAAGGAGCCTGAGTAAACTGCAAAATAGCAATCAAATTCCTGGAAGAGACAGTGAAAAAATGTTTGCTTTGTCACTGCTTAACGAGAAGAAGGGCCTGGCTCTTTCAAATTTTGTCATAAAATGTTTCGATGGCTTGTTACTAGTTAACTGTGAATCTTTTGATCTCCTGATTTTGATAGACAATGACCCTGTCATCATATCAAAGCACTTCCTATTACAGTAAATGGAGAAGCACGGCTCTCTAGAGATATCCTTAGGGCAAAATGTGTATGCATACACAAGGAAAATGAAAAAAAAGGGAGAGATCTATAGCATCTAGCCTATTTAGGGTTTTCCTGTACTAGAAATACAATTGTGTCATGGGACACACAACACAGTTTCATTGTGGAGTGCAGCTGGTAACCTTAACCTTTAAGCCTTGCTGTGGAACACAGTTATGGACCCATCAACACCACAAAATAGGACCATATTGTATTTGGGTCAGGGGATAACTATGTTGTAACTTAGTCCCTTGTCACAGTTGTGATTTTACCACAGACAAGGCATTCTAAAGCCCAGTATTGTATTATATGTGTTATTCACTACTAATAATTGCTGCTGCTACTGCTGTTGTAGGGGAACCACCTGCTGTGTCTCTTTCTTTTGTAAAGCGGCCCCTTTAGCAGCAATAGTGGTAATTCTGGGAAACCCTAATACAGACTATTAATGTCATTTTACTGGATGTAGTAACCGACAAGTTTTTGCATAGCAAATTTCTAACTTTGTACAGGAAGGTAAAGACCAAATCTGGAAAGGAGGGTGGCTGATCTCAGAAACTGTCTGAGTTTTTCTGGTGCCAGTAAAAGTCAAGGCTGTTAAAAAGCCTCCTTTCAGCTTTTGCTACTGACATAAACTTGATAGCGGTGTGTGAAGGTGTGTGCCATTCAGATTGCTACCTTAACATCATTGCCAGTGTTAGGTGATAAACCCAGCAAGAGACATGAAGTCTTTTCATGTCACTTGTAAAATCTTAGTCTGATATTTGGGGGTGGGGGGGCATGGGAAGAGGTTGTGTGTTTGCATTTTGGAGGGGAGCAGGTGGTGAACTCATCTAAACTCCCACCTCCATTTCCAAAGCTTGGGAGGGACATGGGAAAATGCCCAAAGAGATGCAGTGGGTCCACATTTCCACTGCGCTCCTACATCAGAAGGGTCAGTGAAGGCAACAGAGAGGATGGCATGCCTTAGCACGAGACCCCTCCATGGACGGGCAATGCTTCCCACTGCTGCTCTAATGATGCAGTGCAGGGCTCCTCTGAGGGGCTAATCCACCCTAGACCCACTGGATACACTCCAAGTGATGAGGCAGTCTGAGAGGAGCAGGGGGGATCTCTACAGCAACACACTGCAAGGTCATGGTTGCAGCAGGTCCCTTGTACCTCCAGCTACCATACATCACCTACTCTGTAGCCTACAGGGTGCTCGGAGGGTGGCTTATAGCTCTGCTGTGCAGCAGCTCCTTTGAGACCCAACCAAATCTTCAGGCGGGGAAGATAATTTCCATATTGATAATGTCCCCATTGAAGTATCTTCTCAAAGGGCGAGGTGTTAGCTACCCCATCCCCTTGTGCCCCATACCCAAACACGCCAAGGAGGGATGCCTTGACTGCGTTCATGGCAAAGCAGCCTGGCACATTTTCATTGAAATCTTTGCAGGGGAAAATTGAAAGGAGGACGCATCTGAAGAGCGATTGAAGGAGCTGAGACTGTTTAGTTTGAGCAAGAGGAGGCTGAGGGGACACCTCACCACTCTCTACAACTACTTTAAAGGACATTGCAGAGAGGTTGGTGCTGGTCTCTTCTCACAGGTAATTAGCGATATAACAAGAGGGAATGGCTTCAAGCTGCAACAGGGTAGGTTTAGACTGGACATTAGGAAAAAAATCTTCACAGAATGAGTGGTCAGACACTGGAATAGGCTGCCCAGGGAGGTGGTGGAGTCACCATCCCTGAATGTGTTTAAGAGTCGTTTAGATGTGGGGTTGGGGGATGTGGTGTAGGGGAGACCTTTGTAGAGTGGGGTTGATGGTTGGACTTGATGATCCCAAGGGTCTTTTCAAACCTGAATGATTCTATGATTCTATGATTCTACCTCCTTGGAGCACAGCACAACTTTCTGGAACAGCCCTTTCCTCAACAGAGGTATCAGCAGAGCGGTGGGACCTGCTCTCTCAGAGCAGGCCAGAGAAATGAAGCTGCCCTGATGAGGGGAGCTGTGAAGCCTTCAAAATTGCGTGGGTCGTGCCGGAGCACCGCAGTGTCAGGTGTGGTGAGCACAGAGAAGGATGTGAATGCCTCAAACGTGAGAGCAGGGAGGCAGCAGCCCCGTCGGCAGGGCTCCGACACAGCTTGCCCGGAGGTACCTCGTGGCCAGAGAACAGACATTGCTGGGAGTAGAGAGAGGGAAGACAGATCGAGTACCACAATAAACTTTGTTACTGCAATAGTTTTATTCGCAGTTGTTTCATAGTTTGTATTTTCCCTATGTCCCCTTCTACCACTGTATCTCTGTGCCTCTGCAAGGCTGAAAAACAACCTGCAGTTCTCAATACCTCCTTGGCCTTTTCTTTTTACTGAAGAGCACTTTGGAGTGCACACCAAAGCACACGAAGGTTGCCTGGCTGTCAGGGAAGAGAAGGTGTGTGGGCAGCAGGAGGGCAGGGGAGGCATTGCACAGCGTCAGCCCCACATTCAGGTGGAAACGCAGCCACCTCCTTATTGTTTTGCCATCCCAAGGGCAAAGGCTGCTCTGATTTTGGAGTCGCTGCCTGTAGCTGCCTTCCCTGCTTTCATCTGCGGGGTGGTGATATGGAGCCGAGGGCTGGAGCCACGTCCTGCCCATTTCCCTCCTCCTCCAAATCTGTGCACAAAGTCTGGGTTGCTGCTTTTGCGGCGGCATTTTCCTAGCAAAGCCAGTCGCGGTGACGGTGGAGCCTGAGGGGATACACAGCCCTGCCTGCAGCTACAGCCATCCACTTTTCAGGGAATTACTGCTGTCAGACCCGGTGCATGCTCCTCCTCGCAGCTTGTCCTGCTTGAGACCCAGGCAGGGAGGCAAGGGCTCGTTGTAGAACGTAATTGCATCTGCTAATTCATCCTAGTTCTTACTAGCAAAGATTGCTTCCCCTTCTCCTTTCTTCACCTTTTACACCTTCTCAATAAAGTTTAAAAGCTCTCCCTGCAAAATAGCCGAATTGCATCTCCAATGTTAGAACTTCCCCTTGTAAAAAAAAAAACAAAACCTCTGTCCTGGTATAATTTATTAATTTATTTTGTTCAGGAAAATAAATTTATCTTTTGCCAAAGGCGGAAAGTAGAGTGAGTAGTTCTAAAATATTCAACATGTAGCCAGTGTGGCTTCTTAGCTGTAATTTCTGTTCTTGTGCTATTTTACTTCGACGAAGCAATACATAGTTTATATGTATTTTTTCCTACAGACTCTTTCCTGACAAAAGTTTTCTCTTCTAACACTGCTACAGAGCAACCTGCAAAGAAGTGTCAGGGGAACAGGAACTGGGTCCCTGAACTTCAGCTGTCTTTAGCCAGCATAAGGTGTAAATTTTGTTTTTACTGAGTACAAAGCAGCTTTACTGGTGAAAAATTTTCTTCGCTCACAGTGAAAAAAAAAAGCAGACACTCACATACATTTCATTTTGCTTTTTTTTTGTTCACCCAGCACAAAAAAATTAAATTTTCCATTCTGCAATATGTGTTGTCAGGCAGCTGTAATTAATACCTGCTGGAGATAGCCATTGCCCTCCATGGAAGGGCATTGAATTTGCCAGTACAGTAGCTACAGATTTCCACTACGCATCTTGAACAGCACTGATTTTGAAAGAATGCAACCAAAACTCGAGTTTTTTTCTTGGCAGAAAGTGCACTGGACAGTTACTGTTTGTTTCGGGTTTTGGTGTGGTTTTTTTTGTTTGCTTTTTAATGTTTTTTGTTTGGTTGTTTTTTTTTTTTTTTAGTTTTGGGTGTTGTTGTTTTTTTTTCCCTGGGTAGTTATTCCTAACATAAGGCTGATGTTTAACATCCTCCTTCTGTCCCAATACCAGGGCTTTCTTCTGCTTTGAATCTGTTGGCTGCTGAAAACCTACAGATGCTGAAGCAGGTAATTGACTATGGAAGAGCACAGAAAAGAACCGCCACTAATGGTGTCCCTAGTGAGCACGGGGGAGAAGAGAGGAGGCAGAGGGACAGCCCAAGGGCAGAAGGGGCATCATCTGCCTCTCCCTCTGAAGGCCAAGAAAATGTCTCATTTTGTGCATGTTCCCTCAGTCCTGCTCTAACTGGGGCCCTGGTTGAATCAGGAGCCTCAGAGTTTGGTAATGTCACTTATTAAAACGCTTAACCCCCTAAACTTCTCCTAAAAGCCAAGTTTTGGCAAGCTGCTTCTGCAAGCAGGGGCTGCTGAAATGGGTTTATGGTCTCAAATCTGCCTTATGTCTCCAAAAAACAGCTCTTGGGTCTGTTTTCACTCAGCTCTTGCCCATACTTACATATCAGTCAACAGCACATGACATCTCTTTTATCTTGGCAACATCCAAGGAGTATTCACGGAGAAAATCCAATACAACAAAAGGAAAAGCACTGCTCTACGTGTCTGAAGATGAACACTGGGAAACCTCAAACATACTTGACATGCCCTAAAACACCAGCTGTGCGTGATGTTAAAATTTTCCCTGTTCTGATCTTTCACTTCCCTGATAAAGGCATCCATTGACCGAAAACTCCTTTATTGCTTTAGGGCACGTCCTACAACATGGGTGCTCCTGAAGGCATATTGGTAAAAGCCTTGTACATCCCGACAGCCTGCAATTTCACCAAAGGCTTTGCGTGGAAGGGGCTCCAAAAGACAAAATTCAGCCTCCAGCAATTCCAGCAGAGGCAGTTACGAATGCTGAAAAATACTTCTTATGCACAGTTATTGAAATTAGATTAATGCCACAACATGGGCTACAACTGGGAATTCTAAACACATTGCACCCATGAAATAGCTTAAAATACACAAATGCAACAATAAACAATATAAATACTTTTTTTTTTTTTCTGGGAAGGAATAAAACCATTAATTCTAGTAATACCTACATTTGGCAACGGGGTGTCCAGGAAGCACTCTGGTCTCTCAGCAAAAGAAAAGCGCTTCAGAGATTAATCTTACCCAGACACTGGTTTTACAGAAAAATAGAGAGATATTTTTTGACAGTTGTGAGACTTTGTAAATTCATTTTTTAGGTTCATCCCTACAACTGAGTAGCTGGATCACAATCCTCAACCACTGACTTATGTTTCATTACTTCTAGGTAAAACTGCCACAATTATTTCTGCCTATGGATGACCATGGAAGCTCCCCAGAAACTAGCGCTTGTCTGACATATGGGTAAGCCACCACCTTTATTAAAAAAAACAAAACCAAAACAAAAAATATATCTCACTGGGGCTTTGTGCACTATTCTGTTTCCTCATACAATACCATTTTAATTTCCTTCATAAGCCCTGCTACTCCTCTTCATAGCTTGGTTATGATTCTCCATCTTTCCCTGCATCGCCTCAAAAATATGATGGTCAGTCAGGATGATGCAGTTGATAACCACCAGAAAAAAACATTTCTTGAAAGAATTAAGCCACGATCTCAATGTTGTACGTGTTAAAACAGAATGTGTCCTTTGTGGCAAAGAAAAGGAGAATGTGAATATTTCTGTCTCCTTTGGATACAAAACTTATTGGTGTTTTGCCCATGTATTAATGATGTTGTATTTCTTTCAATGCCTTGACTTTTTATGGACTGCAAAGCCCCAAGTTCTCACAGTCCTTTTTGTGGACTATGATCCCTCGCTTCCTCTCTTTGAGGAGGTTTGATGATATTGCTCCATTTTGGGTGTCGAAGCCGAGGCAGACGTTACTAAGAGCCACATACCATGATGGCAGAGAGAAGGGACAAGACTCAGGGCTCTCAGCCTACGTGTGGGTCACATCTGCCCTCAAACAAAGACAAGGCAGGAGCTTGTCCTTCAGCTTTATAGCTCTTTTTTTTTTTTTTCTTTTTTTTTTTACAAGTTCTATCTATTTTGGGGGCAGCAAAAAGTCACAGGTTCAAATTCACGATGGAAGCAATGTCATCATTTCCGCAGCTATCTATTAGCTGCAGTGAAAAGCTGGTACACAGGGCCGGTGTGAAATTGTGTCCACCAAAGAGATGTCATTGCTGGAAATCAGGCCCTGCGTGTTTCCACTGAAGAAAGATCAGGTAAGGACAGTACTTTGTCAGACATTACGGATGAAGTAGTGTTGCTTCAGCAGTGAAAATGTCTTTAGACTATTGAAAACTACTTTAGACCCCAGAGGCACTGCCAGAGAAAAAAAGAATTATTTTTTCCAGTGGCCTTCATCCTGTTCCTACTTTCTCCAGCAGTACACTCCTCTTACAGTACTATATATTAAGGTGAAGGATCTTTTCCTGATACTCAGTGGAGCTCATTCCCCAAAAACCATAAAAATAAATTGCTCATATGATTCTATTAACTGCTATATTTCCAAGAGCTATTTTAATTCACCTCTGGTCCTGTGCAGCACTTCTTACTCAGGCCCAGAGGCAGGCTTGGTTGGGTTTTTCTCAAGAACAGGGCACACCTAAGGATGACAAGACAGGACCGGGATGCGTTGGCAGCATTTTCCCGTAGAGATCAGTTGTGTTCGTTAGCCAAGACAACAAAATAATGAATGGGAAAGAAATTCTGCCGGCGAAACTAGGCTTATCGCTGCTGTGAAATCTGTGTCGTGGATGCTGCTGGGAGGAGAGGCGGATGCTGGAGAGGGGAGAGAGGTGCAGTAGCACAAACCCTCCCCGCCACCGGTGCCGTGAGCTGCTTGCAATAATCTAACAAAAGGTTGAAAATTGCTATTGTCTCCTAGTCCTGCGGCGCGCCTCCCTTCTCATCCCAGAGGAGGAGAGTGACCTTCTGGTCCAGAAGTGGCAGAAGAAATACAGGCAACACCCGTACGTACAAGGATGGCCCCGCAACCCTTGTCGGGCTGTGATATACAGCTCACCAAGAATTTATTTCAAACTGGTGGAGATTGGGGGCCCCATAAAGCTGTACAGGCTCAACCCAGTGAAATAAGGTCAGTAAAATACATAAACTCTGATACTGGGCAGTGAAGTATGCCTCCAGTCAATTGCAATTCACTGGTGGCATCATGATGGATACTCCAGCAGCTTGGTTTGTTTGCTGATGGATCTGACCAGTGCATGCCTTCAGCTCCTTTCCTCTCCCTTGTTTTTGCCTCCCCACCACTGTGCTGCCCATTAGGATACAGGGCTGAGGTTTTCTGTCTGCAGAATCGAATCGAAGTAGTGGTGCTTCAGCAAAACCTCCTGCATACCTCCTGAATGATAACTCATCTCATCCAAGCTCCAGTGCAGGACAAAAGTCCACACTTGCAAAATGAAAAATACAACAAGAGACAAATAGAAAAAAAGGGACAATTAAAAAAAAAAATAAATCTGTGCTGATGTTGTCTGGTCTGTCTCATAGGAGAAAACACACCAAGCAGAAACACTGGTTTTTTACACTTCATACTACTGTCAGTGTGATGTTGAACAAGTGCCATTAATCAAGAGCTCTGTAATTCATTAGGCACAGTGATGTACTTGAAATGTTTTTCAGTATCATTGTTCAAAGCCCCTGTAACAGATTTGAAAAAGTAAGCTAAAAAAAATTAGCTGCCGCATTATAAAGCCAGGAGTGAGTTTAATTGGCAGTAACAACTTTCTCACCGTTAACCCAATTCTAAATATGAAAACAGGGAATTCTACAGTGCCTTGGTGGATCACCCCAGATGTTTCCCTGTCAGCATCCTAAGCAACACTGCTCCAGGCAACATTCCTTACCAGGAACTGCAGACCCTACAGCCGTGCAGGATATTCCCCTTTGGGCCTTTGTCTCTGCTGCTCTGAGTCCAAAACTGTCTCATACAGCAGAAGCAGTTGGGTATTTATCCTTTAATTAATACAGACCCTATCTAATACAGCTGCAGTTAACCTCAATATTTATACAAGCACCTCCATCCCGTTTAATTGCATTAAATTGTGAACCTGTGTGGTATCTGATGGCAGTGATTTCCACAGGTAGGTTAGACATATTGCAAAACAAGACTTTCCTCGTTATCATAACCTTTTCAGCTATCATCCTTGTCACGTGTTGTGGGTATGATTCACCTTCTGCATGCAGCTTGTTTTATGTGCATCTATCATGCAATTTCTTATTGGATTCCCTTTTAAAAAGAGGATTCTTGCCTTTTTCATAGCTCTTGAGACAGGACACATTTTACATATTTAATTCTTTCCATTACCTTCACTTCTTTTCTTTTTACTTTTCTTTTGCGATATGTTGACAATATGTCTGAACAGACTATTCTAAGTGAGGGAATGATATGTTTTTAAGAGTTGGCACAGTATTCTCACTACAGAGAATCTTTTGCTGTCCTACTTGCAATATTTTCTTTTTTTTTTTTTTTCCCATGTGAATGCCTGCATTTCAGTCAGAACCTGGGTATGTTAGAAGTACTTCAAGCCATCCTTGAGCATCTTCATTTACACATCCTGATACTGAATTCCACCTGGCTTTGACATCTGCAGGCACAAACTTTCTTAGCTGCTTCTGCACATTCTTGCAATCCTTCTTGCCTTGGCTAACCTGAATTCTTTTTTGTTACTTGCAGACCTTGTTAGGCTTTGCTTGATCATTAGAAAATAGAGTACATCAATTATTGGTCAGGACTTAAAGCATTTAATTATTATACTTTACTAAAGCATTCAATTATTATACTTTACTAAAAGAAAAATCTGTGTGTTTCTACTTCTCTTTTCTGCCTTTCATTCCATTGCCTGTTTATAGATAATCTATCTCATCTATTTCAGGACTTTGTTTTTTTACATCAAAATTTTTTTTTTTCTTAACAGCCGATAGTGATGGATTTTCTCAAAAGATTATGTTACATTGACATATTTCTGGTTCATCCATCCTATTGATAAAACTTTAGCATATGTGTAGTAGGTTGTAGAATTGTGATTTTGTTTTCTCATAGAACCTATATAATATTTTCTTGATCCATGTGCTCCTGATATTGCACTGGGTGGTGTGCAGCTAGGCTGCCATGTTTCCAACAGAAAACTATGCAGGCAGAGAAGTTTCACTACCTTGAAAAATATAAAAAACGGTTAACCTGGAAAAAATAGCTTCGCAACCCTATACCTGCATGGTAATGAATGAGGTAACTTATAAATAAATAAGTAGTTTGTAAATAATGGTATATAAGTAATAAACCCGTGTACATCAAGTGATTCTACACTGCAAACAGCGACCTGTCCGAATTCCTCTTTCCTTGGAGAGAGCTTAGCTACAGCCATCGGTTATAAATGCACTTAGGATTTTTTAATTATGTTTAAAAAAAATCATCTAGAAAACATTCTGAGATGGAAGTCTTGCAAGTAGGAAGGTGATTCAGTAATACGTGCCAAGAAGCCTTGTCAATGCCCTGATGGCATCACACGTGGTGCTGCTTCAAGAGCTCTGCGTGTGGATTACACACGAGTTGGAGACCTGTAGTGACGTGACCTCCTTTCTGAGGGTGTGACACTGGATGTTAGAGCAGAACAAGTTTAAGGGCCTTTGTCTCCCTCCAATGCTCAGCATGATGATGATGTTGCAATGCCAGGAGTGACCGTTCTCCCCCAGTAGCACCCAGAAAGCAAATGCAGCACGCACCAGCATTGGTTCCAACATGACCTCATGGCTGTTTTGCCTGGTTCCACCTACATTTGTTCTGCCAAGACCGGCTCAAACACCTCTTCCAAACAGAACCGATTTTGCAACATTTTAAAATTATCAATGTATATATTTTTTTTAAAGAGATCACTCACCACCACGTATCAGATAACCTGCAACTTTATTATATAGATGTTAATGACCAGCAGGTCCTCTCTTCTCTTGAACAACTTCTAGATGTCTCTCACTCACAAAGACTAGGATCTTCTCCTCTGGCACAAGTGAAGCCCTTAACGAACAAAAATTGGTCAGCTGTTTCAGTTTTGTCTTCATTGACTACTGCAAAAATATGCACAGCTAATATGCCTTACTTTCTGCGTGAAGAAGTGGTTAATTTGATCATCTAAGGAGCAAGTTTCAAAAGCCACACATTAATCAAGTTATTTTAGGGTGTTTTTCTTTTTTAATCGTCATTACAGGTAAGTAATTCTGTTTTTTGCTTTGTCTTCATTACAAGTAATAGTTCGGTACTTTTATAGCATTACCCAGGCCCTCTCTTGAGGTTCTGTGGACCCTGTTCTTCTAAAGCGTATGTAAGTCCCCTTGCCGCTATTTCATTTCCTTCAATTTAGCTTACAGCCACAGAGTATTTTGTTAATAAAACTCATCAACTGCTATTGTTGGCCAGTTACTCAATAAATTTTTAAGTGCATGTTTTAGACATGATTCTGTCAAGAACTATGACATAGTTTTATGTTACTCACTAATTTATTACTAAATAAATATACTTATTATACATCTATAGACATTGTGTGTGTGTGCGCCTGTCTGTTGCTTTCTTGGGGAAATATTTAACGGTGAAGGCATTGGAAGTTTAAGAGAGTAATTTCCAAGAATTGGTCCCCCCTTACCTCATCCCTCAAACTATCTCTGACTATAGTATAAGTCAAGAAAATTAGGCAAATGTTTGATGACTCCAAAAATGAAGGTCCAGTGCATGCTACCAATAGTTCTGCAGGAAGATAATGGCATAACTGACATAAAATGCAATTTCTGGTAAAATTAAAATTATGTATATTTCATATTTGGTTAAAATATGTCTCTTTTTTTTCTAAAAAAAGAGGTAAGGAAAGGGGTGTTTTGCTCAGGCTTTTCATTTGCTGCTGAAAATGGGGTTTGGCGTTAAAGAACTTTCATTTTGATAAGAGTGATGCTAGATATTACTTCCACATCATTTACCCAGCACTTCTTTTTATTCAATTATTTAGCAACGTTAGGTGAAACAGCATTTAGTTTACCAGGCTTTTGGCAGTGCCATTTGATGAATCAGAAATGATTTATTGTCACCAAATAAAATTAAAATTATGTGTACCAGGATTAATTAATTATATTTATTGCAGACAGTAAATATTCTTGCGTATAACTATTATGTTATAACTGTTAAAACAGATGAGCTAAAAAAGCCAATATACAAAGGGTGTATTTAGTAAATCAAGCACACAGGGCTCACAAACTTGCTATCTGAAGCGGATGAAGTGCAGGAGTGGTTTTGGCTGGAAAGAGAGCCTATCTCTCCCTCTATCCATCTATCCAAGGTATCTTAAGGCATTCTCATTTTGGCATCTACACCCCAATTAGTGACAAGAGCTGCAGAACGAGCTCCCATTTCCATTACAGCTTGCTGCTAATGGCAGGAATGAGTTTATTTAGCAACAATAAGTGTAATGTTGTAAGTGTCTACTCCATAAAGTTTTTGCTCGTACCAATGCCTGCACACAGCCGTCACATTTTTAGCCCCATAGCTGGGGCATTCATTAAAACTTTTCCGCATGCAGATGCAGTGCTCAGTCCCTGCCTTATAGTTTTGGGTAATCACCATCCTCAAGTGGCAGCCGCGTGGCTAAATGTATTGCTTCATGGAGAGGTTTCATCAGGCATCTGAAACATATTCGACATTAGGCCTATTGAGAAACAGTCTTTGTTAGCAGGGTGGGTTTAGCTGTGGCTTTCTCACAGGTTTATGTGTTTAATTAACTGGCAGAATGGAGGAAAGAGTGGGAGCTGAATGTGGAGGAGGTCTTGCAACAGAAAATCATGTGGAAGCATGGTGCAACTCTGAAGGTGTCAAACACTATTAATAAAAAAATAAAAAAGAAAAAAGAAAAAAAAAGGAGGAACAACAAAAATAACTAACTTTTCCCTGCATGAGAGAGACCTAGTTGCTTTTTCACCTGACTTTTTATGCAGCACAAATAATTTGAGGAATTAATACACAACGAAACACGCAGCAGACAATTTACATCAGTATGCTCAGCTTCAAGGGGGTGTCTTTATTTGAGGTACAGCTATAGATTCATCAGGAACAGAAATCGCATTTTTTAAAATGTCAGCTGTTCCTCCCCCTGCAGCGCACCGGTTACGGGTTCAAATGTTGTGAGTCAGGCTGGATATTAACACCACTGAAGATGGGTGAAACATTCATAGCACAATGTGTCTACTTATGAGAAAAACACATTCACATAATTGAAACAATTGTGCCAAATGATGACTTAGCCATCATTTTACATGCACATGTAAATACAGGATTGTGTAAAAATGGTAAATGAAGTGAATTTTGTTTTATTGCTTCTCATTTTTATTTTGAAGTGCATTAGTTATAATTTGCATGGCAGTGATTTTGATTTTCCTGAGGGTAGAGTGCACTGATAGAAGCCATTTGGCCTCATTTTCATACAAGGAATAGCCATATTAGAGTGCTATATTACTCTTTGCTGGCCCTATTTCTCTTTGCCTGGTTGGAATAAAACTCCAACAACAGAAGGAAGCAACAACTCATACAGTCAGACAAATATAGTAGAGGAATTGATTTAATTCTCATCTGTCTTTGAGGTAGAGCTGTAAAAATAATTATTTTCCAACTCAAAGCAACACCTTTTCTTTAACCAACTTTAGATCCTGGGTTTGGTTGGCCCAAAGTGAAGTTTCAGGATTTTCTAAACTATGAGAAGTGACATGGTGGCACCATGCTGTCTAAGATCTCTCTTTCAAACTTTTAACATATTTTTGTCATTTTTCAAAATTAATGCTTTATCATGAGGGATTAAAATAATCAGAAGGATCTGGGGAAGGGGGAAATCAATTAAAACAAATATTCAATTTTTTTCCCTTCCAACCTCAACCATTCTGCAATTTGCTGATTCTACAATCATCTCTGTGCTTCCAAACCCATACTTTTCCTCACAAGAGCTTACCTGTCCTCAAAGAAGTCAACATGTAATACTCTTCCATGAATGTTATCTTCAGTTTTAGAAGGGCAGCACCCTCAGCCTAGAAATTTCTGCTGAAGTATTCTGGAGGGCAAGGCTTCGTCAGGAAGGCATGGGGCCAACTCTTCTCCTACTCAGTAAAATAATTTGGGATAAAAGAGCTTGTGACAGGAGATATACCAAAGAATTTATTGATTTTTAGATAGAAAACTGAATCTGTGCCCTGATGTAGACTGATTAATAAACCTCCATCGATTTTTCCGTTTTCTTCACAGTAGATATATTTTTTTACCCGAAACTCACCACATCAATCTTGGATGTGTGCTATTGATACCATTTCACGGCAGGTACATAGAATTTTATTTTGGTAAACTCATGCTTCATAAGTGTTTATGTTTTATTTCTCTTTAGTCACAAGTATTGATTTCAGTGAGCACCAGTGCTGTAGTAGAAATAAAAAGTATTGCTGGGAGCTTACTTGCTGTCCATGCTGCAATAAAAACCGTAGCCCAATATAATCCAATAGAAAACCATACTGGGCATAATTTTTGTTGTATTTTTCCTCATCTAGCCATCTTGCACCCTGAGCACCCCAGGAGCTGGTGCATGTCCAGCTCCAACCTCTCAACATCCCATATGTCAATTTTTGTCAGCCATCAGTTGAATAGGTCCATTTTATCCAGGAATTACCACGAGCCAAACTGGTTGCGCTCCTTTGTGCCTGGGTGTGAGGGTGCAGTCCCTGATGCAGATCACTAACAGCAAGATTTTGGCAGCTATACTCATACCACAAAATATTTCCACCTCCACAGCTATCTACTGTGGAAGACGTGCCTTCTGTATTGAGCAAAAGCTATGATCTTTTTTGATCAGACTGTGTATGTGGTTCAGTTGCTTTCATCCTTTAATTGACCTGCCTACTCATCAGTTATGTAAATAAATTGTTTTAATCTGCTCTACATCTTTTCTGTGTATCATCATTTCTCTGGTGAATTATTATGATATATTCAGGCAAAAATCTGAATGTCCATAGTACTGAATGATCAAACACAAGAAATTAAAAAAACAAAGTAGTATAAAGGCTTTGAAAAGCAAAAGTATTTTTAAGGAAGAAAAAAAAAAAAAAGTCCTCTATTCTGCAATGTATTTTCTTTGTCCAGAAATTATTTTGGAACTATGAGGCTGCAGTGTATTTTGCAAGAACCTACTGCAGCATTTTTAGATTCTGACCATGTTGCATACATTGCAGTAATAGTTTTTCTTTGTGATTATTCCTGATCCTCTCCTCCCAATTCTTAAACATGGGACAAAATTAAGGAGAAAACAAGCCACAGATGACTGATATTAGCCACGTAACTTAAGATACTGTTGGAAGGCTTCCAGCAAATGTAAAAAACGAGAGATTGAAGAGAAAGAACTTCACTAAAAAAGAACGAGAAAAATAAAATTAAATTAATATTTTTAAAATAGAGAGTTTGAAATTGCTGTATTTTAGATTTGATTTTTCTCCTTTCTTTGCATCATGTATCGCATAAGCAAGACAGATAAACTGCACATTGCACAGTTTTCATTATTTGTTCCCCCCCCTCCTCTTTTCTTTCTTATTCTGAAGTGTAACCTCAGACAATAGGAACAGTCTCATGAAGGATTTCTTAACATTGGCCTGGCCAGGAAGGGAGATTTTCTGTAAGAAGTCATAAAAGGTCCACTATGAAATTACACCGATGAATTAGCATGTTGAGGCAATTGTTTGCGATGGTAATGCATTGCTGTGGTGAAGCTGCCACCAGCTGGAGCCACTTTTAACACGGGCGCTAAGAAAATTATAAAAGCAAGATTGGCAGGAGCAATAGAAAAGGATAGGTGTAGAAGAAAATAAAGGGACAGAGGGAAAAAACCCACACTAATTAGCGACGAAATGAAGTACCTTTACAACCACTTTTCACAGCCTCAGAGAAATAAAGGCTTGAATCTAGCAAAGAATAAATACATGCGAAAAAAATAAAAATCAGATCAGCTGATTGCTAAGTAAATGTCATCGAGGCTCAACTGTATTTTGAAATAGCTGAATTAAGTTAATACACACTTGGATGACATACCCCATCTCAGCCCATAAAATAGTGTCGGAAAAGGCTTCCTTCAGGTTTGCAGGCAATGCAGCGCTTGGTCATTCGCAGGTATCGTTTAAGCAGTGTGTGTTAGCGGCCACTGTAAATAGAAAACCATAACAGGTAGAGCAACCGCTTTGAATAGCAGCCACGCTGTAATACTGTCTTGAAATGCTATATACCTGATACCTCCGCTCTTTTGCTGAATATCAAACACCAGGTCTCATGCAAACTTCATTTCAAAGACTTTGGATAAGGGATAAGGAGTAGTCTTTACGTACTTTTATGAACATTTATCACATAGCAAGATGCGGGGGGAAAAACCAACACAGCAAGAATGGCACTTTTTTTCTTCCCCCAAACAGAAATGATAATGTCCATCATTTTTGTTGTTAGCAATTATAAGTTGGCCACCTACAAGCTGAATGGGATGTGAAACTTGTGGTTACGCTGTTTGCTTTCTGTCAAAAAATAGGCTTCTTGGAAGCGATCTTCCTTGTTACCCCAGAAATTAACCAGTTATTAATTAACCTAGGGAGGAACCAAACTAACTCTGGTAAGCTTTTGTCTCCTGGATGCCCTTCACTACGTAACACCCAGCAAACTCTTTTATGACAACAGACTAAGAACAGTTTTGTAGTCACATGTACATCCTATTGTTCCCTTTTGACTCATGGGTAAATGATACGCTTTTCCTTTTGGCACGCATCTATGATTTTGAAGCTAATAGTTTTGAAGTACCAAGGCATTTTGATAGTTTAAATTTCCAAGTGATATTTTAGCAATAGACACCAGGCCCTTTTTGTTACAAGGAAGTAGATGGGAATAGTCCTCAAAACATAAACAGTACCCAGTGAAGCATACTCTGTAAACGTACTTAGAGACAGACGAGATAAGGGAGGGACGAAAATAGATGAAAAGATATTTTCTTCTGCCACTTAAATACGGTATAGAAAGAAGTACAATCAAAAGATGCAGCAATCTAACAACTGAGTTTGCATGTGGCTTATGGAGAACTAGGAAGGTGCAGCAAGTTCCCAGCTACAACATAGGCAGTGGGACTCCTTTCAAAACAGTCATTTTAGCATGCTTGCCTCTCCAGTTTACCAGATCAGACAACAGTAATGTTTGCTTCAAGAAGGAGGACTTGTTCCTGGTGTCACCGTCAGTCAGTGCCTGGAAATAGTAAGTAATAACAACGTACCAGCCCTCCTTCCACTGCTGCTGTGCCGTAAAAAAGGCTGATGTCTCCTACTAAAAAAGCAAATTTTTACTTCCAGGTGGCCAGGATTGAGTTTCCTGGTTTTGTGCAGCAAGGGCTGAGAGTAGCCGTTGGAATATTTTTGCTTTTTCGCTTGATGGAAGGAAGTTGTGTTTTTTCTATATACCAGTGAGCTGGTATTTTAAATACATATACTGATACCTGAAACTTTGAGCAGGCCTTGCTTTAATGTGTTTTACTTATGCAAAAAAAATTACATCAAAATTGGTGATCATGTGAGCCGCTCATCCAAGCAGAGCATTCTCAGCTTTTACAGTTGACTCTTAACAGCACATGTCATTACCAGACAACTTAATTCAACTTCCTGGAGGTATTGGGCTATTTCTGCGCTTCTGTCCAGTCTCATCCAGCTTTAATAAGCCTAGCCAAGAGATAGTTCTTAACTCTTGCTGTTTCTCTTGTAAGATGACAACTTTGGCTTCACAGAGTTGAGGTGACACTAAAGGTCTGCAAGAGGGTTGAAGTCCCTAAGTGCTATGGATTTCAACAGGACACTGTTTTAGACTGGACATCAGGAAAAAAATCTTCACAGAACGAGTGGTCAGACACTGGAATAGGCTGCCCAGGGAGGTGGTGGAGGCACCATCCCTGAATGTGTTTAAGCGTCGTTTAGATGTGAGGTTGGGGGATGTGGTGTAGGGGAGACCTTTGTAGAGTGGGGTTGATGGTTGGACTTGATGATCCCAAGGGTCTTTTCCAACCTGAAAGATTCTATGATTCTATGATTCTAGGAATAAAAGATGCCACCACACAGGAAAACCATACACTGCAAATCTAGTTCTTCACCAGTTTAGTGCAATTTCGAACCAAAACACATCCCACCCTCCAACTACTATCTCTGCAAACTTATGTGTTAAAATCCCTCTTGTGCCTCTGAGTTGTTGTGTGTATTTAGAATATTGGCTCTGTCTGACAGAGTATCACACCTGTACTTTTACAGGCATTCAGTAAGGGGTTAGAGTTAATTTAAAAACTATTTCTTGTATAATTTTGCATGGGTTACTATCTTGACATAGGAGACACTGAAGATTTTACTGTAACTTCTAGGTTCAATGGTGATGGTATAAGTGCAGAAACAGAGATGTAGATAACCATACATACAAACATGATAAACACATGTATGTATGGTACCTAGAAACAATATAGAACGTTTCAAAATTTTTTTCATTCACTTGCATTCAAATACTCAGCCAGCAATAGTTTTATGGAATTTATACAAAGTGAAGATACTGTAACTTAATGATATTAAATGACTTCTCCAAAGATATCGAACAAGTCTCCACTTTCCTTACATTACCATACATTAGTAACAATCCTAAGTAATTGGAATGTGTGAAAATTGAGTTCCTTGACTGAAACAACCATCTATTCAGCAAACAAGAGCAGCTGATAAATGCTTCATTGTCACCAATATTCATGGAAAGGGGACTCCAAGAAATTTAGAGGGGGAATAAAAAATAAGAAATGTGAAAAAACATTAATGCGATGCTAGAGAAGAAAATTGAACAGGCACTTTTGAATGTGTGTTTATAGAAGTGTAATCAACTTCATATCATTTCTTTAATAGAGAAAATTAAATACAGAAGTTATGCTAATAAGACGGTATAGTTCAGAATTTAAACACAGGAGTTGGAAATTGAAGTTACACTTCCCACTGCAACTGAATACAGGCTCTTCCATCTCCACTGACTGAAAGTCTAAGCAAAAAAGTGGTTATGCCTGAAAAAGCATATACTCATTATATAGACTGTTCGTTAAATGTGTCCAAGTTAAAACTGATGTTGGCAACTTAACATTTCATATCTTTTACTTTAGCGTAAGTTTAGCATTTAGTTATCTAGAGAACATTAAAGAAGCCTGCCTTCCGAATCCATATGAGATAAGCTGAATTTTTTTTTATACTTTTGGTTATACAAATCAGGTTGCAGTGTGTTGTGTGGGACCGCAGACATTGGCAACACCGTGTCCTGTGAGGACTACGGTGTCTGGAAAAATGTCTGATGAACCTGGTAATCGACCCAAGGTTATAGAAGGGTAAGGTATGAATGCATAATGTTTGTTAGATTGAAGATCTAAGCTGATTTCAAAGAAAAATGCCTTCTGTCATGCTGAGACAGCAACTGCTGGCAAGTGCTGGGTGGGTGTCTCCACTGTGGCGGGGCTGGCATCCAAAACACTGATGGGGGGCTGGCAGAGTGCTGGAGGTGCGTTTTAGGAAGGTGAGATGAGCATCCTTCACCCTGAAAGTGCAAAGGGAAAGGGAAGGAGAGGACCTCAACCACCAGCATTTGGTAACCACCACCGTGAGATGTTTAGTCCTCTCTGAGGGCACATCATGAGGTCCTTGCTCCGAACGGCTCTCTGGAGAAACCTGTTTTCCTCTGTGGAGCCTACAGAGAGCCAAAAAAACCCCTCAACCCATAAAAGTGCCCAGTGAGAATTCCCCTAAAAGTTCATCCCTTCACCACATCACCTCTGATGAAAGCTGTTTGATTAAACTTTGGTCAGTAAGCAATGCACATGTATTTGTGTACGTGTGTAGTTCTGCATGTATGTCCTTCTGTAGATATACCTAAAAATGGGAATAATCACGTAAAGCTAGAAAATGTGCAATAAAGTAATTGCAGCCAGCTTTAAAAATTTACATGAATTCTGTGAATGCCATTAAAACAATTTAGGGAATATATTTAAGATCTATAAACATACTGCGTATTTTGATAACCTTCGTTTTACATCAGCTTCAAATACATTTTTAAACAACATAAATGCTCGAACTCATGTGTGTTTTCTCTCATCTCATGTTGGCTGAAGCATCATCATGACCTAATTGATAAATTCTGCAATTAAATAAAAATGGATGTTATAGTAAAGTAATAGGGCATGACAGTTCATGGGTTTGTGTAATTAGACAACAGACGCCAGCCCACTCTGGTCCCGGTTACCTGAGAGCACTAAAATTTAAACACCATTGAAATGTTAAAGTGAACATTTGACATCAAAATACGGCTTCCATTATATTACTGCTACCTTAAAGGTACAGCAGATTATTTAAAATGTAAGATTAAAAAAACAACAAATTATCTTGGAAACTCTGAAGTGCAGCCTCTTCCTTAGAGTTAGACAATGTTAAATTTATTGTTTTTGAAAGACATTGTTAAAATGCAACACAAGAGGAAAAATTAACAGATAACTAAAAGTACCTCCTATGCTAAAAATTACAATTATTGACAGCAACTGGTAGAAAATAGATGGAAATACAATAGTTTGATGTAGTTTACCATCCAGTAATTTGCAGTCATTCGAGTAAATTACAGTGCCTATATATTTTTTTCTGAAACAGAGCTTGAAGAATTACTACAGCTCTATACCTAGAGAGCAGAGAATATAAAACAGGAAAAATCTTGTAACATCCTGAGCCTTCAGATAATATTTTCATGGAGCTCTTTAAGGAAGACAGACTTTGCAAAACAGTTGCTGATGGTTGAATTACGAGATTCCCTTACAACCAAAAGAATGATGTTAGACGTTCTTTCTGGCAGCACAGTTCTGCCTAGGAATGGGTAATCATTAGTATAAAACTAGCATGTAACATTTGCGCTTGAAAAGTCAAATCAAAATGAAAATACAATTAGCCATAGATTTCAGCCAGTTCATTATTCATCCTGAGCAGCATATAAAAATTTAAAGCTCTGTAACTGGCAAGCTGTATTTATAAAACCTGTTCAAGACATTGTACTCTCAAGCTTAGCTGTAATTTTCACAATATGAATGGTTTAAATCTCATCTCTATATTGTATATGGATTTTACCATTATCAAATTTGCCATTAACAAATTGTGTAAAAAAAAAAACCCAACAAACAACGAAACAGACAGCTGTAAAACTTGGTACTTTGGTGTCAATTTAAATAGCGATTAACCTTTGTAATTTTTAGACACAGGAATGTGCAGTTAGCTTAATAGGGTAGGATTGTAATAAGTATTTATTAATGTTTTAGATTAATGCAAGTTACAGTATGAAATCACAGGATAATCCTGATGGACTTGACATGGAGAAGGCAAACAAATGGAAAATATTAAATAGCAGCAAGGCAGCTATTAGGATAAGGATAGTGTAAATCAATCAAAAATGAATATGGACATAAACATATGATTATAATATAATTAATTCATTTCTTTATATCCTTTTCAGAAGCATAATTCTTCCATTATTCTGTGTCTTTTTATCTTTTTTTTCCCCAGGATTTTCTTCAAATGCTTTCACAGCACTAGTGAAATATACCAAATGTTCAGCAATAAAAGCTGTTTTATTTCCCATATTCATAGTATGAACACATTATTTTTAATCCTCTAATTTTATTTTACAACTATCAAAACAATTTTTACCTCCCAAATGTGGATTCAGTAATTCTATAACAAATTCAGCTATTCCAGAAATACATGTTTGGTTACCAAAAGAGGCTTTTCATACAGAATAGTGCAAATACCTCAAATAAGACTATTAATAATATACAGAAATACTGCATTTCTTTGACAGTGATAAATAATAACATTAGTATTTAGATCGTTATGATCTTGATGATGATTTGATTCTTCAGCCAAAATGAATCCAAAAGCCAAATTTTTGCACAGTTCGTTGAATTTATGTATCAACTTTTACATAGAAGAGTGATGCTGTTTAAAACCAGATTGCTTTCATCATTATTCTATTTTTATTCCTTTAAGCAATGTCCTTGATTCAGGGTTCTTCTGCCTATGACAAGGAACACCTGTAGACCCCTGGCAGGAAAAAAGCAAATTAAATCCCGAGCCAAATATTTAAAGCAAATAAATTCATCAGAGGCTGGCCCGAGACTCTCTGTTATCAGAAGAAAAATACTTGTAGGATTAAATGTGTGCTTATTCATGTTTCATCATTTCCTACCATTCTCTGAAATGCACCATGCTTTAAATATAAATAAATCACTGACAGTTAATTAACACACAGTCCTATTAAAGAGCTCTCCTCAAAAGCAGGCAGATTCAAGTTATACAAAGATGACTGCCATGAAGGGAATTTTTGTAGTGGGTTTCATAAATGGGTGATAAGACAGGCAAGTAATAAAAGTAGCCTAAAATATAATGTGATTTTAAAAAACAGTGGGTTTTTTCGTTGCTTTCCAGAAGCAGTCTTTACCAAATGGTTTAATTTGTTCCATTCACACCGTTTGTTCAAAACCAGCCTTGTAATAATTAAGGGCATCCTGAAGTCAGTGACAGTTGAGATAATTGCTCAGAACGGTACAAAAAATCAAAATGAAAAAAACCCCAGACTCTAACTTTAAAGTTGTTTGTGGGATTTCTTATGACAGTCTGAAAGATGAATCACTAGTACTACAGGGACAGCTACTGGCTATCTGTGATTGACAAAGCTGGTATAATTGTATGACTTTCTTGTATAATGGTTTAAACAAAAGTAAATAGTTTGGGTTTTTTTTTTTTCCTAAAAAAAATAATCCCCAAACCGACACAGCAAAAGGACGGGAAAGCTTAGCTGTGTTCAGTGTCCATTGACGAAAGCACTGTTCTCTGAGCCGTGCTGCTATTGTTGGTTTTAGTTTAGCTCCCTCTCAATCAATATCTAACGGGGCATGATTTAATAAGGTTTTATTATCTCCAAAAATGGGGGGAGGGCAGTGGTGGTATTGTCATTCATCAAAGGGGGCCTTTCAGGTTTCTTTGCTTTCACCTGCTGGGACCCATTTGGTCTCTTTCAAAGAGAATGCAATGACAAAATGAATGAGAAATGCTAGAATAAGAGTCCCTTATTCTACCCAATAGTATAATCAATGAGTACTTGTAATCCCTATTGTACTTCACAGAGGTAGTTGTAAGACAATTAAATCTTGCTTCTCAGGCAAATGATTCTGGTAGTTAACCTGCAACAGCCAACAATATTGTAGAGAGTGAATGCATCTGAAGCAATGATGTAATGGGATACTGCTTAGCTAGAAAAGCCTGGTGGTTTAGGTTTTTTTGTTTTTGGTTTTTTTTTTTTTTTTCTCGCCTGGAACAACAGTACATGTGAGCTATAATTACAGAAAAATACTGGGGAAAAAAAAAGAACATATTCTAAATTTATTTCTCAAAGGTGTGAAAGGGGTGAATAAACCATATATATATTCTTTTAAATGTCCTTTGTATCTTAAATGTACAACAAGAGAGTCTTATATTTTTATGACAGTCTAAATTCTGAATGGGGGGCTTAATAAATAGCAAACATTTACATAGTTAATATCATCATGATGTGACAACCAATTTAGCTTTAATTTCATTTGCATCAGCCAAATTCAATTCTAGCTTTTTTCCTCCTTATTGAATTGCTTGCATGTCAAAAGAGAGCTTGTACTGTTTTGAAGAGGCATGCATTCATTCTGTACTCTGCATTATTTGTCCACCTTCTACTGCAAGGACTTATTCTCTGAGAAGCACTTATCTTCTGCATCATATCAGTTTATGTACTTTTAAAAATTGCATTTCTGCTATTAGACTCGCTCTTGCATCATTTACATATTTCAGCAGATTTGTAAACATTTGGTGCTATAATTAGAGTACTCCACAAAACAGAAATTGTCAAATAAGAATTGCTTTGCCTCGGACAGCACAGCCAGAAGATACCAGAGTTAGCAGATGTATTTGCGCCCCTACTTTTATATAATAAATGAAAGGAAATAAATGTTATTTGCCATTTGTATTATGAAATGTTTCTAACGTAAACATATATAATTTTATTGTTTTAAACAGCAGTTGTACCAATATTTGAGATTGGACTGCCCAGTTTTCACTTCTCTACTCCAGATTTTAAAGAAGAGAAAAAGGCAAACCCAAGACCTGACATAGTTTTGCACTCTCCTGTTGGAAAACAGCTCCATTCTCTCCTTTTTTTGAGTGTAAGAGTGTCTCTTTGTCAAAGGGTCTATGACAGACACATGAGATGATGCTTTGCATTGGATAAGGGACAGTGCTCTTTCAGAAGGCAATCCACCTTATGAAGATGATAAGATTTACAAATATGTTAAAAAATACTAACTTTTCTACTACTTCTTCTATACAACATTATTTTTTTTTTTTTAGGGGGTGCTATCTGAACAGACTTACAGAAATACGGCGAGACTCTCAAAGCCCCTGCACCACTGTCCATGAATGCTGGTGGAAAGACTCTAATCCTTGCCAGCTTTCCAGGTTCCACATGACCATTTTGTGACAAATCCCATGAATGTTGTTTTGTACTTTGAATCATAAATACTTCTAATCTTGTCTTAAAATTAAAGCTCCGTTGTCAGGGAAAGGCCACATAATGCATTTTAAAAATGTCATATGGAGTAGCTGTTCTTCATAAATACTACCCTGCAAAGCAGAGCTGGGACAAGAAAGAACAAAAATATATTTGGCTGTGCCTCAACTGAAAGGGCTGAAGTCTAATTTTGGGCAGAGAACATCAAGTTTTCTGATTGGTTTAGACTAGATATCATGCTAAGATTATTCAACATTGAGTAGGAAAAAGCGTTGCGTGTGGGATACAGTGGGAAAGGGCATAAAAGAAGAGGCATGCTGTCTAGTAATGGTTCGGAGGAGAAGGCAGAGGGAAACCATGATGGGGGTTCCCAGTGAGAAAGGCCCTTGCCCATATGCACACAACACTGCTGCCTACTACGGTTTCTTCTCCTTACTATGAAAGAAACTACGAAAGAAACTATGGTTTCTTCTGCTTACTATGGTTTCAGGTGTTATGAACCAGCTGAAATGCAAGCCCATGTTCAAGCCCAGCTGTCTTCCCTCACTGCACATTGATTAGGCACCTATGTGGTGGCCTGGTGGACTTCTTGTTGTCTTCTCCCTCTCCTTTTCCTAAGTCTCCTGAGTGAAATCGTGTCCTTTTGCACTGAAAGTCCAATTTGCCATTGGTGCTATCAGAAGCATGATTTGGTCTCCTGAATCAAACAGGCACTCCCTGGCTTGACATGCCAGTAGATAACCAGCGGCAACAGCACCAGTAACTGAGATTTAACTTAAAAACAGTGTCAGTCATGGTTTTCTGTATAGAAGAATCTCCTCTACTTTTTTATACAATGAAGGTAACTATAGTGTTAACGTTTTATGCCCATGGAAGCTACATTTATTACTGTACTTGTGTGTTTCCCATTCTAAAATAAGGAGTATGAGAGATACCATGCAGAAGTCAAATGTCATCTCTTGTCATTACAACTGATGTCAAAGCCCCGGACTCTGATTTTTAAGTCTCCTCTCTATGAAGAAGACACTCTGATGACAGTTCCAAGAATAGCTGGCCATATGTGGTCAGTGCCAAGCCAGACTCACAAAGGGGTCCCCTCCTCTCTCAGTACTGGCCATGGTGACCACTGGTGTGCAGAGGCACGTTGGACGGGGAGAGCACCCAGCCGTGCTCTCCATGGCTTTCCCCAGCAGCAACAGGAGAAACAATTCCTCTGATCTGTTCCCTTCTGCCCCATTTTTGTGTTTGCTGGGTGTTCACTTTGCCTTGTGAAGAGGAGGCACTTTCCTTCTCAAGTCCCTCAGCCCTGGCTTAAGCCATGCGGTGGAGGAAGGAGACTAACTCTGCAGCTCCGCTCTGACGCACTGCATCAGTACGGATGGGATGTTTGTAGCTTTGTGGTGCTGTTGAACTCAGCTGGCTAACCAGCAGTGACAACGCTTGCAAAAGCTTCTCCTTCACCCTGATTGCCTGGCATAAGAAATCCATTACAGGAGAAGAAGCGAGAGTTGTCCCGCTCTTGTTTCTTCCAAAAACAGAAGCTTAGGAAAGTCACTTCGTGGCAGACAGGTGTATTCTCTTATTTTTATTCCTGATGGACAGGATGAGCTTTGCTGGAGACCAATAGCCTTGGGCAGCTTGCAAGGTGGATGGGACTTCAAAAAAAACATGTGTGAAGCTGCTAGGAGAAGACTCCTCAGGTAGCAGTGTGTTGCTTGTGAAGGCGACATTAGCATGCCTGTTGAGTTTGGTTGGTGAGATGGCAATGGTGAGAGGTGAAGGAAGCGCAAGTGCCCCTCTGCACAAAATGAAAGTTAAAAAGCACCCCTTAATTTTCTTGTCTTCCTTATTTTCTGTGTTAAGGGTATGGGAAACATCTGTTAAGCTACTGTGAAATTATTTTTTTCTTTAGCAGTACATACTCATCTCTGTTTTAATACCTGGGTTTCAATAGAGCTGCCTTCAGTTCTATTTGACCCATGGTGGCTGGCTGGTAGCTGACCAAATGCCTTTTCTTTACTGGACTTTTATGCTATTTTGCGTTCAATGGATCTTGAGATGTTTTAAAGAAATTGAAACAGAGTTTATAACACTGTTCCTATATTTCAAAATCATAAAGAATGTAGGAGTTTTTTCTTTCCTAATAAAAAAGCAGCATTTTTGCTCCGGATTTATTTTATTTTTCTTCTTGGCGGGGGCTGAGGGAAGTACTGATTTTTCTGTGGAGCTGCATCATCAAGAATGGAACTTCAGGGATTAATACAGCTGTAAGCACTAACACACAGCGCAGTGGCATTCAATATATGCAGCTGGTAGTTACAGAGTTAATTTTCAGCAGCAATTCAGAACGATAAGCTAGCCAAGACCAAATCACAAGGCCACATAAAAATCCCAAAGGAAAAGAAAAACACCAGTCCTTATTTATGTCAGTGTGTTTGCTGTGCAAACGTAGGAGGGAAAGTTTGCAGGCGGAAGAGAGATATTTCAAATAAAGAAGTCTATTTTTGTAAAAAGGTATAATACAAATCAAAACATTGGGTAATGCAGTCAAAAGCTCTTATGGAAGTCGTGCTATTTGTGCACAGGTGCAACAGAAGGATTTCTTTATTTCCTTTTCATAGCCCTACCTTTAATCTTCAGCTTGACTAGAGCCTCTGCTCTTTGTGCTTTCCCTGGCTATTCCCACAGCGGCGGGGTTAAACGAGAGGGACAGATACGATTGCTCTACAGTCCTACTGGGGAGGACTAACATCTGTCAAAATCGTAACATCAAAGTTATCAGGAGTCACTTCAACTGCGGCTTTTAAGATGGTTTTCAAACCGTTTCAATTCAAGAAAAGTTAAAGAAAAGTTTGCCGATTTTAAATTGCGTTTATTGGCTCGGTTTTGTGCACACAAAAATGAAAACGAAACGGATGAAATAGCTGATGGTTTTGCATCAGGCTCCACCGTGAATTTTGCCGCTCGGGTGTGTGCGGACACCGAGGGGGATTAAGGCAAACTCTCTCAAAGGTGTCTGGGATGAAGAGCCTGCGCTGCCCGCGTCCTTCAGTAACGTACCTGCCCCACAGGCTGCTCTCTGGATGCCTCCGTGGGGATTGGTACCTGCCTTTTTGTGCAGAAAATGACTTGAGAGTCAGAGGAACAGGTCTGACATTAACTCTTGCCACCTGCATCTTCATAGCTGGGTTATTGCAGATATTTTCCACTGCAGACTAACATTACCTGCCTCGCAGGGACATGTGGCTAAACCTCACCAAACTGCTGCTTAGGAATGGTATTCACTGATGGGCTGTAAAGCTATAGATGTTATTTATATCTGTGGAAAAGCCTTAGATAATTCAAGAGTACCTGACGAATTGTCTTCACTTTTTTTTTTTAAGACTTATTTTGGTTTAGTCCGTTTTGGGAGGAGATGCTTCAATCTGACAAAATTTAACCTGAAATTCTTTCCCGCACAAAATTCTATGCAAGGATTCACATGTTCAATAAAATTTGCTACAGCGGGGCCAGATTCCTAATATAGTTCAAAGGAACTGCACTCACTCGCACTTACTGTGCCCTAGATCTTTCCGCCATACATAGTTCACACACTTGTCATAGAAATATAGACCTTCTGGCCCTTCAACGAACCCAACTGGGCTGAACCCAACTCAGATCTGTAAGGCTTTTTATAAGATTCATCCCATTACTTGTAATAATACGGAATTTTAAATTGTAAGATACTAAAAAAACCAACCAAACAAACAAAAAGATGACCAAGGAAGACTGTTAGTTCAATAAAAAGTGTAAACACAGACTGACTTATGCCGAAAAAAATATATATATTTAGAAGACACTTTCTGGGTCTGGGTTGCAGAGTAGCAAGGCTCATCTCAAGGTTTTCAGGGCTGTGTTGTTTTGCCTGTGACGTAGACATAAATTCCTAATTCTGTCTCTGTTACAAGATGTGGCAATTTTATTTAAAACATCTTTAAAAGGAAAGATCCTCCCCAAAACTCTACGAGGTATATCTGGCATCCATATAATAATCCAAATCATGCAAAAAATTGTCCAGTTTCAGAATGTGCTGTGCCAGGCACAACAGAAGTTTTACATAAGCCACAAAAATCTCAGCTTTGTCTCTATCCAGGTTAGAGGTGTCTGGGTTTTGAATTCTTCTTTTTGTTGTAACCATGTGAAATGAATGATTTAGCAGCTTCAAACATTTCAACTTGGTACGAGAAAGAAAATAAAATCTTAGTTTGAGCCCAAGGCAAAAAATTTCAGTGTTTCTCATAGCTTTAGGAAAAACAACTAAGTTTAAAACCTTTGTGGATGATACGGACTTTTATAATAGCAAATCAGAAGCTAGAAAATCTATTATATCTGTATAAACATAACTATATCAATAGCATATGAAATAAATCTTGCTGTTCAGTTTCCTAGTGTGTAATAACTTTTCTGAGAATATGTAATTTTTCTACAACAGGATTAAAAGAGTTTCTGAAAGCGTACTGCAAACTACAACAGATTTGTCATTCATGCACTGCTGAGCAGGGAGGCTTAATTTTACTTTTTTTTGCTGTTGCTTTAAATCAAGCCAGTTATCCAAAAGATCAAAAGAGTTTATAAATGGATATTTTGTGATGGAAGAAAGGGTGGTGCATGCCGGAATATAGCAATTGTTCATACTGTAAAGGTGCAGGTAGTGGTGAAAAGCTTGATAGGTGTGTTGCAAAAGTATAGACAGAGGGACAAAAGTATCCCTAACACAACTGCGCTAAAATCAGCAAATCTGCACCAGGAAAAAAAAATGGGAGGGTTGTAAATTCTCCTGGAAAAGAAAAGAAAAAAAAAACAAAAACAAACAAAACCGCCAAACCCAAGCAAACAAAAAACTAAAAAAAACAAAACCGT
>VYZM01005865.1:75567-167374 GCA_013398915.1 Dromas ardeola
TGAGAAGGTCACAACATCAATAGACAAGGGGAGAGCAACTGACATCATTTACCTGGACCCAGAAAGCCAATCGTATCCTCGGCTGCATCAAGAGAATTGTGGCCAGCAGGTCAAGGGAGGTGATTCTCCCCCTTTTTCTCTGCTCTCGTGAGACCCCACCTGGAGTACTGCGTCCAGTTCTGGAGCCCCTACTACAAGAAAGATATGGATGTGCTGGAACATGTCCAGAGGTGGGCCATGAGGATGATCAGTGCTGGAGCACCTCTCCTATGAAGACAGACTGAGAGAGTTGGGGTTGTTCAGTCTGGAGAAGAGAAGGCTCCGAGGAGACCTCATTGTGGCCTACCAGTAACTTAAGGGGGCCTACAGGAAAGCTGGTGAGGGACTTTTTAGGATGTCAGGTAATGGTAGGACTAGAAGGAATGGATTAAAACTAGAGATGGGTCATTTCAGAATGGACGTTAGGAAGAAGTTCTTCAGCATGAGGGTGGTAAGACACTGGAACAGGTTGCCCAGAGAGGTGGTGGAAGCCCCATCTGTGGAAGTGTTCAAGGCCAGGCTGGATGGGGCTTTGAGCAACCTGGTCTAGTGGGAGGTGTCCCTGCCCAGGGCAGGGGGTTGGAACGAGATGATCTTTAAGGTCCCTTCCAACCATGACAATTCTATGATTCTATGATTCTAAATGCTGTGGGGAGGGTGGAGAAAGCCCCTTTCTTTTCTTCATTAGAAACCCCCTGCCAAATAATTTTACCCAGTATCCCAAAGCTCTACTATCATAAGGAAACCAAATGTTAGTTCCCTATTCACCTTCTACAAGTCACTCACTACTGTATTGATCTCTGTGATTCTCTCTATCAGTTGTGTCTTTCCTATTCTCTTTTCCAAGTATTCTTTTCTTGTTTTCATACCCTTTCTATGATAGAGTGCTCAGAATCGCATTAGATGCTCGGGATCGGGGAGTACCTGTGAATTTACACAGTGGCATTAGAATGCTCTTTTGTGTTTTTCACTCATGTCCTAATAATTACTAGCATCCTGGCACTGAACACTAGTGCCAGTGACAATGTAAATCAAAATGAGCACTCCACCCGGGATGTAACTAACAGAGCCTCGTTCACATGCAGATAATTCCTTCCTTCCTTTCTTTTTAATGACCTTCTCTGCTCATGTATGTGTAAGATAGCACAAGTGGTTGAAGCCATAGAAAGGGAAAGTTACGCTATGGTGAATGCTGATTGTCCTACACATTTCACATAATCAGCTTCTGAGGAACATTAAATTATCCTGTTAGTGTATTTACTTTGGCTGTCTTCCTACAGTTTCAATTTTCTTTTAACATGATGCTATATTTTACTTATTTGTGAATTCTTCTTGTATTAATTAAGGTTCCTTTATAATTCTGTGATTATTTTACTTCCTTTTCCTTCAGAAGAACTAGTACTTTAAAGAATTTCTTTATAAAGTCAAGTGAACCATCTGTTTATCCTCCACCTCCCTTATTTATCCTTTGCTCCTTGAGTCCTCAGTTCGCTGCCAGGTCTGCGCTTGACTTCTGCTGCTTTTGGACTGGCTTTCAAGCCATAGCTTGTTTCACTTCTTGCTTCTATATACTGTACTTCCCCAACACATTCTTGTCATTAAAGTGGCCAGCCCTCTGTTTTAATTATTTTCTCATTTTCTTCGTTGTGCATCTGTCATTCTGCAGGGTGGCTACCACAAAAAATGATGAATTTTATGCTCTTTAACATCTTAATAAATTACCTGAAAAAACTGGGAGAGTGGTGACATGACAAAGTTTTTTCACTGCTGAAAACATTTTTCAGGATATTCAGATCTAATGCTGCTTGCAAAAACTTCTGATAGAAAGGCAGAGGCAAATCTTTGCAAAGTAATGCAAATCGGGTGAAAAAGAATTGCAATTGCATGGTATTTTAAACATTCAGACACAGGAAATGCAGTGCCCAACCCCAAAAACGTATATACTGAGGTACTAGGAAAATAATAACTTAAGAAACCAGAAAATATCATCATGCTATGGCTTAAATTTCTGTTGCTCCTATGTCTTGAATATTCTGTGAAGTTCTGATTCTCCCATCTCAAAAAAGATGTAATAGAACTTGCAAAGATATAGAGAAAGGGCAAAAAGTATGATCAGATATGAAGCAGAATCTATATGACAAGAGATTAAATAGACCAGGCTTCTTGGCTCAGGAAAGAGTACAGAGAAAATGAACATGGGGCTGCAAACTGTGATTACTTGCAACGTAAAAAATAGATCAAGATAACTTAACTGTGAGATTCACTTCTATGGGGGCAAAATGAAGCCCCTGTTCTGGGCACTAATTGTTAAAAAAGGGTTTTAAAAAAAGAAAAGAAAGGATTGAACAAATTCATGGGGGGCAAATTCACTGATGCCTATGAAATGTAGCAGTCTAGATGTAAAGTCTAAATCAGAATATTCCTGAATTACTGCTTGTAGAGACGGTATGGCAGGGAGAAGTTCATGCACACATATGTGACCCTATCTCTTATGCTTTTAATAGTAACTTCAAGTGTTGCTGGTAGCGTGCGCCATCATCTGTGCTGAATAATCTTTACAGTGAGTTTGATACACTCCAGCTAGTACTTTCCACATGAAACTACAATGAAAATATGCTGAATTCTCTATGTTGTGATTCTGTCTTGTATTCTGTATGTTTATCGATTGTTTTTTTTTTTCAGGTGAGAAGTCTCTGCTACTGCCATTCTCCTCTTTCCTTGCTCTTTGTACATGCTCCACCTCTGCTTCCTTGCGGCAGTGCCAGGCTGATGCAGAGACAAGTTAATTAGCCCAACATGTTTACCAGCTTGAGCTCTGAGCTGTGTCTCACCTTTAAGGTAATTTTTTGGGGGTAAAGAATCAGTCATAGAAAAGTCTGTCTCTCTACCTTTTATGAATTCTGTTTCATTTCGGGGATCTCTCTCAGCACATGTATTTCAGACTAGAAAAGCTATTTTGAAAGCGGGGCTTGCCTGCCTTTTCTGTTGTTATCGTGACTTTTTACTGCCAGACTGATTTAATAAGGCAATTTCAGTAAAACTGTGCTGATCCTCTGCTACCAGTGAAGCTGGTTTTGGACAGAGCTACCACCCACTCCAGAAATGATTAGTTTAAAGACTGAATAGCTTAAGTAACAAAATTAGTTATCTAGAGATGGCTGGCTTAGTAATTCTTGTTGTTCATGCGGTTCCTAAAAAATACCCACAACGATCTGGAAAAGGAGATGGTGACAAAAAGAAACCAGAGATATCCCATGTGAAAGACAGCAGGGCTCCCTAGATGATAGCGAAAGCTGTACCAAAATTCAGTGTTTCAAAGGATGCTGCTGAAAGGATGTACACGCCTTGTTTTCATGACAGGTTTACGTTTCTTGTGCTAACGTAATTGTATTAAAAATGTTCACAAAACATTATTACTATGAATCTCAGAAGACAGGTGAATAGAAAATTAAATTGACCACAAAAGTCAAACTGGCCACTGAAGGGTGTTTTGCTCTATAAGCAGCAAGGATTTAAGGTCTTCCCATGTATCTAAGAAGTTATGACTACAATGATTATCCAAGAAATGTCTACCCAGACAGAAAAATAAACAATTTTGAAGTCTACCAACACAAAAGAGACCTTTCCATTGTTTAGGAAGACAAGTTTTGCCAGATTAATGATAGCGAAAATTTTGCTATTTGCAAAATGAAGAATCATATATCTCATTTAAACTACATATTGCCACAAAGATGGGATCATCTGCAGCTGGCTGATATTTCAGATTTTGTGGCTTTTAGCAACACTAATTCTTGTGACAAAATTAAAACTTCAGAAAAAAATTCTTAGAAAATTTTGAAGGGAAGGAAAAATTATGCTGACACTCTGAATATATTCTTGCAACTTTTCTCTTTATTTTTTTTTTTTTAATCATCTCCATACCCAAATAAAGCGTATGCCTAAGTATCCTGCTCAATAGTTCACCTCTTAGTGGCAGTAGGCTCCTAATTGTTTTGCAGATAGTTATATATATTCCCCATAATTTTTATATTCTACATTGATTCTGTATTTTAATTCACGGCAAAGGCACCTCACTTTGGGGATATACACATGATAAATATAATTAATAAATATTCTATCACACCGCATAACTGAAAATATTCCTTGCAGTGCTCTTGAATTGTTGCTTAGCAGAACTTAAGTCTTCCTGGTTTCTTTCAAGCAGTGGTGATGCGATGGGATGGTTCTTTTTCAGAGCTGCTGCACATTCAGTTGTTGAGTCTCAGGTGTTAGCCCAGCTGATTTTCTGTTTTAAATGGGGTCTGACTCTGTGCTCGTGTATGTCTTGATGCTGTGGATTTCTGCACTGGATTTCTATGTTGGTTTTATTTGTCCTACACGTCGACAAAGGGTTGTGTTATTGTCATGCTTTTTTTTTAAGTGATAGAAGTCAGTCTTTTAGAATACCGCACTGTAGCATTTCACTACGCGAAATGAAGGCATTATTGTCACCTGGTGATTAAATATGCAGTATGAAAAGACAGCCATATGCAGGTGATATGCAAGAGGACTTAAATGTGCCTCTTTCCTGGTACAACATCCCTGGCTTTCCTGGAAAAATACTGCCCATTATTTTTATTCAGGTCATATACCTATATGAAGCCCTTATTTGCCCATGATGTGGGGAAAAGTTGAAGAACACAGACATCAAAACTCTAAAACCCTTGCTTTTGGTTGAGTTTAATTCCTATCTTTGCTAGGCTTTATAGCATTTTTATCTAGCTCAGTATTTACAACTCATTTTTGCGCCTGGCAGAAAGAACCGTGTGGATTTATCACCAGAACTAAATTCTGTACAATACAACCAAGAGGAAAAATACACTAATTTTGCAGACACACAACTTGTTTGAAGATATCTCATGGACATAATACAGAGATGCTAAACTTCCTCTCAGTACTTTATAGTTATGTAGAGACATTCTGAAGGTATTTAATGTGATTCTGTTTGCATTACTTCATATCAAGAATAACCTTTTTAAAGCTAGCTACCCTGTATGTGCATAAAGCTGCAAAAAGTTTAAGCACTCAGACTTCAGTTGTCCTTAAAGAGCACAGGAATTTGTGCTCTTCTGAGCTGGGGCCACGCTCTGTCCAAAGTCTTCACTGTACCACAGAAATTATTTTTAGCCTAAGAAATACCACAATCACCCATAACAGCCATTTCCCTCAAACATTAATGTCTGTACAAAGACCAGAGGAGAACGGGTATTGCTTGACTTTAGCAAGTGATGTCACATGTGAACTTTCAGAAGACAGTCATTCCGTGAAGAATTTGCTGCGTTACAGTTATGCACATCACAGTGCAGCACAATTTCTGTGACATTTTTTGACATTTGCACTTAGTAACTCAAGATCTGGATAATTATACAGCTGGAAAATTGTTGATGATCGAGGTGCAAGTCTAGATGCACAAATCCCTTTAGTTTTTTTAGAGTGCTACACATGTTTTTTTCTTGTTCCTTGTAGAATTGCTTCAGCAAATTAGATTGTTGACTGTCCCAATATTTGCAGAAGAAACATAATTTTCAGTGGGACAACACTGTGTTCAAATCTCTGGATTACATGATATCATGTGAAAAAAAAGTCTTGATTTTAACGTTCCTATCTTTCCTCAATAGTTTTCAAACTTATGCTGGCATACATGTTTCATACGAGGGTGAGGCTAAGGTGTGCAGATTGACATAATGTTTAGTTTTCTGTAACAGCTATTAAATACAAAAAAGGTGGAAGAATGTTTCTTTTTAAAAGTTCCAGTGGGCCCTTTATTTTTCTTTTCCTATACTCTTTTGAGTTCAGCCCTGCTAAAAAACCTCTGTCTTGCCTGTGAGCCAAATTCACCTCTGACTGTGGAGAGGAGTGGGATGCTCAGGTTTTGAGCCTTACTCATTCTAAGGTAAAACGGGCTCATTTCTGAAACACGTTTTAATGGAAATCCCAAGAAATAACGTAACTGGAAGTTATCCATAGCCAGAAGCGCACAACAAAAGTAAAACCTGCAATTCCCACCGGAGTATTTAAAAAAAAATAGTGGACTTGGTACGGTCAGAGAGAGAAAGGTTTGTTTGAAATGAGTTGAAAAGGATGTAAGTAAAAGAGATGAAGTGATTGAGAAGGAAAGAAAGAAAAAGGAAGTTCTCAAACCACTCAGGCTGGCAGGTACACCATCTTATGTACCAGATATTTATGATATAAAAACAGAACAAAACTCCCCTGTGTTATCTACTTCCGTATCTCCGTGCTATAAATTATACCAGCAAAAAGATGCCAGCAGCCTAATTGGAGATCTCTACACTCCCTTGGTGTTGGGGTCGTAAGTGAATAATAAAAGGAGAGTGATTAGGATTTGGATAAATGCCTTTTTGAAAAAAAAATTATTATTATGATTAGTAATATTAGTAGTAATAATAATAATAATGATAATAACAACAACAAACAAAGAAATGGGAAGAGAGTTTGGTTCCCTTGGAGATAAAGGGAATGGGGTCTACCTGACGACTAATTGAAATTTAATTTACGTCTCTGACTTACTTGACTGCTCACTGCTGGGTGGTAAAAGCTAGATACCGAATGACTTACAGTATTTTTCCCTACATTCATGTAAGTTAACAGACCCGCTTACTGTCACCCTGGGCTAACAGGGAGAGTAATTCCACCATTCCCACTGGTACAACATTAAGGGGAATCAATCTCATTCTCTTCCCTTTTTTGTAGTTTATCAGATGATTTATTTACAGAGCAGTCTGTATGGCAAGTAAGCAAATATGTTATTTTTACCATCTGCAGCCTGCAAATGGATTCTGAACATGAAAAAGAGACAGAGTAAATGTCTTTTCTGGATGTGTGAAAAATTCGACAACAGCCCTGGAAAATAAAGGGAACTGTATTACCAGGCATTTTGCAAAAGCTGATTTACATACTGGAGTAGATCTTTCATGAATTACACAGAAATGTGAAAGAGAAAGGAAAAAAAAAGGCAAAAAAAAAAAAAAAAGACTGCAATTGCTCTCTACCACCATGCATGTTGATGAATCCCTGGCACATGTTAATTAATGCCCTATTGTGTTTGGCAGCTTACCAAGGACTGGGGCTGAAGACAGAGGGATCCTTTAGACTAAAAGTGGCTTACAACATATATTGAAAAGGAAAAGATTTGTATTTATACAAGCTGTGAATATTCATTAGGAAGAAGCCTTTTTGCTGTTAGTGCAATTAACTGAGATGAACTGCCATCTATCACAATATTTTATCATTAGTATACTAAAATCTTATACCTTGTAGAGCGAGTATAAAATATTTCTAGTATTAATGTGCCAGTTGGTCAAAAAGAATATTTGAAAAAATCCAGTAATCCTTCTCAGATTCCAGAGTAGGGGAGAGGGAATGATAATCACCATCAGAGTAAAGGAAATTATTTAAAATATTCAGTGGGTATTTGTACACATTTACAAATAAATGCATTTGTTTGTATTTTTATTCTTTTTTTTTTTTTTTTTTTTTTTTGCCATAAAAAAATTTNTTTTTTTTTTGAGTTTCCCATGAGCAAATTTGTAGCTATTCTCAGAAATATCCAGGAAGTAAGGGGTTTTTTTTGCAAGAATATAGAGGAAAATACACCACTCTTTTCAGATAATCAATTAGAATTAAATTTACAACAGAAAACCAATTCAAAGTGAGATGTTCATTCAGTCTATAACAGAAACTGCTGGTGTGACGCCCCTGTTCAGGCAAAATAGCACACCTTCTCAATATCAGAATTACAAATCCAACAGCTCATGAGCTGCAAGCTAAAGATAATTCACAGAAATTATTGGTTGAATAATTTCAAACAAAAAATACATCTGTGAAAATTATGATCCATTTTTTGGCATCCGAAAGGAAGAAAAAAACTGAACAAATTAAAAAAAAAAAATCCATGAAAAACATACCTATTACAAACTATTCATCCACTCTGCTAGTATATATCATACAATAACAGTTATACGCTGCAAAGATGGCAGTACTGTGCACTGCGTAGGTCGTACAAACAATTGTGGGCAGAATAAGAAACATGTGATCATCACAACAATCATGCAATAATTATAATTTTGTAGTTTGCTCTAAGACGTGGTGTGTGGCCACGATACCCAGAAACTGAGCAGACCATGAAGTGCTCAGGAGTTTGGCGCTGTCCAGGTGCCAGAATTTCTTCTTTGCTTGTCTTTTCTAGGGGGAAAACCGTGAATTATTAGACCTCCTTTTTTGCTTAGCTTATTATCTCTGCAGCGTATTATCTCTGTAGCTTATTATCTCTGCACATGTAGTCACCAAGGATGGAGCCAGGGCACCCCCCAGACTCCATCCCCTGCCCTGGGCACGACACCAGTCTGCAGCTCCCACCATCTGGGGAAAGTCAATCACAAGTACATGAGGAGATGCTTAGGCAGGCAGAAAACAGCTGTGGTGGTCCAAGACTGTAACAATAACTTGGGCTCTCTTAGCGAATATCTTTCCCTCTTCTGGCTGCCAGTCTTTGAGAAACCTTTCTTATGTAGGTTAGAACTCCCGGGTTAATTAAATGTATCTTAACATTAATTTACAGAGCCTAGTAATGCTTTATTTCAACACTAACTTCATAGATTTTATGGAAATGGTAATTTTTTTAGATAAGAGAGAAATTGACATTGTATTATTTCTTCTGTGAAAATAAAAGCCATGTTTTCAGGCGTAATGAGAATTCCAGAAAGAAAAACCACAAAATCTTTCTGAAATGAAACTTAGCAGATAGTATTAGTCCCTAGTGAGAAGGGGCTGAATCATACCCTGTCATCATTTACCTCAACAGAAAAAGTGCAAGTCCTAAATTTCAGTCAAGGAACACCCTCTACAACACATGAGACCAAAAGCTTCATCTCCACATAGTCTTATCATTGGTTTACACTCTTCTAATCTTAAATTCAGAGAACAGAGACGTCTAAAAGAACACTAAACATCTCACTTCAAAATGGTTTCCACTTACTTCCTTCTCAGAATTTAAGAAAAGTTAATTTTTACAACCAACATTTTACTACATATGACATTCCAAAAGTAGTTTTACAATGTTGGTTACTAATGGGAGACACTTTGAGTTCCTTCTTATGCAATTTCTTCTTTTCCTTGCTAGGTCTTTTTCCGTATGTTGTCCTGATGTCTCTCTATTAACAGAATACACCTTTCCTCTCCCTCTGACTACCAGTAACTTAGTGGTTGTTCACATAACACATTTTTTGTTGTCCTATTTAACCTTGAGTTATTTATTTTGCATGTTTATGCCTCCTTTTCCATCTGTGAAATGGGAACGGTATTACTTGCCTAACTCTAAGGACTAAGCAAACAGTTTTTTATTTTTTTTTAAATCTTTTTCTCTTTACATTATTTGGAGAAGACAGTTCCTCCATGTACCCACCCTCTACATCCCTGAACACAGGAATGAGAGGGGACTCCTGAGTGGCAGGAAGGTGTAACAGGCCACTTGTTTATAGCCAATTAAGAGATGGAGGGCATTCATGCATGGTTTTCCAGATACTTAAGATGTCAGCTACACTTCAAAATCCAGACCATCTGGATCATCAAGCAGATGACATGCTTCATCCAGATCATGGATTTTTATCCCTACAAACTACTGGTGATGCACTGAAAGTTTGTTGATTAGGTTGTCTCCAATTTTGTTAACAATTTGTCTGTTGACTAGATATTATTTTATGTTACTCATGCTACATATGAGCATAGTTTTGTTAAAAATATCATTAGCATATGCTGTAAATTTCAGAATCTCTCAGTTTATTTGCCACATGACCTAAACCTCATCTGTGTCATTTCTTTTGCAAACTTCTTTGTAAAAAGGCTATCTACGTTTTCATGTGCTATTCATCCCAAATAGTTTGTTTCTTTTAAGTTGGCTTGACCTAATCGTTAACAACCTTTCTCATTTTTTATACTAATGATCTGAATGTTGACATATGTATTTTTATTAAAATTGCACTACTGCAACTAGTTTTCTACTGCTCTCAAAATAAAAGTTTAGAGCTTTTCTATAATGGAAGTTATTCTTTCTTTGGTTGACAAGGCAAAATTTCTCAGATGACCAGCATTATCTGGTCCACATGGGCAACTATTTTTTGGCAGTGCAAGAGTCAAAAAAGAGCAAAATACATTGCAAGATAAAAAGGAAATCAGGGTGAGAATGACTAGGTATTCTCCCTATTCTTGTACTTGAAGAAACCATTTTCAACACTTCAGGCATAGGCTTTGCTCTATGAACTGGATTTACCTAGTCTTCAACCACAAAAAAATCCACCTAGAAACACAGATGCAAGTAAAACATGAGACACCGTGGAGGTGGGGATGGAGATAGACCAAAAGCAGGAGGTCAAGGAGGAAACAGGCACAGGCAAGACATGATTAATCTTGGGTGGCAACAGAGCCTGGGAATACAGCTGCCCTCATGTTACTGTTATAAGTAAAAATATAAACAACATGGAAACGGAGGTGATTATTTTGGCTTTCAGTGACTTAGATACTGAGAACTCCTAGTTCTTGACATTATACCTTCTTGCCCCATAAATCAAAGCACAGAGCCACCATGAAACGGCATTATGCAGTGGATCAGGTTCACTTGGAGACTCCACTTCTCTCTGAGAGGTGTGATAAAGGCTTTTGTTCCTACTTTCTAAAGAGAAGCCTAGGATAATAAGCGTTTCTTACACATCCAGCCAAAGCAAAAAAATAAATAAATACAAAGACAAACAGGTTTCTCATCTGCCAGCTTTGCCTGCAGCTCTGGGAGGAGGTTCCCCCAGTACTCAGTGCTGGTCAGGGTACGAGCCACCAGCTTCCTCCCAGGCTCCAGACAGCTATTTTTAACTGTCCTTTCCCGACTGACCTCATTCTCTACCATCCTCCCACAGCTTCTCAATAATAATTATGTCAATTAGCTCCACTTCCCCTGAGTCTGCTGATAGTCCGGATGACATTTTCCAGAAAAAAAACAAACAAACAAACAAAAGAAAAGTTTTCAGCCAGAAATAGAAAAAATGGGGAGATGCCTTTCCATGGTCTCTTCATGTCAATATATTTCTCTTACAACCTGTACCACTCCTTGAAAATGTCAGACAAGCCAGATAGCCTTCAGTGTGGATGTATTTGTATTATTTTTTGCATCTGACCGAGGAATATAGATCTAAAAGTCTCCAGCTGCAAAAGGCAACCCCCTTTCCTTTTGACAGCAGGTAAGTCTGTATTAACTTGTTTTGCCCACATATGAGAAGGCTGTTAGACAGCCTCGCTCTTAGCTCTGATAGTTCCAGTTCATACCTATTTGTTCTCCTTGTTTTTTACTTTAGCCTTAGTACCTCTTATTCGGTCATTATTAAATAGCATTTGCATATTCATAAAATAAAAACCAATTCCTGTGAAACCTTCTTCTAAAAGCAAACACAATTTCTTTTAGAAAATATCTAATAGGTGGGTACAGGTGGTCTCAAGGAGCTTGGGCTCCTCCACCCACAGCCCAAGCTGCCTTGTGGCAAGCCAGCCTCCTGGTCGTGAGCAATGTCCAAGCCAATATGCTTGAACTCCAAGGCCTGTCATACTCTAGTAGCACTTCTCCACACCTGCCCAATTTCAATGTATATTTCATGGACTTGGATAACTCCGGTGAGTCTAGATGAGGTCTTAGTATTGCCTTTCATTTCTTTATTTGCACTCCCCTCTGGCACTATCTTTCTTCATGGAGTTTAGGGTCACATCTGCCACCTTCATTCCTTGCAGCAGACTGGCAGACCACAGCCATCCACTTGCCAGCTGGGACAGACAGGTCTTCATCTGCTGTTTCCGCCTGATTAGCCCTACCCTATAGTAGAAATTCATTTGATTACTCCCTAATCAAGACACCTTTTATCTATTCTTTAAAAAATTCCTCCCATTTTATCTCAAGGCTCAGTAGCTCTCCCCATGTGATATTCTGATCCACCTTTGTACTAATAATGCCTCCTGCCTCTGTGCTGCCAATGCATGTCATCAGCATCGTCAGATTTCTTCTGCCAAGACCCTTCATGGAAATATTCAATAAGTCCAGCTCCAAGCAAAGGCTAGCAAATTTTGTCCCAAAATGGTACTTCTACAATGTCTGTTTTCACACTTCCTTTGAGAAATTTTATACCATTTTCCTTAAACTAATTTCCAGTCTGAGACCGGCAGTCACTTTACCAAAGGCTGGACAGACCCTGCATTTCTACTGTAGACTAATGCCTAGAAAATTAGTTATTGAAGGAGACTTTCATTGTCCAGGAACAGTCTAACTCTGCACCCAGGATCAACATGAGAGCTCTGGGTGGCACGGCATGGAGGATGCACACTGTAGCTGTTGGAAGACTACTTAATTGAGCACAGAAATTGAGGTTTTGCTTTGTGTACATCTTCATCCACATGATACGAGGCATGGGTGCTGGAATAACGAATTATTTCTGCTACTGCATGGTACTTCTATTTCTGTATGAGAATTAATAACAGTGTGATACAACTGGCAGAAGGAAATGTTATCAGGTGTCTTGAATCAAAGCTCTAGGATATGAATAATCCTGAGGAGAGGCTATTTCTTTGGTGTAAAGGTAGGACCCAGGCAAAAAAAAAATGTACGTGCACACTGTTTAAAGCATATATCGTGAGGCTAATGCTTCTCAGAAGCTCTAGACTTACACCACATGCTCTACAGAGCTGGGGTGCACATTTGCAGTGTATCCAGTGAGTCTGGGACAGACTTTTTGCATGTCCATTATAGATTTGACATCCATAGAAAGGCTGGACTCTGCACATGCACCACAAAGCCCATCCTCCTTTGTGAAGTGCATGTATCTAGATTTTCTGGTATGCAGTAACTGGTGTCTCAGCTGAGCTGTTGGTTGTGTGGAAGCACTGAGGAAATACGCAAAATCTTGTAATTCCTACAGAATTTAAATGCCATGAGGAGTTAAGGGACATAGCCAGGAATCCATGGAAAGTTCTTCAAGGGACATTGGGTGGGCTTTCAGACACCGTGGTCAGGAGCAGTGGTGCGAGGAGGCAAACGCTCCAGGCATGACAGCTTTCCTGTAACACTGGACAAAGGGAAGAGACTCAGGACCTAATTCCACCTATCCGTCCAGTCTGATTCAGTTGCCATGGAGGTGTTACAGCTAGTTGCTGTAGTAAACTAACCAAAAATAAACTAAACAGAAATAATTTTCTCCACAAAACCAGAGAGAAGTAGGAAATTTTTTTGTCTCAAAGAGTATGTCACCATGGCTCCTGGGGCTGTATTAGGATGACATAATATCACCTTCCTGATAAGTATTATATATAAAAGTGAAAATCAGGCCCTGTATGACAAGAAAAATGTAATTTTTATTTGCTATTATGACATCAAGAAAATTGGGTTGCTTTTTTTGTAGATGGGATTATGTCAGAGCTCTGGTTAGGACACATTATTAATAGTGGTATGTATTTATAGAAGAACAAAGCTTGAAATGAATGGGTGAAAAGAGAAGAAACTTATTCAGGTTTTTAAAATCTTTTCTGCTGGGTACTTTTCTTTCTAATTATTCAGTGAATGAAAGGGTACTAATTCACCAGGGAAATGGATCTTTGTAAGACACCGTTTAACCAACTTCTTTCTCAATGCTTTAGGATAGATTCTGTCATTCTTGCTAAGTAGGAACAGACTCTGAGATGGCAGAAGAAAGGAATCAGTTGCCCCAAATTGCTGGCATTTAAACTTATTCTGAATGGTTATCAATGCCACGGTGTTCAAATCACTGGCGGCTGATTTTACTAGCATCCCTCCCATCCGTGCCGGGAAAGGAGCTGAAACAGTCGCGGTGACAGGCACAGAGTTTTACAGGAATAGATGCAGCCTCAAGTCTTTGCATCATTTTTAGTTCAGTGAGAGTGCTGCTACTGCAATTGCTAACAGCAGTAAAAAACAACTGTAACATAAATTTTTGAAAGACATTAAGATAAGGGTGATGAGAAGTTAGGCAAAGCAAAGAAATTCAACTTAAAATCGTAGACAAATGGAAGAAATAAAGAAAATGGAAAAATGTGCATCTTAGGCAATAGTCTGCTGGAGCAGAGAAGGGTTTTTGAGACATGGGTCGCAGTCATTTTTGGTCAAGTACTGTCAGGTAACGTCCAGAGTGAGCTCAGTGAGGAGAATTTCCTCATATTTCATGAGGAATAAAATCCCCAGAGTATAGGTGCTACGTTGGTGGTACACTGCGCTGAACCTGCTGCAGAGTTTAACTACAGAATTAACATCTCTAGGTCCAGCTTGAAGGCTAGAGTCTCAAGCTCCAGGCTGGACAACGTGGGAAGGCAGAAAATTAGTATACGGGTGTCTCTAGCTATCACCATGGTATTCTAATTACCTTTTTAAAAATAGATTTTCTGGACCCAGGTATGGGACATAGAAATAAGACAGCCCTGTCTGATACCTGCAGAGCTGCAGTTGCTCAGGATCTGCAAGACTGAGCTCTGGCATGGTGGCAAAGGAGCGTGACAGGTGGGATCAAAGTGCAGTGTGGTACCTCAGTTGGTGGCACAGCAGGTCTGGATGCACTGGGGGTAGCAGATCTGGTGGAAATGGGGTCTCTGTGGGCCCGGTGCTGGACATGCCTGACAGCTTCCCTCGTGTTAGGGACATCAGTGGCCAGAGATGACAAATCATGACCAGGGGGAGACAACGTGCAGAGAAGTGAGCCATCCAAGGGGTGTGTGTGCGCCAGGTATTGACTCCAATGGATGGAGAAGCTGATGTGAAGGCTGAGTGCCTGGTTGAGGGGAAGCACCCATGACTGGTGGATTGTTGTGCTCTCCCCAGACTGATGACACAATTCTTTCCCTAATTAAGATTTTGTTTGTTTTAAACAGAGAAGTGCTGTTTAGCAAGAGCACCGCAGTGAAAAAACACTCCTTGATATCTGGGCACAGCCCCACCACAGCCATCAACACCTGGCAGGAGGGTTTTATGGGTAAAATTCAAGGAAAGCTGAGAAAAGACAAATGAAGTTACATAAGGTCAAGTTAAGAAGTCCAAGTTAAAAAAAAAAAAAAAATTCCACATGCTCAAACAGATACTTCCTCAGAACAGCTTGGTTTTTTTCATGAAAATTTTCCACCCATTTCCTGAACCTCCTAGGATTTAGTCTGCAACCTGACCTTAGTTTATCTAGGGAAAAATGACCATGATAGGTCAGCAGAATGATGAAGAGAAAGCTTCAGATTTACAACACTCCCTTCATCCTGTGACAGTGTTACACTTAGGGCTTCATTCGGCCACCAAGATGTAGGTTTCTAAAGCCATTTGAGAAGCCCCAAGTATACTGCCTGCCCAGCATTTCAGGAGAGCTCGGGTTTCCACCAGACCCTGTGTCAGGCTTGCCGGGTTTCCATAAAACATGAGGCTCTGAGGGCATATTCCCTACTACAAACACAAGTCCTGCAACTGAATCCTTCATTATTTTTCCTGAAGAAAGTCACGAATTTCACCGAGGCAAAACTTCCGAAAATGTTATCCCAGCTGTTCCAGATCTAAGAACTGAGCCTCTTTCCATGCCCTTTTAAACACAGTTCCAAGTAAGTCTTTGCACATCTTCAGGCGGGGTTATAGTTTATTTATAGGTCATTATGATAATTTCTATATGTTTTCCCTGGTAGCACCCAGGGAACCTTATCTTATGAATGCCTTTGTCATTTATTAAACTTCCGATGCTTCTGGGAGTAAATCTATAAAAATTTAATACAGAAGCTTGCCCAAGTCTAAGTTGATGCACAGGTTTATCCTTTGGATAAGCTCACCATTCAAAACGTGTACTGGTAGGGGCATTAGTGCCGGGAACACTACTGCCAGCTCCTCCTCTAGCTCCTCCTGACAAACATAATATTTACATCCCCATAATTTGCCAGTACTTACTCATCATGGAGGACTCCCAGTGAAGCATAGGCTCTGAAATCAAATGTGCATTACAGTGTTGGACGGAGCAACGCCTGTATTCTTTAAAATCTGGATTAAAATTCTGTTAGTGCTCTTTCTCATTCAGTAGCTACAATGCCATACATGTATAGACACCTACTCTAGCTGGTGCTTATGTTTTGACTGCTTTTCTTGCTGGTAAAATACCCTGTGATTTTCTCGCACCTGGTATATTTTGTGGCACGTATTGATTTAATAAAAAAAAAGACTGGCAGGTTTTCCAAGTCCCAAGTAAACCTGAGACTCTCACCAAATCTCTGTTTTCTTTCTGTCTCTGCTATTAAGCTGCTCATTGGTTCCCATGAGGGATTTGACTCAAACGCATGGCATCACACAGGCAGGGTCTGATGGCCCCGGCCATCATGTATTTTGTTATTATGGTGAGAGCCTTTTCTCATAAATGGAAGATGATTTGGAAATTATTTATTTATTAAGCCATCTGCGTGCTAGTACTTTGCTGGACAAGTCCTGTCCGTGTGAGTGGGGGAGTTAAATGGGAATATTTTTTTTTCTTATTCTGCACTGGTATGTTAATGATTCCTCTTCTATTCCATGTGATCTTCTGACAGAAACACACAACCGAAGTTTCATAAAAAATGACTTTTCCTCCCTATCCAGGATTAGTGACTTTCCATGAATTCCAGTGCATTTGGATGAACTCACCAGCAAAGGCTTGGTGTTTGCAGGGAACTGCAGAGGTCACCTTTGGTAAAAAGGGGGATTTCGCATTCATGCAAACATGGACTATTTATGAATGTACGGCTTGCAATTTGTGCATGAAATGAACCAGAGGAAAGTCCGCAGAATGCTGTGAGGGCAGGAGCCACAAGGCATCACACAGCTTTAGCAGGAGATGGTGCGGGAGAAACTAAGTGGATTAAGACTTGTTTTGTGTAATAACTTCTGGTTCTGGTCAGTGGTAGGTTTCACACAAAATTCATGGACTAGGGCTGGAGAAGTTGCCAAAGATGCCTGAAGAGCAATGGAAAGGGTGGGATCAATAGCCAACTTAAAACTGTAATCAGATTGTCCTTTCTTTGTGTCCTCAAGGCACTCACACTCATGAGTAGCTCAACGTATGTATATTCTTGAGACATATTTCTTACGTCACCTTAGAGTTCTTTCAGCTTTGGTTTGCCACCTTTCATCACCCTCTACTTTAATGTAAATAAACGCACTTAATCATCCCAAGGCAAATTGATCACTTCCCAGGAGACAGAAACTTGGGTGAGGTTTGCAGATAGAATATAAATGTTAGCAACATGTCAGTCTCTCTAATGCAGTAAGAACAATTATAATGTCCAGGACAGAGTCCTGCTTGCATCAAAATACTGCCAGCTAAACAAATAAAGTGAAACCCTAGGAGGGAGAGTTGGAGAAATTAACTGCTGGGGTCTATAGTTAATGAGTGGTTTGACAAGGAGAAAATCATGGTCATGAAAGTGTACAAATAGAATGGCAACAGAACTAACACCACAAAAAACAATTTGTCCACATACATTAGAAGCTTATTTCATCCAGAAGTTTATTGACTTTTTGTGGGATCTACCCCCAACCAGCTACTGAAGATTTTCCAAACAGGATCAAGGAGATCAATCAAAACATTGAAACTTTGAAGTGTGGCCAGGCTGCTGGGTAAAAGTATGCAAAATATGTCTAAGACTTCATTAAAAAATTGTCTGCATGACATCTTCCATAAGATATGCAACAGTCTGGCAGCACTGGCTCATTAAGAAAAAAAAGCTGTAAAAGGTCACTCCCCGAAGACTAGCTGTTCTGCCACATTATGGCCGGCCACAGGGGCATTTTGCTCGTGCCTGTTGTTGTGATCTTAAAAAGCACGAAATTCTCTTGCACAGGAACCCAGTTTGCTTAACGCAGTACTGTGGCTACATTTAAGACTGAGCCACTGATACTTTTGCCTATTCAGACCCTGTTTTCCACCCAGGTGGCCTTCATGGTATTTAATTATCTGGACTAAGCATTAGAAAATCATACAACAAGACAAGGGAATTGTCCCTGGGTGATGGGAGGAGGACTACATGGCTCAAGGGACCTTTTTTTTTAAATTTTCTCCCTCCTGTGACAGTCTTTTCTGGAAAGAAAAGGTGAAAAACTAGACTATACTAAAGGTATTGAAATCAGACACTTTGGAAGGAATTCCTTTGTTCTAATCTCTAGCAGTAACATTCAGGTTAAATCTCCCCTACCTTTTATTTTAAAGCATCAGAGGAGTCGCCTTGTTATTTCTAATCACAGAGCATTCACAGCCTGCACTTGCACTTACATCCAGGGCATATAAAATGCGGAATTGCTGGAGGTGATCATGACCAGCAAAGACCACGATGTCAAGAAAATGCAGATGATACAAAACTTCATGGTGTCTCCCACTGCACATAGTTAGAAGGCAAAAATACTTCTGTTTTCATGAGTCCTGGTTAAGCTCTGGCAGAAGGATTAGAGTTTTTTTGCCTATTTCCAGTTCTTTTAAATAAAACCAAAATGTTCATAGGTCAGTTGTCAAAGCTGGCTCACAATTTAGTTGACATGTTACACTGATCCCCTTCTGCCAGCTAATTGTCATGGATCTCTTTAGTCTTTTTTTTTCTTCTGGACAAGAAATAAACCCTCTCCTATTATCTGCTTCATAGTCACCTTACCTCTAGTCTCCTGAAATACGCACGTACGGATATATCAGGGAGCTAAGATCCAACCAGTTCTTCAAACTGAAGGCAGAATAAGCACTACCTGAAGCAAAGGTTGCTTGATTTGCTTTATCGTAACATGAGTTTCAGTTATGCTTTCATATTTTTAAATACAAATAAAAACTAGGATGGTATCTAAGGTACATAGGATATTCCCAAAGAAGTTAACTGTGTCTTAAATTTACTGACCTGAAAGTATTTTCTCATTTTTAATCTGCCCTTTACCCTGTCAATGTTCTACTTACCATCATGTCCCAAGGACATAAGCCTAATATCTTGCCTTAAGCAATCAATATGCAAAATAGATTTTTGGTTAATGAACTGCAATTGGTCTTGTGTGTTATGGGGTGGATGTTTTCTGTAATTTGGTCACACGAACCTACATTGTTAGAAGGAAAGTCTGAAGAAGAATGGAAGTTTTAATTTTCCTAGAGATGAAATGAGAAAATAATTAGATGGTCAGAAATGAATTTCGAGGAACCTTGGGTTTTTAGGACCAAAACATCACAGCGTGAAACATCATTCTTAAAAAACAGGCCACTGGAAGTCAAAATGACTGAGTGCATGCAAAGCGAATTTTTCAGTTTGATTTGTTCATACCAGCTGAGCCTGCATGAATAGAAGCTTTTATTGGATGGATATCTACCTGGATTGTTTAATTTCCTCTGTGGCAGGACTTTGGAGAAAATGTTGTGATTCCCCATGAACTTCATCTATCATCAAGTAATCTGATTTTTCTCAAGACACAGTCAGAGTCCGAATCACTTGTCCTGTCTCACAGAATATGCACAAGGGTTAACACAAAAATGATTTTGAACAGACATTTAGCAACTGTTGATAGACTTTCTTAAAATATTACACGAGAAAGAGAGCGCAGCAAGTAGCTACCACCAGAATGGAGTTTAGTAGTACTAAGATGAAAGAAGCAGGTTTTGAGGAGTGTGAGGGAGCATGTTTTGGGTGTTTCAGAGGCAAAAGGAAGAGTTCAGTTCTTCTTTTCTGGTTCATATGTACATATATATACTTGGAAAATAAGATAGTGCATAGATAATTCATAGATAATGGTGTATACCAAACTCCATAGTTCACTATTTGCTTTTGGCTGGTGTGGAAAATCAGGTTCACTGTTAAAAGAAAGACAAACTCTATCACCAACATGTGCAAAAAAGCCTTGTTTTTGTTTTCAGTGATACTATCACCAAGATTTCATACTGTATTATTAAAGGAATACTTCAAAAGAAGTAAGTCATGTTTGATATTTCTATTTATTTATTATGCTGTAGTTTCTCTACCATATTGTATCACGTTAAGTTCAGAGGCAATATGCTCAGAGAAAGAGCATATCAAAGAAAGCGGGAGACAAAAAATTGACTTGAAGAAACTAAGACTCAGCTTCTGGCAGAGCCTTATTTGCTAGTTTACATAATGGTTTTAAAAGTCAACCTATTAAGCTGTAAATCGTAGCATTCTGTACTTTCTTTATCTTTAGGAAAAATTAATGATAGAGATAGGCACATTAGAAGAAGTCATACTGCAGTCATGTGACCATAAAAAAAAAAAATTATGAATAGGCGTTTAGGAGCTGTGACATACAGCTCAAATTTAGTTTGAATGGTGATGAGCACCACTGTGTTGAGCAGTCTATTATATTGTGTCCATGTTTGCACAGTTTGACTCATGATGGCTGACAGCGCAGAAACCGGAGTATGTTGATATCTGTGACATTCTGAATAGTCCCAAAATATAAATCTGCAGGTAAACCTGGGATGAAACGTACACTGCTGGACACAAACAAACATTTGTATGGTTGTGTACACTGACTTTGCTTTCCAGTGGTCTGAAAGAAAGAAGCATGAACTTAGCAGTGAGAAGTGGCAATGCAAGAGGTATTATACATGACATTTTCCCTAGCAAAGCTCAGACGCATTGGAAAGACGGGAATTCCAGCATTGCATTCCTTGATATGCTGGTTTTTATCATCTTGGTGCTCCATGTTCATTTTACTGTTACTGGTAGTAGTGGCAATGTGGTTCAAAGGCTATCCAAAGAAGGCATTGAAGAAGGTTAATCTGGCTGGATCGTTCAAGTGGCTGAACTTTATGATGGCTCCTTTATCTCTCTTTACAAAAGAGATATCAGATGGGCTATTAAAAATCCTACATACATCTGTTTTCACCACTGAAGCAGGAAAAAGGATGCATTTATATTTTTAATTTAGGTGTGAGGAAACTACAGTGTAAGATATCAGTTAGACCAGTTTCATAGGAGTGAGAACTTCTGTTGACGTTTTTTCAGATGAGACAGATGCGGTATTCTGCATGGAGGTGAGACTAGATTTGCTTCACAGGGCCCTGAAACTCCTATATGAAAAGAAATGTCGTTGTGAGCGATTATTAATATATAATTAAATGTCAGGTTACATCTATCTTGTTCATCGTGTTCCCTTCATTTCAAGCTTTAATTTGAGTGGCTCAGAAAACAAGGAGCAGAGCTGTTTTCTACATAAAAGACAGAGATATCACAAGGCTGTTTTTGATCTAGTACTGGCAATGCTAGTCAGAAAGCAAAACCCAAAATTTCTTTTTCCTGAAGTTTTATTGACAAAGATGGGCACATATTCAACCCAGAAGAGAAAAGAAAAAAGGAGAGGGAGAGATCATGAAGGACATCAGGACATTTAAATCAACCAGAAAACAGCATCTTCAAAACACATCCAGCTAGTGAAATAAGCATGCTGAAAACGGGGAAGACTTCTTGCATGCATTGTTATCTGAGCTATACTCGAGTAAAACACCAACACAGCTGGAACAAGAAGGTGACCCAGCATTAAATTAACATCTTGGGAAGGTTTCAGTGGGGTTTCTACCAGTTATCTGGACTGAGAATGAGCATTCAAGACCGTAGACCCAAAGAGCAGTTCAGGCAGGTGGTTGCTCACCCAAGAAAACCAGATGTTTGCAAAATTCCCCCACCGATCACTGAGAGTTATACACACAACTCAAAATACAGAAAATGTTTGTGCAATGTTGCAACAACATCATCTCTGGTGCTCCTAGGAAAAAAGGTTTACAGACCAAAGACCAAAGGGATTTTTATTCAGAAAGATAATAATCTTCTGTGCTCCAGTAAAAGCTCAGGCTATGCTCCACTCCATGAGCTGATGGAAGGGCAGCAGGGAAAGGGAAAATGGAGAAATACCGTTTTTCAGGTGCTGCCATGGACTACAGTGCCTGTCACTGCTACTGTGATTTCTTCCCACCTGAACTGCTAGGCACATGAAAGGAGATCCATTCAGCAGAATATTTATGATTCTCACCCTCATCTTTATAATTAGATATCAAAGCACATAGTTTCATGAGCAGGGAAAGTAATGAAGTATCATTTCCAAAGGATCTTTCCCATATAGTCTGTTGGGACATTAATAGGATCCCTCACCTTTATCTAACAGTTAGAAACCTTATGGGAACTTAATATCTTTGATGCATCGGCCTAGCTAGCAAGCTTGGCTGAAATTAGCCAAGAAGTTCAAAAGTTATTTGGAGGGGAATAAAATGGAGAACTGAACAGGAGATGACTACAGGGAAATATGCATGTTCTCTTTGATAAGAATTAAATAAACCTTTGTTCTTGAGGCAAACAGGTTAAAAGCATTAAGGTTTGAAAGGCCTCAACTACTGTTCCATCACCACTGGTACTTGGGTCATGTTCTCCATAGGAAGCTGAAGAAAGGACGAAATACTTGGACCCAGTTCCTTCAGCTCAGTTCAGGTGTGTCAGTGCAGTGCTGGGCACTGTCTCCTCATTCAGCCTGTTAGTGGAGGACTTCATCACTGGGAGTTCAGTCTTGGTTTTCTCCCTCTCCCTGTTTTTTTTTTCCCCCTCCTCCCAGTCTCTCTGTCTCATTTATGTGCTGAATTTGCTACAATGCAAAACTTACTGCCCCTGTAGCTCTAATGCAGCAAGCCTGGGTAGCAGCCACTGGGAAGCCAAGCATCCCAGATTTCAGAGCAGATGGTGGAGAAGTTTATTCACATACAGGTTTGCCACTGAGACGAACTACTTGTTTCAACTGTGCAAACTAGGGGAAAGTTAATACTGATACATGACGACTTCCAGGTGTTTATTTTTCATCCACAAATCCCAAGGCACTTTGCACTTCATAATTATTCCTATTTTTAGTTAGGCTACAGAAAGAGAAAGTCAAATTAATTCTTAAAGACAATCTACCCAGAAAGAAACAGGACTAGACAGAGACCTTAGCACCCAGCTCTTTGCCCATAAATCTGTCTCCTAGATTACAATAAAGAACTGACACTGACAATTTTTGTCCCTTTGCTGTAAGGTTATTGCATTGTATGGGGGCAGTGACTGAAGCCTGAATATCACTTTTGTACAGAAAAGGTTCATCAGAAATGTAAACCTTTATTTTGCCTTGTGCTTTCTCTTTTTTTTTTTTAATAAGCAGTCCCCCTATATTTTAATACGGTTTTATTAAAAAAAACCTGCAACATCGAGGATGAAAAAGTCACATGTCAATTCTAAATGTCATTGCCTCAAAAGAAGCACTATGCTGGTATTATATGGATACCTAGAAGATCATGAATGGATGAGAATTCATTTAAAATGTATCTGGCTGCGGTTTGCTGTGTTTTATCTGAGAGTGGAACCTGGCCTCATTCATTAGAGCACTTTGGAGGAAAGCTAAAATAAGCTTTTTTATTTCTGAGCTAGACTGTAGGACAGCACGGGCTTGGTTCTTGCTACAGCACCTGAGATGCTCAGCACTCAAGCGGCAAATCATCGAAGCACTAACACTTGAGAGTCCGCATTGTCCTGCTGACATCAGCAGGGCTTCGCACACGGCTAAGTGACGTATAAATTTCAATGTTGCTGCGTTAAGATCAAAGCACCTTGAATGACCACTTGGCAGAAGCTGTAAAATGACAGCAGAACTTGTGTTTTGCTTGGGATTGTTTGGTGTCTTTTAATTGGTAAGTGAAATTTTGAGTGGTTCATACGTGAACTAGTGACCAGCTGATCAAAAAGCTACTGCAGACCATCAGTGAAAAAGCACTCTTCTTTCTTTTTGCACAAATTCACATTTATGTCTGTGGTATGTGTATTTTGCAGTTCAAGTTTGAATGTGTATATAAATGTCTCAGATTATAAATTAAAGCAGGAAAACAGAATCTTATTATAAACGCATACAGACACATATACATTTTCCCCTAAATATTAGATATCTATATCTTTCTGTCTATTTCATAGAATATATGCATATAAAGTATACTTTATATGTCTGTTTCTTTGTGTGCAGGGTATAAATACATATTGTACATAAATGATTTATTATAGAAATATCAATGTTTCTAGATTAGTAGATGAGCTGTCATTAGCAAAAAAAGGATACGCAGCTTTTCAACAAAAGAAGAGAATGAGGCTGCCAGGGTGTTGCAGTGGTTTGGGCATTTTTGTGTGCACGCACGTGTGTGCGTGTATGTGTCTTTGTGTGTGTGTGTCTTTTTTATTTTTTTTTTTTTGTTTTTAGCATCCATCCCTGCCAGTCTTAGCACTGCCAGTAGGGAAAATCATATCCATGGCAACCAACTGCACCATTCCTACCCACATCAATGACGCCTCCAATCTAAACTGTCAAATATTCTATGCACATCATGTAAAATAGGTCTCTTTTCCTTATACCTCCGTGCATCTAGTTTCCGTGGCTACATGTTTATGCAAATGAGAATTGTCCTTTTTCTCTCAGGTTGATTGAACACTGAATTTGTTTTGCACCTTGGCAATGCAAAGCCATGCTGTCTTGCCACCTGGTATACCACGTAATTGCAAAAGCTGTATTATAATGATAACTCTCCTTAAATTGGTCTGATAATACCAACTACCTGGCTTGTGAGGAAGACTTGGAGTGTGCTTTGAAAGAAGAACATTAATATGGGGCTGAGACATAAGAATAATGTCTAATTGGCTCTCTAGAGCGTACTAATTTTCAGGACTGGAAAGCTAGTATTTGATTTGTTCTTTACAGTTAGTGAAAAGAAGAAAACATCCTTCATAAATCCTGAATGACAAATTAGTCACCATTTTTTGTTGAAAGACCTCAGATTCCAAGGATTACCCTTTTCCTACTTGGCAGGAAAGAAAACCAAACAAAACCCATCAAACGCTGTAGGCTTCTGCCCCACATTTTAATGGACGTACAGTCAAATCCTCTTTCCTTCGTCTCCTTTGAATGGTGATTCCTACAATAACCTACAAATAACCTACAATAATCCTACAAAAGCAACATGGCCAGCAGATTGCGGGAGGGGATTCTGCCCCTCCACTCCGCCCTGGTGAGACACCACTCACAGTGCTGTGTCCAGCTCTGGGGCCATCAGCGTAAGAAGGACATGGACCTGTTAGAACGGGTCCAGAGGAGGCCACAGAGATGATGAGAGGGCTGGAGCACCTCTGCTGTGAGGAAAGGCTGAGAGAGTTGGGGTTGTTCAGCCTGGAGAAGAGAGACCTTATAGCGGCCTTCCAGTCCCTAAAGGGGCTACAGCAAAGATGGTGGAGGGACTCTTGATCAGGGAGTGGAGCGATAGGATGAAGGGGAATGGTTTTAAACTGGAAGAGGGGAGATTTAAATCAGATATTTGGAAGAAATTTTTCACTCTGAAGGTAGTGAGGCAGTGGAACAGAGAAGCTGTGGCTGCCCCATCCCTGGAGGTGTCCAACACCAGGTTGGACGGGGCTTTAAGCAACCTGGTCTAGTGGGAGGTGTCCCTGCCCAGGGCAGGGAGGTTGCAACAACATGATCTTTAAGGTCCTTTCCAACCCGAACGATTCTATGATTCTATGATTGTAAATTCCACAGCAACACTAACCAGAGGTGCCAAGGTGCCTAACACAGAACATGCACACGACAGTGGTCCCCACCTGTGGTGCCAAGTTAGGAGCAGAAGATGCTTCCAGTCTCAGCCACCAGAACGCACAGCAGCCTTCAGAGAGGTGCAAGGCTTCGGCTTTTACTTTTCATGCAAAAAAAAAGTTCTGGATATCAAGACATTGACAGTGTTACCCAGTAAATAAAAAGTGCTTAACAAAAGATATGGCGTTAAAAAAGGATTTTCTTTGTAAGCTAAGGCCTTTTGGTGGCATTTTCTTTGATGTGCAAGAATAATTCGGTGCCTAAGACTTTCTTGTATGCCATGGGCTGTGGGAAGTGCGAAGTGGTTGCATAAGACTGTAGCTCAGCAGTGCAATCATCGAAAGCAAAATTGTTCTTGTTGAGAAAAACAACCCCGAAATGTAACTAGAGCAAGAGGATTCCATTTGACACAAATGCTCTCATTTGAACATTAGTGCATAAGTGTGGTTACTTTTTACAAATTTTCCGCTAATCAAAGATGAAAAAGTTATTTGAAAAAAAGTGTGCTCACAAAGTAAATTGCTTATCTTCCTGTGAATACCAATCCTCTGTCAACTGATATCACTTTATCATACCTTAACTAGTAAAATGTAATGCACACAGGGCTGTACAGACAGCATATTATCCCTCTAAATTCAGTATAAATTGTAGCAGTGAGACTGGGCACTGGTGTTGTATCCTCCTCTGTGGAATTAAAAAGCTCATGAAAATACCCTTCCACTGACAGCATTGTGTCTGGGATGCTCCAAAGCCATTTGCCAGGAGGACAACTGTTGCACTGATTTCCAAAACACCTGCCTGTCTCTTGTGAAGGGAGCTTGTGGAACCTGTGAAAGGTCACTGCAGATATTAAAAATCAGGATTTCCCCCTGGCCCACGGGAACTCTGAGATGTCAGATATGAGATGGCCCTACCAGAGCTGTCAGCTTCTTTCTAAAGTTTTCAGTCCATCTGCTATTGAATGGAGAGGTGGTGGGAACCCATACTCTGCTTGTGACTGCTCTCAGAATGCTCCTAAGCCAGATGCAGGAAAGCCAGATGCAGAAAGACAGGATCACCACGGAGAGAGAAACAATATTTGAATGACAAAAGACCTTCCCTCTCTACACCAATACTTTAAGCCTCATTTCCTACTACACTTACCCAGAGTTTCACACAGAAAGCAGAAAGTCAGAATCAGTATGACCATTTAGCATTTTGAAGCCGTGTAGTCCTAAGGCCACCTGTTAGATCAAGCACACTGTCTACACAGATAGCAAGCTTGTTTCATATCTGCATTTATTTTTTCCCTCAGTTACTGAATTCTTAAGATTTTAGACAATTATGTCCAAAACAAAGTTTTGAAAGAAAATTCAGACACTCTATGGCAGATATTCCAGAGTAGGAGCATCTTTAATCGTAGAATCATAGAATGGTTTGGGTTGGAATGGACCTTAAAGTTCACCTTGTTCCAACCCCCCTGCCCTGGGCAGGGACACCTCCCACCAGCCCAGGTTGCTCCAAGCCCCGTCCAGCCTGGCCTTGAACCCCTCCAGGGATGGGGCAGCCACAGCTTCTCTGGGCAACCTGGGCCAGGGGCTCACCACCTCACTGTAAAGAATTTCTTCCCAATATCTCATCTAAATCTACCCTCTTTCAGTTTAAAACCATTCCCCCTCATCCTATCGCTGCACTCCCTGATGAAGAATCCCTCCCCAGCTTTCCTGGAGCCCCTCCAGGTACTGGCAGGCTGCTCTAAGGTCTCCCCGGAGCCTTCTCTTCTCCAGGCTAAACCCCCCCAACTCTCTCAACCTGTCCTCACAGCAGAGGTGCTCCAGCCCTTGGACCATCTTTGTGGCCTCCTCTGGACCCGGCTCCAACAGGTCCATGTCCTTCTTATGTTTGGGGCCCCAGATCTGGATGCAGTACCAGAGCGGAGCAGAGGGGCAGAATCCCCCCACCTCGCCCTGCTGGACACGCTTCCTTTGATGCAGCCCAGCATGCGGATGGCTTTCTGGGCTGTCAGTGCACATTGTTGGCTCATGTTGAGCTTCTCATCAACCAACACCGACAACTCCTTCTCCTCAGGGCTGCTCACATTCTCCACCCAGCCTGTATTTGTGCATGGGATTGCCCTGATGTGTGGATGTATTGCAATACCTTTTAAATGTAATAAACACAAACACGGGGCTCAACCAATACCGTGCACTTTTACGGTATAAGTTTTGTAACTCTAATATTTCTATAACTTTGTTTTGAGGTGGAAGAGGATTTATCAACAATTGGTTATGAAAACACTTTAGTCTAGTCTTATACTTTCAAATAGGTTTTAAAGTGAGAAGTGTAAAGGAGGATCCTTGTCCCAGGAAGAATAAAGACTAAAGGCATATAAGTATAAACACCCTACATGCAAAGTCATGAAGTGGGTTTCAGCCATTGAAGTGGAATGCTTTGCAAAGCGGATTTTCAGGGTCCTCTATAGAGTGTTAGGGGGAAGGGTATCGGTCTGCCAATTTTTCCGGGCGTATGAAGAAAACAGATTTATTTTACTTGAGGTTACCAGCATTAAGAAGCATTTTTGTCTTTCTTGTCATTAATGGTGCTGGAGCATCCTTTTACAGAGTTATTCATTCTGACATGCAAGGCAGTGAGCAGTACAGATTCAAAGTGCAAATCTAAAGGATATACATAAGAATAAAACTGCATCTGCCTTTGCTGTTACCCACCTGGCAATCCTCGCAACCTTTCCTGAGCTATTACTCTCATCACCAAAGACACACTTTCATGGCTCCTTACTACTTAGGTTTCCTTGATTACCGCTTCTGTTCAAATGAGAGGTGTGTGCATCTCAGTAAAAATAGCTTGCAATAGGGTGAATGGAAAGGAAGTCTTTTTGCTTATAAATATATCATACCTGCATACACACTTTTGAAAACACAGTCCAAATTAACAGGATCATACGATCCTCTATAAGGGTGGACACAAGCTTTAGTCACTGGAAGCTGTGAGAGGATACCAGGCTAATGTTCTTTGCTGAAATGGATTTTTAAAAATATCTCTAAGGATAAAAGGAAAAGAACCTACATGATATTTTTATTGCTGTGACAGTCAGGAGTGAGGAGGGTATATTAATAAGATATGATAACTGCTAATAATAGAATCCCTGCTCTCAGTCCTTTGTCACCAGCTGAAGTGTTCCTGTGAAAACTGATGATGTCATACTGCTGTGAAATTTATAAGATCAAATGAGTTCACATATTTAGTGAGGCAAATGTAATCATGCATACAGTGCAAAATCAGGAGGCAATTTTGTACATGAGTATTGAATATAAGACCCAGACGCTAGTATTAAAGAGAAAATGCTCAGGACTATTTTTTCCACCTTCAGCACCAGTGCTCTCAGAAGACAACTGGAAGACATTTTCCAACTATAACCATACAAAAAAAATCATTCAAATTATTATTTGTGCATGAGAAAACAGGTTGCGTACTGCCTGGTCTGGGAGTCTGCATATACTGAAATGTGCTAAATGTAGTCAGAGCTCTGACAAATGCTGTCCTCATTCATGAAACTGTCTTTTCAGATGCTGGTGCACCACTGAAGCTTCATCAATAGTTTCTCTGGCATCAAAGGATGTTCTGGCACACAGCTAAAGATACCATCACCCTGGCTTTAAAAGAGAGAAGCAAAGTGTCACCACACTGCAGAGGTTCACATTAATCTATTTCCCTTCAGATGAAATAAAAGAGCAACTATATTTCTTTAATGACAATATATAATTTGTAGACAGGGAAAGGAAGATGAAAATGATGTTTAAATAAGTCTAAATCCATGGTGTAGAGCTACACCTGTTATAAATCAAGACATCAGTAAGTGCCAAGCTTCTTGTTTTGAATGAACTTACGTATGCATTAATATCCCATGTAGCCATGCCATGCTTATCATCATCATCATCATCATCACCACGACCATCATCATCATCGTCATCTTCCTCGTAGCTTTTGACTGATTTTTTTTTCCTACTATGGATCTCACCCCCTTCTTAATATGTCTGTTTACTGAAAGTATGTTCACATTTAAATGATGCAGTAGGCAGAGCCAAAGCAATTTTCTATAATGCCCTAAAGTCTTTATGGTCTCAGGGAACTGTCTGTGGTACATCCAGTGTATTTGGGCAAGACGTCAAATGCATTTTCTCTTGTAGTTTGAATGGAGTGCCTGCACTGGCGGAGTCAATATCAAAGGGATTATGTCTTCCAACTCATGAACATACACTCCTCACTAATACAATAGGTTGTACGCTTAGTATGCCAAAAGCCAAATTCTTTGATTACTTCTTGCCGATCTTTACATTGCCTGTTCCAAATCTGAAATTGCAAGGTTGCTTACAACTGCAATAAAATTATTCTCCTTTACATAAAGCGCTGTTATGTTGTCATAAATTCTAGATGATACCAATCATTTTCTTCATGTTAGTAGAAATTCATCAACACGCAAGCCAATTCTGTTCAGATTTATCTAAATAGTCACTTTGGCCTGGAAACCCTTTTTTTCTTTTAGGCTTTTTTACGGTCTGGATTGCAGCAGACATCCTGAGACTGAGGAACTAGGGAAACCAAACCAAGAGGCAAAACCCTAGCATAATCAATATGTAAACAAACGCAAAATGAGACCAGTCTATGGCACATTGTTAGTTCAGTCAATTTGGCAAATGTCTTCCAATCACCTGTGGTATTTGTCAGTTTCTACAGAGTTGTTATTAATGCCTTTATTGTTTGGTTAATTGAAGTTAGACTCTGTTATTAGCAGCTCCATCTTCTGTCATTCAGAACTTTCAAATTAATTTGTCTTTGGTGTGAATAATGATATTCCTGCTCTTCGAGGCAAATTGAATAGCAATCAAGTGAACCTTTTAAAACAGTATAATGCTTTGAAGAACTAGCCCTCCCCTTCCCATTATCAACTTTCTTACTACTCCCACTTCCAAGAAACTGCCTTTTTCGAGACCAACTCATAACGTTCCTAGTACATGCAGTGGATAAACATGGTACTTGTGGGAATCTGAGGAGATAAAACTGGGGGACAGAGAGGCTGCAAAATCCACAAATCACAGAAAAGAGTTTATGTTTTCCAACCAGCTACACTTATTACTGGTTTTGGCACTTTAATGAAGGATGGTGTAAATTCACACCAGTTCAGCTTGATTATTGGTGAATGACTCTTAGTCCGTCAACCTCACCCTTCAGTTTTGTCAAAACCTTGGCCAAAAATGTTGTTTAAGCTCATATCCAGTAGGAATATTCATCAGTTAGCCACACACTTTCATCCCAGGATGTGCTTGTCTAGGTACAATATCCACAGAATTGCAACACAGGCAACAACGATTCTTCAGCAGTCTATTTCTCATTTTAAAAAATCAAACAAACAGTTGAGAGTAGTTCTTAATGACCGATGTCAGCAGTTTCTCTCTCATGATTGCCGAGATGCTAGCTCTTTTCACCGTAACAGCCATCCATCTAAAGCATCACTGATATCTCTTATATCATTTTGTGTTCCTGATCCTAAATACTTTCAATTTTTTGTACACTAGCATGCAATCCTGAGCATGTTCACAAATCAAACCTTTATTTTCTTCTTTCTCATGTTTAGTAAACAGTAAATTCAGTTTACCCTTACTCTTATAAAGCCTATTTTACTGTTTCTTTTTTCTTACGCCTGCAGTATTCCTTCTAAGTGTGTAGATAGCCCAAAGTCTTATGATTTGTTGGTTCAAAACTGCATATTTTTTAAGTGTTGTTCCACCTGTTATTTAATAATAATTTGATCTGCAAGGATTCCAGCTTTTCATGACTTTCAAATTAGCTACACCTCTTTTTCTTGTTCTTCTAAGCCAGGACATATTTATAAATGCAGTTCATCTACTCAGCCATTTTACAATTCACCGCTGATTTCCCTATTCTACCTCATTTATTAATAGACCTATTTATCTAGTGTTTGTACTGACATATTTGAAACCTCTTTCTAATTCCCACAGAGTGTTGCGTTATTCTGACAACTGACTTTATAAGTGGAATATGGGCTCTTTATGCACGCTCACTAATTCTACATCAGACCTTAAACACAAAATCGGGCCAGCCCTATAGATGAAAATTGCCACTGCTCTGCCACAGGCTGCTGAGTTTTCAGGACAAAATCAACATTTTTATTTGCCATCCAGGCAAGTGAAACATTGAAACTCAGCTCACACTGGTTTCCACATCCTCATGGTGTATCATCAATGTAAATTCGCCTCACATTGAGTTGGAGATGGAAATCCCACTGGCTAATGTATGTGAAAGTGCAAATCTAGTTTATAACATCTTAATTTTTGGAGACAGTGCAGGAAGAGAGGAGAATCCATTTTGACCTTTGGATCCTATGTTAATTTCTGAAGTTTAGAAAATTATTGTTACACTTACATGAAAAACATGTAAACCAGGAGTTAGTGAAGCACAATAGATAGATTTCCTCTTAAAGCACTTTTTCGACACTATTTGCAGACAATTGCCTTCTACACGCTATGAATTTATTTTGCTTGTGTTTTTCATTTTTGTTGACCTTATGTTTACTTTTTTTCATTTTATTAAGACGGGCTCTGATTCCTTACCATTTTGTTAATCTGTTTCAGCACATTTAACCTAACTGACCCGAACACCAAAAACCCTGACAGCTTTTTCAAAGAAATATATTCAGTGCACCTGCATGCTCCAAAGACTGGTGTGGTGTCACCTAAAGACACACATTAAAGCCCAGATTTTGCAGCGAGCTGAGATCTTTGGGGAGCCATTTCTGATCTCCCGTACACCATTATAATTCCAATGAGGTTAAATTTATCCCAGTGAATCTTGTCCTAAACATCTAAAAATCTAATTTAGCAGAATAGACAATTTCTGAAATACAGATGTTTTGGTCATACATAATACTGCTCTCCTGAATCAGGACCCAAGTATTACACACTACATTAAGATCATAAAGAAAAACTAGATACACTCTTAAAAAATGTATAATAGTACCAGATTTTTTTAATGTTTGCATTGAAACCTTAAAATCCTAATATCCTACCTGATATTAGTTACCAGTCACAAATAAAGTTTTAATTTGTCTTAAAGTCTGAGCTGCAAAGCCAACAGCTTTGACAATCAAAAATCTCATTAATGAGCCTTCCTTGCAGACCAAAAATGGCTCTGTGGAGCTGTCATGTTGTTCTAGTTCTCAGGGTTTCTTTTTCCCCCATAATTTTTTAAAATTAATATAAATTCTGGAGGAATGAGAAGCTCTGAAACAAGTCTCTCAGCCTGTTAGCAAAACCCAGTTGAATGTGAACTCTCACAAATTATCAAAGAGTTTTATGAAATGCCACAAATCAGAATTCAAGCACCCGAAAAAATAGGACACTTAATTAGTGGTAGAGAAAATATACTTTCTCCTACTGACTTAACAGCTCCCCACTTCAGCATGCAACAGAACTAGTCAGTTTTGAAGATGATGAATAATTTAAGACTTTAACAATGTAGAAGGGTTTAGTAAGATGAGACCTAGGGGTTCAGAAGGAGACCAGTTGGTGACTCCAAGTACTGCTTCACTCCTGTTTGAGGGATACTTCAGTTGGTACAACAGGAGGGACTTCAGCTGCACTGCCAGGGGAATTGTGCCAGACTCATCCTTTTCATTCTGCAGAATTTTGCTGGAAAATGATGAAAGTTGAACAAGATTTCACAATACAGCTGTGTCACCGCATCTTTGCATTTGCTTAAAAAAAAAAAAAAAAAGGCGGGTTTTGTATCAGAAATTTTGCATATTTTTGACATCTAATTAATTTCTATTCAGGAACTAGTTTTGCCAGAAATGTCTTGATGAACACTCAACAGAAACTCTTATTTCTCAGGAAAAAAACCCAGATGCAGAATAACTTAGAGTGCTCAAATATAGAAGCAACTCCACCCCAACACACCAGAAAAGACTGAAAAATTTTTACTTGGCTCCAATGTGGATTGAAATAAAAAATATCAAAAAAAAGGAGGAAGCAACTTCAAAATAAGTAAATTTCTTTTTCACACAACAAGTATTTCCTTCATGGGGTACCACCAGGTGACAGAGGAACTTCTGAGAGGGAAGGGACAAAATGAAACTACATGATGTTTAATTTTTAAAAAGGACAAACATTTCAAAGCACATCTGCCTTTCTACAGGCACACAGAAACAGAATTCTGGGATTATTTGGCTGGGAAAGGAAGCTCCCGTCCTGCTGGTATAAGATAGTTTGTGCATTTCAGGGTGGGATTTGACTCAGGGTGCCAGTAATGGCAATGAATTTTTGATGGAAGGAAGGTAAGAATTAAAAATAAATATATAAATTAAAATGTGCATCTCTCTGTCTTTAGCTTTCAGGAATGGGAACAGACAACCCGCATCACTTTCATGAGAGGTGATCAGAGCTGCATTGTCTCCTGAGATTTCCTCTGTGGCTCATCACATGAGATAAAAAAGGACCCATAATGCAGAAGGGTTACATACAAAACACATAGAATTCACAGTGTTACTCTGCCAACGTTTTAACCAGGAAAATAGTGGAGGGGCAGGGGGAAAGTCTTATACTTTTTTAAAAGAAAAATCTTCCCATGATCATCATGAAACTTACTTGGCAACTGTTGTGATTGACTGATGTGTTTCGGCTTTGTTTTCTCGCAAACAATATCCTTCACATGTATACTTACTATCCATAGCAAATGGATTAACACATTTTTTCCCCCTCTTTTTTCACGCAGTGGTGTGAATGTTTGTGTTCCAAAAATGACCTTGAAAAGGAGGTACTCATATGTACAGGCTAGTAATGATAACAGCAGTAAAGCTGTTACATCGCAAAGAACAGAGTTCAGGCAATGTGTACAGATGCAAGAAAACTGAACAAAGTGTTCCAGGAGAGCAGCCGCACTAAAACAATAATTGCACTCCTGATAAACATTCAAGAAGAGTTTTGATCTGAGAAAATTTAAAAAGTGAAAACCTGAGAAAGCCTGAAGAAGGTTCCTAAGATTAATCATGCAAATTGTTTGAAGAAATTGCAGCAGCCATCACAAACTTCTGCGTGTGTTTGTTTTTCAGAAACACTCATTCAGTCACATTTTACTTGCATGAGTATCTGCAAAAACTGAATTTCACACCCGTGTGCACAAATATTTGAAGAAAATGAATGGCAGATCCATAGCTGTGTATTCATGCAAGGAAAGTCCAGGCACTAATTTAATCAGCCAATTTACACAACATCATGAGACAAATCTGCCCAATCACAAAGAACCTAAACATTAAACCATGAGTATAAAGAGAGATCCAGCTTCGGGCAGTTCAATGGGACATGGTAATAAACATTGCCAAAATACCAGTGAGGATGTCCTACCAAATCAAATTAAAAAAATGAAATGAAGATGTTCCACAAGCAGCAAAAAGAGCTAATTTCACTGAATAAAATATTAATTGTGAATTATTCACTCAGCATTAATATTTGGTTTATAATTGATACTGAATAATTCATTTCTGCAACCATGGCGAAATCCATGAAATGCTTTATTTACGTTTTTAAATATATCTTAAGTCTTAGTTTTATAACAATTTCAGCAGCTTGAGAGATCTAAATTATCTTCTTTTTCCAGAAAATTTATCAGAGGACTGCATCAGGAAGATTCCTCTCCTGCAACTGAGAGGTTCCCTCCAGAGAGGGCGGATGAGTCCATTTCCCTTGGCCAGTCTGTCTCAGAGATTCAGAACCTTACCTCATCTTCTGATGCCCCTCTTCTTATCCCCCACCCTCCAATATTTGCTTTTCTTTTTTATGTTACATTATGCAAATTAGGGTGTTCTTTGGATTTTTTTCCCAGCACTCTGGTCTTCCATACATTTTTGTGTCCTTACACAAGTAATGCTGAATTTCTCATTATTACCCTGCCCTTTGTTAGCCAGCGTTTGGATTGGGACCAACAATAAATGATGTATTGGAAACTGTTTTTGCATAGTGCGAGAAAGAAAGCACCGGACATGTTCAATAAAACATTGTGGCCATGATGAGATCCCCAAAAAGTGAACAGAAATGAGTTTTTGTGTCATAGAGGCACTGCTCTTCTTTCATCTACGTGCTTATCTCTGAGCAGAACTGCTAAGGATGGTTCCTGTGTCATTCTGAGCATCTCCAAATTTCTCTTGTCTATACTTGTCATGTCAGGACACCCATTTACTGGAATGAAGCCTGTGCAAACCCAGGGTGAGCACAGTCCAGTGCTTACAGTACAGATATGTTTGGAGCTGGGATTCTGCACAAAGACTATTCATTTTTTGGATTTAAATGCCAAACTTATGTATTTTTTACTTTTCCCCATAAACTGGCAAAACCCACCATGAACTCTGAATGGGAAGCAATCAATTAATATCCACGGGCAATGATTTTGATTTTCAGTGTTGGCCACTTTTGGGTTGTCTCTTCAACAATTAAACACAACAAATATCCAGGGAACGTCAAAGGGATAGCTATCCCTCTTTACTGATTTCCCCACCTACTTTCTGTGTGCTTTTCAGATGAAAGAGTAGGGACCCATTTTATAAAAATAGCGTAATGTGTTTGGGGCATAACATGATGAGGAAGGAATTAATAAAGGAAAATACACAGCAGTAAAACATTTCCCTCTGAGATGCCACTTTAATGCTTTGGTGGCTGAGACTACCATCTCTTTTGTGTATATAAATATAAAAACTTAAAATTAGCCAAGCTTATAAAGGAGGAAAAATCTTTGGATTCTTAATGCAAATGGCTGGAAGCCAAATATTGTATTTCTATGTCTACAACAAAATACACCATTTTCTCAGGGAGAGCATTTCAATAGTCTGTTTCTAATTTCCCTTGAAGACAGGAGAAGTAATACCTTCCTCATGCGAGTAATATCTGGTTCAATTCCTCAGTGTTTGCGACATGTTCAGATAACACAGTGATAAACCACACACAAAGACTCTTTTTATCAGGTCAAGTTCTCACTGACTTCGATTGAAGTTTGCTGTGGTAAAGAGGGAAACTGAATAAAAATTATGACCTATTATAAATAACAATTCATTTAAACCTTTTATTTAGGTTTATTTAATGTAGATTCCTCACATCTATGTGGTATGATCTCAGGAATGTGGGCTGGATTTTTTTTTTCTCTTCTTTTCTTTTCTCCACCTCCTTTTTTCCATGCACAATGCCCAGATTAATGGAGGCCTGAGTTATCCAGGGGTTATTATAATGCACTGGAGTAATGAATAATCATTTATGAGCAAAAAAAAAGACCAGGAATATCTGAGGGATGATGCTTGAAGTGGTCTGTCTAAATCATGCACTTGGATTATTTAAATATAGGTTTATAGTATTTAAAAACCCTTTTGAATTGAAGGACATTAATTTCCAACTGAAGCTTACAGCTAACGCTACTGTGACACAGTTTTGTGTATCAGATTGGGATTTCAGGTAAAAATACAGTTTGGGGGAAAGACTGTGTGCACCTAAAAGATGTTTGCCCCACTAAAGGAACGGGGAATTCTGTTTTAAAATGGATGCAACTAAATATCCAAGGTCAAGAGTAAAACGGCTGTCCCCTCTGCCCAGTACAAGCCTGAGCTTGACTAGGTTGAACTTGATGTGAAACCATGTGTGTTACAGATAAACACTTGTTCCAGCTGGCTCTCTCCCATCATCAGACTCCCTTTTTCATAAGCTAATGATCCCCCAAAGTGCATGAAAAGCTCTTTTGTCTTTGTCACAGAAGAAAAACCACCGTATTTCAAGGTCCTCATTCCAAGCAGAGCAATGACGACGGCGTGTGCGAAGTGAATCCATCCCCTTCCAGAGGTTCAGGATTTCACCTCTCAGCAGCATCCCATGAAGGATGCTGGGGAGACAGAGACACCTGGGGTAACACCACCGTAGCCGCTGGTGGTTGCTAGAGAGAGAGCCCTTCAGCAGTAAGATACGCCTCCACCAAAAGCTTTCTTTCATAGCAGGTATTGCTCTGCTTTGATGTCATCTGCCTGAAGGACAATGAGGCATTTCCATTTATGTACAGTAGAGTAAGTCATCCTTGTACCAAAAGAACATCATTCACTGCCTGGTTTCAGCCAATTTTAAAGATTTTCATTAAATCCCCCACCACGCACTGAAGATATTTAAATGAGAAAAGTTAAAGGTACCAGAGGGCTACAGCTCAGGAGAAATTCTGTGATTCTATGAAATTTCACTGCTGATTTCACTATTGCCCTGTCAAGACATTAATGGCAACGGCTGTGTAGTAATTATTTCCTTTTTTGTATAATCAGAAACTTCACACATAAACTGTCACTTCACACATAAACATCTTCTGTGGATGTATTGCTCTCAAGATAAGGCATATTCCTATGTACAACACAAGAAAGATCACAGCACAGGATCTCTCCTTACTCTTCTCATCAATCATTTTCCCCCTTTTGGTTTCTCTTCCTCTACACAGTTTCTCTTGTCCCAAATCAAATCACCTCTCATCCTCACCTCTCTTTTGGTTACCCCATCTCTCTGCTCCCCTTTATCATCACATTTTTCAAGATATTTAATCCCCAAAGCATAGAAAAGGGTAGGACTGAGCCTTAGAGTTTTCTTTTCAAAGCCTCCTGGCACAAAACCTGTGCTTGAAAAAAGCAAATAAAAGGCTCCACAGGAACTCTACCATTTTTTTCAAATAAATGGCACAAACCAATTAGAGAAATGCCTAAATCACACTTCCAAATGACAAAAATACTCAAAATGTTTTGTATTCCCAGGATTTTCTAAGAGAGTTTTCCAATCTTTTGAAATGTAGATGAATACGAAGGGCAATATTTTGAAAAAGAGGCCCCCAACTTGAGTGCATACTTACATACAATGCACAGTAGGTTTTAAAAAAAAGATGTTGTAGCCACTGATGCAAACAGGGCACGTACGTATGAACACGTAAGGAGCGGGACCAATCCCCAGTTTATGTAAAGTCTCAGCGTCTCACTGAAAACACCAGTGAAGGTGACAGGTGAAATAAGCCTAAATTCTGTTATCAGAGACAGCGGTGACATTGGTATAACACTACAGGATTGCTGGAGCTGCTGTACCTTATACAGGTCCGACACTTCTCATGAGCCGTAAACTTATAGAAATGTGATTAATGAGCAAAACTGAGTGCTTTTTGCTCTTACCCTTCTCATTCTGATTGATGATGAGAGGGCTGGAGCACCTCTCCTATGAGGACAGGCTGAGAGAGTTGGGGGGGTTCAGCCTGGAGAAGAGAAGGCTCCGGGGAGACCTTATAGCGGCCTGCCAGTACCTGAAGGGGGCCGACAGGAAAGCTGGGGAGGGGCTGTTTGCGAGGGCATGTCCCGATAGGACGAGGGGCAATGGTTTAAACTAGAGCAGGGCAGGTTTAGATTAGACATTAGGAGGAAGTTCTTTACACTGAGGGTGGTGAGACACTGGCCCAGGTTGCCCAGAGAGGAGGAGGCGGCCCCATCCCTGGAGACATTCAAGGCCAGGCTGGATGAGGCTCTGAGCAACCTGATCTAGTTGAAGATGTCCCTGCTGACTGCAGGGGGGTTGGACTAGATGGCCTTTAAAGGTCCCTTCCAACCCAACACATTCTATGATTCTATGATTCTTTCAGACGTTTTACGAGACACCTTGAACGTGAGCACTGAACGTGCTCTGGGGACCTGCATCGGGTGTCACTGGGATCCCGCTGCCGGGACAGGAGAGAACCCTCATTTCAGATCCCCCTTAACCATCTCAGGGCACTACCCGTAGTCTCCATGGCACTTGTTTGACCTCTGGTAACGATTTTGAGGGACACCAGAGGAACCCCTCTGAAGGCTGCTACTGATGCAAAGCCAGGGGTGAAGGAGGTACATTATCCAGTGGTCCACCCTTGAAATGACCCTGATTTGACAGATGCGAGTGCCAAACCCCAAGGACAAACATCTCATAATATTAAAGTAACTTCCAAAATGTCAGCCAGCAATTTATGAAGTATTCAGAGATCATTTGGATAATTTTGAGGTTGCTTTGCATTATCAGTTCTTTTTTTTTTCTTTTTAATCATAGAGAGTATTTATATATAAATGGCTGTTCCCATCCTGTTCTGTCTTCTGGTGTTTCTAATTCCATGAGATACACAAAATAGTATGTCATGAACTAAAAACAGCACCAATAGGATATGAAAGTGTTAGCAGACCATACTCACAATTCCCTATTGATTTTCCCTCTAATAATATGAGATTAATAGGACAAAGGGCACTAATGCAATACAATGGAGGTCTCACAGTTAAAATACCAGACTATTACATCATAGTAATACCGAACACTGCTGTATCAAACTAGTATGATGTTTATATAATATGATACAACAGTACAGCATGGTACATTAAGAATGCAAGCTAAATAAAAGTTGGCTTTTTTTTTTTAATGTTGAAGAAAACGGTATAGTCCTGCAATTACTGAGCGGGAAAGAAAAATACTAAGGATTAAAATAAAGTAAAATACATTTAAGCACGCTACGATGGAGAGGCATTACTGAAGTAATTTTCTGTGGTTCAGTTTTATTATTTCTAAAGATGAGCTGTAGCTGCTGAGACCATTATTGTAATTTATATGACTGGGGCTTCTGCAATGCTTCACTGTAAACAGCACGCTTTCACAGCCATGAGCCAGAGTTTGTTACAAGAGGGTTTCTCTCCATTATGAAAATCCGTATTGACTTAGCTGCAGAGCTGGCACCAAAGCGAAGCCAAACACAACCCAAGCAGGATTTCCACCCACAAATACCACACACAAATCATTATTTTATGACACTGGAAGAGAAGTATCCTAGTGCCTAGTTTCCAGCAACGTGGCTAACATTATGCCTACAGTTTTCACAGCTGGGCACAGAAAATGGTGAGAAACTTAACAACTCTCAAAACCTAAATATTAGCATCTATTATTGGTTCTATGTTTTTTTTCCAATTTTTTACTCAGTAGGCTTGTTTAGGAAATTACTTTCACTTATGTGCCACGAGGAGTTCTGACAAGGTCAGTATTTTCCTAACTCAACAAGAGAGTTTGAAAGCTGGTCACCATGAACACGTTTCACTGGATTTTCCTGTACATATTTACAAATCAATCTCAATGTGATTATATGCTTGTGCTCAAAATATGTGATACAAATACTTGCTTATGTTGGAGAATGGCCAAAGTCCAGGCACGAAAGATCACTGTCAGTGTACTATCAAAAATATCAACAACTACATTAAAAAAAAAAAATAAATCCCAGAAATTATTTTACCAGACACTTCTTCACAGTACAATTTTTTAAGGTCATCCAGTACTTCCATTACTCTCACTTTCTGATCAGATAAAACCACTGTTGTCAACAAAACTGTCCACAGGCTCCAAGAGTCAAAGAAATAGACCTCCATATAGAGATTTGGGCTGGTACTGTATCTACCACTGTTCTGTACATGTTTGCAATGTGCTGATGCACACATTGCCTGCTCTGGAGAAACATTGAACGTGGTGCTGGAGTCTGTTCTGTAAAATGTTACCACAAAATTCTCAGCTAAAGAGTAAACACTTTAATACACAATAAGGAAAAGATCTGTTAACTACTTTTAAATTGCAAGAACACAGCATCCTGTCAGAAGTTAACCGTTAAGTGTTTTTAAAGAGCCTATTTTGCGGGTGTTTGAGGTTTGCTTGTTTAATTTCAATAATTGTCTTAACTGACTGTAAAATAATAATATTATGCTATAAAGCTGTTCACTGTAATAAGTGGGCTTGTGACAAGAATATCAGCATTTTAAAAAGTTCTGAGCTGCCACATCATCCTGCTCTTTGAAGAGGAAAAGAGAGCCTCCCCATAACTCTCATTTTCAGCTTGGTCATTAGTTTCATAAACAAGATGTGCAAAATAAGCACTTTTAGGTATAATTATAGGGCAAACCTAACTTAGTCTGGGGAGCTGGAAGTATTCCTGCAATTGTATCTAAATTGCTTGGATTCGAAACACTGTCTCGTTTATTCTGCTCGAGGGGAACAAAGCAGGGTAGTGTATACGAAGCGCAGCTGTATGCACGCGAAAGGATTCAGGACTCATTCATCTGGATGTGATCATATGAGTTGAACGTGTCATGAGCCAAAATTCACCCAGATCTTCGAGTTCGTGAATGGTGATACACGTGTCTTCTAAAGGGGATCCAAAGGGTAAGTAACCACAGGTAATTGCACTGAATCACTCTTTTTTTCTGCATAGCTATTACTATATGTAACCCATATTTCTATATATATGCTACAACAATTGTAACAACACCACAACCACAATTGGAGGCTACAGGCGTCAGTTTGTCACTTCTCTGAGGAAAGGTAAGAAAAGATATAGGAAGCCAAAATGTCCACTTTTTTACATTTGGGTTAAGGAATCTCTTAGTCCCCTCCCCTATCCAGGAAAAATGGGTCACTTCAGTTGCTGATGCTATTACCAGCCTGCCCCACAACATTTAGTCTCCTCCTTCGGCTTCCAAAGATGGAGGTGACCTTTCTGATGGATTTCAAGAGTTCTCAACAGTGCACAGGCTTTTTTTGAGTCTCGCTTGGGTGCTAGGGCTGTTTTCCCCAGGAAACACAATTATTTCTGATCATATGGAATATTGCATCAGTTCAGAAAGTAAATTAGCTGTTACCTCTTTTAGCAGAAGTGCATCTATCCCACTCTCCTTCCACACGCACCCCTCCCCGCAGTGTGGAATTAATGATACAAAATAATAAGAGGAGAAGTTAAATGCCAAAAGATTATTTCAGCTGTGCCATGGCTGGGCTAGCAGTGTGTCTGATCCTGCCCAAGAGCTACCGCACAGAGAAGAGCAATAATAGTAATAATTAGAGGGGTAGAGGTTTTTAGCACAGAGATGGCTTATTTAACACTGAGAGGAGAAGGAAAGGGTCAAGACTGAGTGAAATCATAAGGGCAGAGTGGAGAATTAACCAGTTACTCCTTTTTGCACCCCCTCCTAACAAATGATCAATGAAAAAGAAAGTAATACGAAATAAATTGAAAGGAAATCTTTTTAATGCAGTGCGTTGGAAATGGCAAAATTCACAATGTCTTACCATCGGATTGTGAGAGCTTAGCACAAAACATAATTCAGCAGGATTTTTTCAAAGGACTGAATCATTTTTATAGGCTTTTAACATTTTCTGTTATGCGGGCAAAGTGAGCGTGAGCAGGAAAATCAGAGACGGTGTCTCAGGGCAGTAATCTGATTGCCTGCAGGCATCAGCCATGTACTGGTGTGTTTTACGCCCATAACATCGCTAAGTTGAGTAGACGCATTGTGGTAGGTGAGGTACATCAGTTCTTTAAGACTGCAGGTGTTATCATCCACCACCAGAGCAAGTCACCCTAATGAACTGATTAATGGACCAAGGAACCACGAGCTTTGCCTCTTTGGTGTTACTTAATCCAAGAAGTGGCTCTGTGGTAGGAGCTCCTTCCAAAGAGGCTCCACACGAACCTCCGGAGCCTCTAGTCCTGGTACCCAGCATCCTCCATCCCCAGCCTCAAGCTTATCTGTCCGGTATTTAAAGACAAAAGACGGAGCACAGCTCTTTAAGGCAGCTCTGACCAGCAACGTCTCAGGGCTGGTGCTGCCCGTGGAATAACCACAGAAACCACCTTAACAGATCATCTCATTGACTGCAGGATGATTGGGGTAAAATTAGTCAATCCTGATGAGGGAGTCACCAGAGATATGTGTTTATCTTTCCGGCATTATAGTGTCTGTATTTGAAATACCTCCGCTCTCAGAGCATGCCTACTGTCAGAGCCTATTGACAACACCCTTAATCACCAGGTTCTCTGTATTTCCGTGCATCTCTCTCTCTCTGGTATTTTTAATATATTTTGCTTCTGCTTTCAACTCATCCACAAAGCTGTCAATTTTCTGAAATGCTTCTCTCACTCTCTCCTTCTCCATGCACGTCTACATTTCTGATGATATCTGGATAACTCAAATGAAAGGCTGAGCATCCTGTTTTAAAAGTGAGAATATTCAGTATTGCCAGCCCGTTTTGGTACATTTGAAGTGGTTTAAAAAGTTGGTCTATTTGTGTGCAGTTCTGTAATGAGGTCTCATGGACAGCAAAAAACCCACCACACATACCTCTGAGGAGCCATTGACAACCTTAGCTGACACCTCATTTTAGGCTGGGGTCCTGGACTTTTTGTTCCTTTATAAAATTACATTTATTTTCTTCTCACTGTATTTGCCCTGATTTTTTTTAAACAGTTCTACTATCAGTCTCACAACCTTTGTCTTTACGTGCTGACAAAAATACATCCATGGTATTTAGAGGGAGCTGATTTATGGATGAATTATAGCAGATTAGATGAATAATAAGCGAATCTTAGTTGATTGACACCTTTTCTTTGCCTTTGCTGAAAAGATGTTTTAGGTTTATCCCCAGCCTGCAGGAAACCTAAGTATCTCTAAAAGGCAGAAGGTCAACCAATATGGTAAAATCTATATGGTTCAATGAATCTTTTTTCCTCACCGGGTCTGGGCACAGCGGGACTCTTCTGGTTTTTTTTATTTCTTTTCCTTAGCTTTTTTTTCATCCAAGAGGGGAAATCTACTGGTTGGCATCCCCTTCAGAGGGCATTAGCCAAACGTGCAGGTGTCAGTTCAATCCCTGTCCCTGCCAATGTCCCTGCTGGTTTCTGATTCTAGCTCTCCATCAAACCAATGCTGCTGTGAGCAGGGCCTCCGTGACCCGCAAGAAAATTTGTTGTTTATCATTTATGTCCCAGGAAATCAGTTTGGGTGGGGCACATCATATGAAATCCCCACTCTTTTCAATCTCAGCGCCCCAAAATTTAGGCCAATGTGGTTTTCCTTATTTATTTCTTTACACTCTGGAGACCTCCATGAGGTGTGGGGGAAATCACCTTAATTTTTAGAAGTTTACACCTTATCCTGCCTCTCGCATTAGTCTATTTGCTCGGGAGATGTGGCTGGTGTTGGAATAGCTGTAATATTTCAGAAGATAGGTCATAATTTCGCATGGAGAATATAGGCTGAGCATAGATGAAATGCTGGAGAATAAAAGATTGTCTTCCCAAGCAATTCAGTTGAGTAATATAGGGCTGGATTCTGAAGGTGCTGGCATTGGTTTCAAGTATTTACAACTGTTTGGGATTCGGTCCATAAAGAGAGAATAAATAGACCATAGATAGGCAGAGTTATTTTTTAGAGCCATCTCCCAAGCATCATCTGTCCTTTATAGAATTGAACAGGCTAAAAAACAGTGTCAAGAGAAGGACAACTTTTTGTTCTTCAAACTAGGAGAAACCCCCCAGATTACCAGGAAACATCAATGAATATATTTTCTCTTCAGATTCAGCAATCTCTTTTTAAAATTTTTGAGAAAAGCTACAAAATTATTATGAAGTTAATGTCCTGAGGCACACATGTGACAGCACATCTTAATTGTTTAATACAAATGTGTTGAAAAGCTTGACATTGGATTATATTTTTGTTAACTTGCCTTCAGAAGAGGTGCACATACATGATTTTTCCTTTCCTCCCTAATATTTTGAATTTTGCAGTTACAAGTTCCTCTCTTTGCCCTAACAATCTCAATTTCCCTGAAAACATTCCTGGGTTTCTTCTCTCCCCAGATGTCTATGCTGAAGATTGAAATACTCCAGCTTTTCTTAACGTATTCATCCCTTATACACAGAATTTTTACCTGAATTCAGCTACAGCAAACAAACCACAAATAATAATTAAATAATTAATATTGACATTAAAATTCTTCATTCTTTAGCCTTCCATGTTGCAAGGAGTGCAATGGGAAGTGCCACGCAGAGGAGGCAATGCTGTATTTTAGTGCTATTTTGGGTTTTTTTTTGTTTGTTTCTTGTTGGTAAACTTGTGATAAGAACATTTAAGTCAATTCCCTTGCTGAAAAATCAGGAGGAGATTGTGTGAGAAAGTTAATATTCTGAAGTATAAAGGTCATGCTGAATTCTAAAGCAAAACCTTACAATAAAGGTAAAGCAAAAATATTTCTACGAAATATTTCATGGGTTTTTTGTTTGTTTTCTTTTCATTTATGGTATCATGAACAGAGATTGGTAAATCTGTATTGTACGTCCCTTTATTGTATGAAATGCGGACTCCGACAACATTATGCAAAGAGGAGTCGGTACTATTGACACATTCAGTTTGTTAAAAAAGAAACCATATAAATAAATAGATAAACAAAATCATGGTGGCAGGGAGAATTGTTAATGACGTGATGTCAGTGCTTATGTACTGTTTTAGTGCCTGACCCATCATGTTCTCTACATCTGCAATGATGCATTTTACACATAATTTTTGAATGTAATACAGTACAATTATACTACAAATCCAAAAAATAATAACATTTGGGAAAAAAATCTGTCACCATTTGGAAAACATAGCAAAAGATGCCATAAACGTATAAGGCTACTTAGGAATCGGATTTTTTCAGAGTGCTTTAGGTAATAAGTGCAATATTGTATGTGCCACACTTGCGCTTTTTACTGTATGAGCAGATTCCTACTATTGCTGAGTGCTCAGGAAGAAGATAGCCCTAAATCCTTGGATAGTCCACGCTACCTGCTGTTGACTCTCTTTCAGGCATCAGCCTCGGACCATATTTAAAATTTATTTGGCGAGCAGTGCACTATGTAAATATCTGGACTTCGTGCACTCATATCACAATGGGGCCCAACCCTCCTTTCAGCGAGATTAACTCTGCGAGACCTCCTGGGTCTGGCACCAGGCCCTATATAGCAATAAAGTCATTACTTACTACTGAGAAGTCATCACTCATTACTGAAGACGTTACCATCTTGCACTGAATAAACTGTGGATCCTGGCAAAACTGGAAAATGATTCATGCAATCCTGAACTAAAATAATTACAACACTTAGCCATGATGCAGCTCCACACATCCCTGAAGTGATGAACGAAGATGAATTAATTGCTCTTTCCAACACCCTGTGAGGAGACTCCTGTTTCTATTCAGGTGAGAAAGCCACTGAAGGGTCATCAGGGTGGAGGAAAACTGGAAGATCCTTCTACAGAAATCCTCCTGTGGGGACACCATGAGCTGGAAGGATGATATTTCTCCCTGGAGACGGGCGAGGATGGTGCTTGAGGATGTGTGGGAACCTCCTCTTTCCCCCCAGCCCCATGTCTGTACCAGTGCCCGCTGGTACCTGGGACTGAGTTATAAGACGTATTATCTTTCCTTAAAAATTCCTGAAGGGCCAGAGAGCAGCAGGCAGCCTATGGTGACAATTCCTCTCAACCAATCCCTCCATTTCTTTTCCCAGGAAAATTAAATCAATAGGACAACTGGTTCCCTCTTCTGTGACATAAAGACACAACCACGAGTCCAATGAAGGCCCACCAGAGGCGTTTAGTGATGAAAACTAAATGATGAGCAGCTCTCCCCATCACGATCACCGGGGTAGGAGAGCACAGGGACTGAAATGACTTCTCCAACCTTTTCAGGCAAACTGTAGCCAAGCCAAGAAAGAAAAACTGCACTTGCTAAATTGAAATTCTTCTGCTGCATTGGCTCAGACTCACCCCAGCACATCTCTGTTTAACTACCTGGTAAAACAGAAAGCTGAGTCTAATGTTGTTTTTAAATGCTCTTTGAAAATTACACTTGAAAGACACCTCCTCCAGTATTTTCCCCACTCCTCAACCCTCAAACCAGAAAAAAACCAAGAGCCATGAGATAAAATCCCAAACCAAAACAGAATATGTGACCTGAAAATATCTGTAGATTCTTTCTAAAGTTTGAACTGTTCTCTCTTTTTCTACTGTAGAAAACATGTTTATTCCACAAGTGTAAAATTTGATTGTGTAGAACCCAGAGCTATTAGCCTTTTGTTCCTGTAGCATCATGCCAACACATATTTGAAATATTTTTTTTTCTAATATGCTCTGCTTTGCTCCTGAGAATAATAATAACCCAAGCATCTGTTATTTAAAGAAACAATAATTCTATGGGTCTGATCCACATTGCAGTTCTGGATATGCTAACAACTCATTCGTTATGTAAAAATGCTTCCTTTCATTATAGTTATTTTTCTATTTTTAATAATCTGTCAGCACTTTCATTATAAATCCTGATTATCAGTGGTTTGCAGCAAAACATCTTCAAAAATACCAAGATTTTTGATGTTGACGGAAGAGAGAAGAGTTTGCGGAAGGTTAAAAGGATACAAATACATGAAGGCAGGCGGTCTATTGTGGGTAAACGGTTGGGCAAAAGCCTCTTTGCTGGGTGTTAGCGCAGTGTTGCTTTTTGGAAATGCATAAAGGTGAAAGAAACTCGAGCTGCACAAATTGCAAGTCCGTGGTTTGTACCAGGGGCTATAGTGACACATCTGAAGTAACTATCTGTAGGATTTTTTTTATCACCAGGAAAACTCAAAAAATCAAAGCTTGATTTTCTTCTTCCTTTCCTCAAGGTAAGTCAGCAATACCACCACTGATGCCAATGGTGTTATACCAGTGTAAAATTGGGGTGAGAGAGAGATGAATCAGCATCCTAATTTATTGCTTCCTGTCAAGGTATTATTTTTCTTTTAGGGCTCAGTCCTACGGTTCCCCAGCACAGCAACCTAAACCAGTGGTACTGTGTCTGGCTAAAGGTTACTCGCAACAAAAAATAAAAAAGGGTTTGTTTCTTTTTCTTTTTTGAAATGTATACAGAAAAACAGCAAGCCTGTTTGCTCCCTTTTTGTCCCCACAACTTTTTGCAATACCAGAAATATGGGCTTTGTTGCACGCTGCGGTCAGCCTGGAGAAGCAGGAGTACACCGTCACAAGGACCGCAGGAGCAAAGAAGGTGGAAGCGGGAACATTTATATTCAGATTCCCGTCTCCTTTTTATACCCATTCAATTAAAAACCTACAAAACAGCTGGATTAAAATACACATATTGCTCACCCACCCTGCTGGGCAATTAAGCATGAATTAAGTTCAAAGTTCACTCTCCGATCATAGTTATTAAAGATATGCTTCCAGTAATTATTTGTTTCCCTTAGGGGAAAAAAGAAAGGGAAAAAAAAGAATACCAGCAAGATCTATGAAGCCAGGCACTGTTTCATTTCTGATCCCGCTTGCACAAAACAGGTGAATCCCACTCTCACCAGATACGGTGGTTTCATTTCAAAGGTGAAAAGAAAATTGCTGTGTTTTTACAAGGACTGGCGATGGGTATTTCGGAGATGCTCAGCCGAGCCCGGGTGCGTGCAGGAGGGACAGGTTTGTCACGGTTTTCTCCAAGCACCCGGCGTGGAGGGCTGGATTTCTGACTTTCATAGCATCCTTTCTCGGAGAAGACACTAAAGCATTTCCCACCACATACCGCTTTATGGACAGTTATGGTGTGCCCGTCACCCTCTTTTGTTTTTTCTCCAGAAGATGCCTCAGGCAGCATCTCCCTTCCCCTCTGCTGAGCCAACAAGGACATCTTCTGCTGTTCAGAAATGACTGACAAAGGCCAAGTCCTAAAGTCCCTCCTACGTGTAAAATGCCCACGCTGCCTCTAGGAATTTCACCTAAGCAGCAATGGCAACCGTCATAGGTGAAAAACAGTGTCGTCAGGACATTAACGAGCTATTGTCTTTTCACTGTGAAAAAGGCCAGACACCGAGGAAGGGCTTAGCACAGAATAAGGTCCTGCATCCTATAAGCACCTAGTAATAATATATTTATTAATATAGGTATCCTTAATGCCATTTCTTTCATAAGTCTTCTATATCCAGGGTAAGCATATTCTTTTAAAACTGCCAGCCTTACGATCCCTATAGTGTGTTAAAGATTGCCTGGAGTTTATTATAGCTGTAAACATTTAATGACTGATGATTAAATGCACAGTGAACTTATTAAAACCTGAAAGATTTAATTAAATGTACTTGGCAGGAGATGTAAATTTAAAATTAGTTTTAATAATTCTGCATGAAACGTAACATTTGTTGAATAGATGCATCTAATCATGAGAGACTTTTTTTTGTTTTTCTCCTATTTTTAAATCTTAAGTTTTAATCCACTTTCCTGTTTCTCCCTTGAAATGATCTAAGGGGAAAAAGTACAACAAAAATTGACAAACAGGTCAAATAATAAAACATGCTCCTGGCAGGAACCGTGCTAGGAATCCTAAAAATATTACTTTAATGCCACTTAAGAAATAGCAGCAATATTTGTTTGAAGAAATAACATCACCCCAAATAAGAAAACTAGCACCTAAACCAAACAAGGCATTTTTGTTTTTCAGTTCGTTCCCCCAGCTTTTGGCTTGTACTAGATTCACAGGAGTAGTTGATACCAGCAGTGAAAACACATTCTTTATTCAGTATCTTCTCATTAGAGATTACTACGTGGTGGAAAACACATCAGCTTCCCATCGTCTGTATCACATTACTCCAGGTTGCCCGGAGTCAATGTAATGTGTAATTTTAGTAATGCAGCATCGTTAAAATCCAGCCATTTCAGGTTTAGAGGTTCTACCTACGATCTGAAGCCACAGACAACTCAGTACCTCCTCGTTATCATTTGTGAAACACACACACATTATTGTATTTGATACAGTTTAACGGATAGATGCTCTGATTATGCGTAGCATTTAATGTGACTTTTACCAAAACTCTTATTGCGTATCATGCTTCTGTTTTATTGATTTTCCTTTTCCGTTTGGCCATCTTTGGTGCTCACATACGTTATATTTTGCCCGGGATGCTGTCTCCCCCGAGGGCCAGCACGCCTACCAGCTTCTAGATCAGAACCCCTTGTAGCAAGCAAGTTTTAGATGTGATTATTTCATCCCCTAATGGCTCATTTCAAGACACTAACAAAAGCCGAGTACTAGGCTAAGAATAAGAACGATGCTAATTTTCTGCAATAATTTAAATACATAAACTAGCTTTGACTCTCTATACCTTGTTTCCCAAGTGCTGAGTCCTCAATTAACTCTTTCCTAATCACCTTCCCTTAGTTTATGAAAAGGTATCCCTTCCTCCCGTCCTCCTCCTCAAATGACATTTTACATAGCAGAAAAATCAAACCAGCATTATAAATAACTTATTTAGTGTGTAATTATTCCTTTTCCAGATAGCATCCCTGTTTAAACGGAGGCGAGTGGAGAGATTTCCAGCGCGTGAGCCGGGGGGGGTGCACGTTGCATACCAACGCCGTGGCTTCTTATTTACATGTTGCTCATGTTTATGCAAGTTAAAGACAAATACAGCTGCTGCTGCCTTCCCCAGCAATCCCAGGCACCGGCCAAGCCACAAAAAGTGGCCACAATCAAGCTCGTAACGAATTTTTCATGAGCCGGGGGAGGGGGTGGGGGGAGATCTGTGCGATTTTCTTTGAAAAAATAGCCGACATTTTCAAAAAACAAATACCATACTTTCATTTCAGGTTCTTCGGTGGCTTTCATGTTATAGGAATATTTGCTGGTGATGAAAATGCTGCGGAGCCAATCAAACCGCACTGCTATACAGCCTGCCGCGCTCGGAGCCCAGTGTTTAAAATAACCCTTATGCATTATTCATTAAGAGTTGATGTTTATGCAAATTACAGAAGCATGTGCCCACCTGGCCATCATGGGTTAATAACAACAACAACAACAACAATAACAGTGATGATAAAAAAAAAAATACACGCACAGCCTCTCCCCAAGCAAACTACCAATCTTTGAGCCATCCCCAGAATCTATATATAATCAATGACAATTCTCCTTCATTAAATGCACCGAAGAATTGCGATCCTTACCTGGTTAGCTCTGTAGGACCCTCAGATTTTCTGGATGAAATAACTGACTGTGCATGCAACCAATAAAACTGAACTGAAAAGCTGATTAAGGGCACTTACTTAATGCAAAGCCACTCACTGAATATTCATATGATGCCCGTGTTTATGCAAATTAAAGCAAAAGAAAGCCCAAGGGGATTGGTTGCCATAGCCCACAAACACTGTGAACAGCAGAAAAATAGAGAATAGTGACAAATAAATCTTGAAAATCATAGCTGGGAAGGAGAGCAAGGAGTATCGTAAAATATTAAAATACTTACATGAATCACAGTTTTTTAAGAGCTTTATCTAATCATATAATTTTTAGTTCCATCAGGTATTTTTCTACAATGTACTAATCTGTAATTATCATCATCATACAAGAGAGTATCACTAAAGTTTGTCAGCTTTGTTTATTCTGTAACTGTGTAAGCAGAGTCCTTAAGCATATCAAGTAGGTGAAAAAATAATTACAACAAAAATTATATTTTAATACATTAGGAACAAAACCCATAGGCTTGTGTTACACTTTATTAAGTCTTTCATTTCAGGCTGTCTTCTCAAGCGAAAGGATAGAGAAAAGAAGAGTGTGCCAGTGGGAGCCCGCTAAAAATTAAATTTAGCTCCTTGCTATCTTAATTTTGATGTGTAGCTGCTTCATTTCACATGCAGGCTTGCACGTGATATAGCTAATATTATTGTTGCACTGGGCTTTTTCTCAGTCTGAAGTAACTTTGAAAAGACCACGCTTTTTTACAACTAAAAACTAAAACACATGTGAAATTTGTATAAGATGCTGTTTCTCAAATCAGGTTCAAATATATCAATTCAAGTTCTTAATATGGTGATCACTAAAACTGATAATGCTTTTTTACAATGAGATATTTTAATATCTGAAAGATATAGTATATCAGCATCGCCATTTCCCTGATAAGCGAGAATATATATATGTATAAAAATCCTACTCTTCTGCAGTATATTACATTGTAGCCTTTTCCATTTATTTCTATCAACAAATTACACTTTCAAGAGAGCTTCCCATTTGTAGATAACTATGCATAAATAGTGCCATTGTTATTCAAGTTTTAAGACGGATCAGATGAAGCCATCTCATACAAGATATTTGAATTATGGTTCAATAGGTACATGTGTCTTTTAAGTTTTCTGTGATTTCCACCGATATCTGTTAGCAGATAACTTTTAAGCTGAAAAAAACCCAACAACCACCAAAATAAAGCCCAACAGAAGCTGCTCCTCCATGGGCACGCAAGAACAGGGATTGCTGGCTTGTAGGAAGCTGACGGGCTTCCCTTCCTGGTAAGATGAGTTGAGATCAAATGCAGCTTCTCAGAAAGTGGAGTGATGGTCCTGCTGCAGAAAATCGAGGCAGACCCTTGGCTTCATCACCATGGAGACTCCACTGCCAGTTTTGCTTGTGAAGACCATCCCATTCTCACATGTTTCCACTAGTCCTAGAGAGGACTGGGGAATTTGCCATACCAGCTTATGACTTCTGAGTTGATGCCATTGCTTGTTGGGAGATTCAGGACCATGCAGCAAGGCTACTGGCTGCAAGGTGCCAGTGGACATGTCCTGTTGGTACCTGAACAAGGGCAAAGAGACTCTTTGGCCATGGGATGCCGAAGCTCCTTGTGGGTGGCAGAAGGCATGAAGCAGAGGGCCCTAACAGGTAAGGGACAGGCTGCTCCGAGCGGGGAAAGGAACCAGGCTGGCCTGCTTGGATGACAATGAATTCCTGCCTGACTGAGGACCTCTAAGGGCAAGAAAGCTAACTGTAATAGGAAAAAAAAAAAGTGAGGTGCCACGCAGCCCGAGAGAAAAGCTGTGTTCTGAAAGATGAACTTTCCAAAAGGTCAAAAAATTCTGTAGGAGTAGAAATGTGCTTATCTATGTCTAATTATTTGTCTTGACTTATGTGAAGGATAATTGTGCTTAAAGATCCTTGGAAAGTCTATGTATCTTATGGCATCAGCATTACCACAGATAGCCAAGTAGTTAAACACAAAATGCAGAGTGCTCACATGTTTATGAAAGGCTGGGTCCTCAACTTGAGAAAAAGAAAGGTATCTGAGGACAAGGGCAATTTGTTGCAAGGGTAGAAGACAAGGACAGAGACCAGAAGACCAAGAGAAGAGGCAGTCCTGCATTCACTCCTGTACAGAGGAGGCTTATGACAGGAATTGGGTTCTCATGAGCAGTTGTCTAATAAAGATCCAGCAGGAGATCAATCAACTCGTGAATATAACTATATGCATTGAAAAAAAATAATGGGGAGAACAAACACATGCTAATTTCCTCTGCATCGCCCACAGAAGAAAAAAAAAAAAAAAGGAACACTAGGACTTTTCTATTTTCAAGGCAGGCATGGGGGAATTTCAAATTATTCCATGAAGCTTTTTGGAAAGTTCATGAAGATCTGATAGGACTCAAGTGCTTCCAAGTTTTTCCATTTCTTCTTGAGAGAAATAAGTCTAAAAAAACTCTTTGCTTTCAGAGAAGAAATGTCTTCCCAGGTTGGACACAAGACCAGCTGGAACATCATAAATATTCAGCCACTGACTGAGCTGGAAGCGCATGTGACCATTGATGCAATGATTTGGTGCAGCAGCATCTCATTCATAAGGTAAATGGGTATGCAAACAAGCAGGCATATTTAGGAAGTAGAAATGAGAATAAGAATATGAAGAAATTGTGAGGGGCCTTAATCAACCTTTTTTACTTTACAAGGACCACAGTTAACATCACTCCTGGCTGCCAGCAGGTAATTTTCCAATGGATTGGGTGGGATGGGATCAGTTGTGGGTGGGTGAAGAAGGTTGAGGTGCTGTTGGCTTTTCCAGCAGTCTTTAGTCTTATTCTCATGTACTTACATGCATTTATTTCGAACACTTTGCACAACGTGATTCAGAATGTGCTATGGAGCTAGCTGCTTCTTTCCCCCTTCTTTTTTCTTTTTCCAAAAAATGGAATTTAAATTTAAATAGTGGAAGTTGGCAAACTGCTACCTTTTCAACTCTAGCTTTAGCAAAGATGTATGTATATGACCTGATTCTGTGAAGTGATATTTCTGCACCGTAGTCCTGTCAATCCCTCACCTTTCAGGAACACTAAACCAATAAGTAAATTATTTTAAAGAATAAAGGAACAGAGAAAATCTAATCTATAAATTGACTTCTTTGTTCTGCTGATTGACTAAATGATACTTAAGCCATCTCTAAGTGCCTGGAGAAAAATAAAAGGCATTTCTATTGTGAAGCTGAACAATTAGGCAATTTTAAAGCATGGAATGGCAAAGTGGAAAACGCATAGTAATAAAGTTTTCCGTTTTTCTCTCCCCCATTTATTTATTTTTTTTTCCTACAGCAAATGCCATAAGCGGAGCAGAAAAGGAACTTCACTTTCTCACCTCTGGATTACTGACAATACCGGAGATTTAGCTACTTTCCAGAAGCCCACATGTGGAAATGACTATCCCGCCACTGTTTCACCATCATTGAGGTAAAGAGGGGGGAGCTGTGCTGGCTTGCCCTTTCCTACAGAGATCACGTGCATCTCTTTAACCTCAGGCGTTCACACTGTTTCCAAAGCTGAATGACAGAAAGACATGCAGAAGAAAACACTTCATACGCTCACCCAAATGGTGCGTATCTCCTGGATGTCCAAAGCAATAAAAATAGTAACTCACACCACAAAACCCTACTGATGCGTGACTCAAACCTTTTCAGACTTACCACACTCCCAAAGATTTCACCTCACATTTTGGAAACGACGGTGCTGAAGATGTCTCCATAATAACAGGTTTGTTGCTCCTTGTCAAAGCAGCATGTCTGCATGGGATTCAGCTCCCTGCGTCAGCTCATCTCTCACCATTTTCCCTTCCTTCCTTCAGCAACATTTCCTTCAAACCTCTTTTCATGTTTTTCTGTCTCCTTCTCTCTTTGTCCTTCTCTTGTCTCTCAGCTGCTGTCCTAACAACCAAGTATTTACTCCTAGTTAGTGACTTCCCTGCTCTTCCCACCAACACCAAAGCCCATTTCAAATCCTCCCTCTCCTGGCATCGTCATTCCATCACTAGCTATTTGCGAGACAAGGCCAGTATATACCCATGCCAATGTAACTGCCCAGACACACTGCATCAGGAAAGTTTGATCCCATGTAAGATATACATAGGTTAGGCATCATGGGAAATTAGACCGAGCTGGGAAGATTACAAGGGAACAAAGAGGAAACATAACGTTGTGTCACATACCATTGAAGAGTCAATAGAGAAGACTGAGAGGTGGCCACTCAAAAATTACACAAAAAACATTCCAAATTTGTTTTAAAGAAAGCCATTATACTGTAAACTATCACAGGAATGCCTGGAAGATTCATCCATACCAAAAAAACCCAAGAAGTGAACTTTTTGTGCTAGTGGAAGTACTGACTTCTGAGATAAGAAAAGCATTACCTCCAAACAGAAGTAAAGATTAAAGAGTGTGGAGGGCTGTGTGTGTGTGTGAGAGGGTGGAAACACCTTTTACAGTGTTTGTGCCATTAGCTTGGATGAGACAAAAATACAATTTCAGGGCAAACCTGCTACGATCAGGGTAAGGGGAAATTTGTGCTGCAGCCAAAGATTATTTTTTTTTATGAAAACTGGTGCAAGATGGAGGAGAAACGAAAGAGCAAACATTTATTTTTATGACCTAATGGGATTTTAAAATTAAGCACAGCAGGTGGAAAGATCCTGTGTTATTTAAAAAAAAAAAACCTTGCATGTCTGTACATGAAAGCCTGCTCTCTTTTCAAAACACTCTGCTGTCACCTAGGGTACGGGAAATCAAAGCGTGGGATAGCGATGGACTCACATCTCTTTCCACAGGCAAGTAGTGCAGTAGGGGCATCTGGAGCCAGGACTAGAACCAAAATCCAGACGCGAAAGAGAAAAGCGTGAAGGCCCTACTTTCAAAAAATCACCTCTGGATTCTAGTACTGAAACATTGTTCTGTAACATGAAGGTACAGATTATGTGCTGTGAACAAAGTCCTGCAAGGTCTGGAAGCTGGCTACCCGGGTTGGAGCTGAGGTCCCCTGTGGAAAATGTAATTTTGCATAGGAACTGAAAAAATAAAAGTAATTACCCAAGCCTGTATGTGAAAGGTGGCAAGGCTGACAGTGAGTGTTAATAATCTGATATGTGTTTTATACCACTTCTTTAGTGAATGTGATATATATGATATTCAGCAGCAGGAATAAAAAAATAAAGAATTTCAGTGTTTGCGTTTTTGTTTTTGTTTTTTTTTTTCTCCTTCAAATAGCAAGTATTCTGTATCTCCAGGTTGCTCGGGATGAATGACCTAGTCTGGGCAAGTGGTGAAGAGTTTCCAAGGATTTGTATTGTCCCTTTAGGGAAGGGAAAATTCAGAACAAAGGATGGCTCTTATTGCGATGCTCATTCTTGTAGCACAAAAGAATGTTTCTCTTCCCTATTTTACTTCATGATAGAATTAATAATGACTAAAGACTCTTCAACCTTTTTCAGCCTGAAACCATGAATTGACTGCATGGTTTTTAAAAGCAGAAATTAAAAACTTGTGGGGTCAAAAGCAATCTGTCCACCACTCCTCTGTCTCTGAAAACTTCAGTTTAGGGACTCAAAATCAAGCACAAAGAATAAACCTGAGCACGGGATACCTGCCACTGAGACGTAAGATTCAAGCATCTTTTTTCCTCCTGCCTTTCAGTCTTCCAAATATTTTTTCTAACAAATTAGCTGAGGGAAGGCAGGGAATGCAGCATGGACAAGTTCCAACTGGAAAGCTTGAACTTTCCAGAGACATGAGCACTGTCATCTGTACACACTACAAAACCCAATGTACTTCCTAATAGAGCAACAGTGGGTTTATTGAGCATGTGGGTTTATTTGCTTTTCTTTTCCTGAGAAGAGACAACAGTTCCCACCCAAGGCCTACAACACAGTTTGCTAACACAGTTAATAACCCTTTTTTTTGTAACCTGAGAAAAACCCATCTGGGAATGCTCGGTCTCCATTTTCTTTGGAAATAAAATCAAATACTGTCCCTCTCCTATGTATTACACGCATGGCATGGAAGGGTTGGTGCTTTGATGAAAAGTCAACATATGACAACAAAACTAACACATTCGATATCAAAAAATATACCAAAGTATTCTCAGCATTTCAGATACTCCTCTTGCTTGGTGCCTCAAAGAAATTGTTTTCACAACTGAAGCAAGGTGACAAAAAAATATGTTTATTTTATGTAAAGCATGTAATAGAACAAAATGATATATCTGTTCAGAATAATTTTTCAGAAAGGGATGTTCCCTGAAGGATGGAGTCATTCAGAAAAAGCTTTCAGAAACCAGCACACTTACTATATTAATCTTTTTTTGTTCCTTTATCAGATTGTTCCTGAAGACAATTCTTATGATGAGGTTATGTTTCCCATTTTGCCAAAGGAGGTGACCTGAGAACAGTTGTACCTCTCTCTCTCAACAGTCAGATTACTGACAACAAGAAAAGGGTTTATAACTGGTGACTTGACAGCAGATGAACATCACAGCCAACAAGTCCCAGATACAGTATACACCACAAACAGGTTACAAGGGAAACCACAAAAGGTCCTGGTGTCAAAGGGCTCCCTGGGTGCCCCGGCTGATGTAAGCAGACAGCTTTTGGTCCCTTAAGGAAACCTTTGGGGAGGGCAGCACATTGGCCAGAAGAAATACACCCAACTGCTGCTTCAATAACGGTGTAGTTAATGCATTACACATCCCTGTTTTAATATAAATACAATTCTACACATATGGGTCATAATGGGACATATTCAAAGTCTAGTAATTATACTTCCAAGAAAATCTTACAAAAGAGAAATTGACTGTAATGCTTGCCAATTAATGTGCCTTTGATGATGGTACAATGGAGGAAAACCATAAAAGTAATTTTTGTGTCTCAAAAGGCTGAGAAAAAAGTAACATCTTGAGAGACCTAAGGTGGCATTTGTAGGCAAAGGTGTTCTTTGCTCTCCGCAGTGTGCAATAAGAGCTGTTGGGCTGTATGTTGTTCTAATAGGTTATCCTTTTCCAGTGTTTGAAACTCTCATTGCTAATAGAAACCATAGACCTATTGGATGGCTGTGAAGGTCTCAAACTCTGGTGCTTAGTCATTACAGCTATCAATATTTTAGACCAAGTTCGATAAATATGGTTCTTTCATCACTTCAGTGAAAAGAACAGATAAGCGCAACTTTCATGACCATAAAACGTGGGAAAAAATTTGAGAGGTGAACAAAGAGATCAGAGCCCTGACAAGATTTTTGTAGTCTGTGAACGCTACAGATTTCAATGCTGTCTGTAGGTGTGCTGGGGGCTTTGCACCCATCAAAAATGAAGCTAAACATAATAACCATGTGTCAGAGTTCAATGGGTAAAAATAACAGCACTATTAGTTGAATGAGTGAATTCATTATAATGTCTAATTTGGGAACTATTTGAACACTGGGAGTTTGCAAAGTGCATTTGAACATTATTGGGGTCTTATCCTCTAGAGAAAAGATTAAGAAAGAAAAGAGGATGGAGGAGACAATACAAAATATGCAAAAGAGCCTTGAAGAGAAAAGAAAGAGCACAGACTAGGTTTTTTCAAATTTGGTCTTTCTTGTATAAGCGGTTATATTCCCTGTGTCTGTGCAGGACCTCTGTGTACATGCACATATGTACACATCTCCAAAGAGACAGATAAATAGCTCAATGATCATTTATATTTAAATTCCTGAAACTCCATGGTTTCACTAAAAATCTGCGTAACCACTTTTGCAATTCTGAGGTTTCACTAAGAAATAAAACTGCTAATACAAGTGAGAGCTAGCTATTCTATCTTTCATAACAAAAGATAGAAAGTCTCTGTAGCTGCCCAGAACCTAGTACTTCAGAATAACTCAAATATCCATACAAATTGAATTACATTGAGGCGCAAAAATTGAAAATCAGATAGCATCCTACTTCACTTTATTACTGAAAAGGTACAAACAACTTTCAAATTGCCCCAAACTTAAGTGAAAATACATTTTGTGAATTGTAGAACTGGTCTACTAGTGCAGCAACAAATACTAGAGCACAACAGGTGGTCATCTCTACACTTTGCATAAACCTGACATTCAAGATACCCACCTAAATGATTACAAAAAGTTTCACAGGCAAAGCATGAAGACCTTCTGATCCTTATAATCAAACTTCACTGCTGTAAAAATCTGGCCAAAAAATTCTTTAAGTTTTTCGGTGGTGATTGGGAAAGAGGTATTTTTATTAGTTTTCTTATACTGTACTCTGAAAAAATCCGTTTTCACAGAAATGAAATGAAGTAAACTGCTGGTGATTGATTAGCAGTAATTTGTGAGAAATATTTTCCAAACAATATTGCATTTGTCAAAATATATAAAAAAAAAAAAAAGATGACTGCAACGTATCGTTCCTATAAGGCAATACATTTTATTTTTGACTTTTATACGTTATAGTATAAATCACAATATAGCACTTATACATATAAACATTGAAGTAGAAATAACCATCTGAAACAAAAAACTTCTATAAAAGGTTATTTTTGTATTAAGTAAAAGTTTCATATTGTATTTTTATGTCTTAGAAAGGCTATTGATATTTTCTGTGGTGATAAAAACAATTTTCAGGAAGTTGTCAGTCCAACCTTTTTTTGCATCAGTGATGAAAAAATATTGTCAGAAATCTCTGCACAGCTGGGGATCATTCACAAGGGAAGAGGAGGTCTCAAAAAATAAATACCAGATAGCTGATGTGCTGGGATACCACAATAAAGAGGAAGATGGAGGAATTTCTCTCCTCTCCTGTTCAGAGGGTCTTTCATACATTTTTCTAGGGACAGAGGGTAAGATGAGAGCAGATTTTTTTAATTACCAGAGTTTCTGGAAGCTGATAAGTTTAAATGAACTGTAAAGGTGAGAGAGGAAACAGACTGCAGCCCTTACTTCTGGCCAAGTCTTGCAGGTTTTGGAGCAGCAGCTATAAGTCTTATGAGTTTATCAGAAGTCTCCTGCTATTTGGAGATTTCCTTGAAGAGCTGGTGGCTGGTATCAAGAGATTGCGTGTGACTTTCCCCAACCTTTTTTTTTTTTTCTAATGAAAAGCCAAGTTTCCATCCTCCTGACTCTGGAGAGAAGCTTGCAGATATGACGTGAATGCAAAGACAGAGCCTCTGCACAAAGAACTTCTAAAGCAAATAAAAATAACCCAAAATGACTATATATGTATTTCCAGCTGCTCCTGTGATTTTGGGACTCAGATGGAGGATGGCCTTGGGTCAGTAGTATTGCTGTTGCAGGCTAAGTCTGAAGCCCAGACCCCAGCCCTGCTCCCATATGACTAATCCCATTTGTTCTGTTATCTGAGCTACGCATTTTCCCTCTGATTTCCAGTGTTTAAAGATGCTCTGCAGCAGGGACAAAACTCAAAGGTGGAAATATGCTCGCTGTGATAATTTCACCATACTATTACCCATGTGATTAACAAAAGAACTCACATCAGGGGTAGCTTGAGTGGGCGCTGCAGAGCTCGTGAGATGAGAAAAGTTGCCTCATTAAAATAATTCGAGAAAGAGCAAAAATAGACAGCCTCATTTTACATCCCTGCATTAAACTATGAGAAACTCAAAAGGTGGAAAGGAGAAGTCGCATGGCCAAAGGGGAACACAAACAGCAAGAGACACCAAAGCTCTGTCAGGAGTTTCTACTAATTCTACCAAAGCTACAAAGTGGTTGTGGAGTCAATTTTTCTCCTTTTTCTGACCACCCAAAGGGACAGAGTTCCTCAAGAGGAGCAACAGCAGCAGAAGCACATAAAAAACAGATTACCTTTGATTTTGTAGGATCTGGATCAATGATTCATCCTATCTGAGTGAGGTAAAGAATAATTTCTGTACAGCTACAACATCCAGTTAAAATTAACGACCCATCTCCTGGGAGTATACATCCTCACAGGAGCCAACACTAAGACGTTACCTCATAAAGATGAAGAGATTTTTACACTTGTTTTTTTGGGTTCTTTATGAAGACAGGTTTCTCTCTTAAGACCAGTGAATCTTTGTTGTTGTTCATCCTACCATTTTTACATAAAGCAAAATATTTCAAAAAGTGGTACAATATTTGTGATGTTCCTATGAGCAAACAGTATATTGGCCATATGTGTATATTGGGGCTGTTGGTGGATGAGAAGCTCAACATGAGCTGGCAATGCGCACTTGCAGCCCAGAAAGCCAACCCCATCCTGGGCTGCATCAAAAGAAGCATGGCCAGCAGGGCGAGGGAGGGGATTCTGCCCCTCCGCTCTGCTCTCGTGAGGCCCCATCTGCAGTACTGCATCCAGCTCTTGGGCTCCCAACATCAGAAGGACATGGACTGGTTGGAATGGGTCCAGAGGAGGCCACAAAGATGATGAGAGAGCTGGAGCCCCTCTGCTGTGAGGACAGGCTGAGAGAGCTGGGGTTGTTCAGCCTGGAGAAGAGAAGGCTCCTCGGAGACCTTATAGCAGCCTTCTAGTATCTGAAAGGCACCTTTAAGAAAGCTGGAGAGGGACTTTTTACAAGGGCACAACGGCTTAAAACTGGAGGAACATAGATTTAGATTAGATATCAGAAAGAAATTTTTCACTCTCAGGTTTGTAAGGCACTGGAACAGGCTGCCCAGAGAAGCTGTGGCTGCCCCATCCCTGGAGGGGTTCAAGGCCAGGTTGGACGGGGCTTTGAGCAACCTGGGCTGGTGGGAGGTGTCCCTGCCCAGGGCAGGGGGGTTGGAAGGGAAGATCCCTTCCAACCCGCAGTATATACTCCCAACATCAAAACCCCACATTTATCTCTGCCTATGCTGACTCCACACTTAAGGTGATATGGTCACAGAACATCACGGTCCTACCAAGCCCTAAGATGAGAGTGGAGGCTGAAAGCATGAGCACATGAGGCCTCCTAGCACAACAAGCATAGGAAAAAATGGGAACAAATTTATTATCATGGGCTGCTGAAATGGAGCCACGGCAGAGAGGACTTCATGGGGACCAGGAAATGCCAGGTGTCTGGGGCAATCTTCTTGGCACAGTTCAGTAGTGGACAGCCCAGCAAAACTGAGGACACCCAGCTGATAATATTTCTTTGCAATGATCAAGCCCCAAATGACTCTTTATTTTACACTGCTGCTGTTATTAGTTGCACTGTAGTAGCAGCGATGGTCACAGTGACAGATATAGGCTTTGTGCTGAGCAAAGAACAACAACAACAAAAAAATAAATCTCTGCCTTAGAAGACTGTACGGTAAGTCAGCGCAAACCAGGGATACCACCTGAAAGACAACAGTTATCTATAGACGGTCATGCTTTCTGTAGACACCACCATAGTCTTCTCAGGAGGCTATAACATGGTTATTGAGCCCATCAACTCCTCCTTCTTTCACAGGGGAAACAGGACTTGAACCGGGAAAGAAGCTGCTGAGATGAATTGACAGTGCTGGAAATGAACGTCTGGACTTTATTTTCCCTTTGCTGATTTCCCACTGATTTGTTGTCCCTTTCATGTCACCTCTTAGCCTGATGGGGAAACGTGTCAGCTGGGAAATCTGCCTCTCCTCACCCTCCATCTTTCCGCATATTTTAATAACTTCACCACCAATTTCTGACCTTGCTCTAGCTCCTTACTTTTACTTCAACAAGATCTTTTGCTCTGTTACCTTCACATGCCATCCTTCACAAAGTCCTCACTCTGCATTTGAATACTCCTAACATTATTTGTGTTATCTAGAATCCCTATAAAATAATTTGCGTTGTTCAACTCTTTGGTCTGCAAGCTTTTCTTACCTTTTTGTATAACGTGAAGCATAAGGAGGATGTTGTGCTATGAATCGAGACAGCACCAGCACTCATTACTTTCTTGTAGCTTCAGCAATTTGCTCAATCTTATTGCACGAACCAAACAAAAAACTGAACAACATAATGCGGCTCATGTGCTATATCAAGCTGTGAATTTAGAATGGCCAAAAGCAAAATTTAAATTGGGCAACTAAATATCTGAGCTCAAACTCTGCTCTTTCTGCATATCCTCACCAGTGAAGCTTGAGAGTTCAATTGTTAATGTTATGAGAAGATGAAAGAACACAGACCTGAACTAAAAAAAGGTTTATTTTTCTAAGTGAAGCAAATATTTGTGAAACAGTTTTCTACTATTTGTTCATTTCTGTTAGCTGGCCAGTGATCAGGGACTTAAATCCTGAAAACGTTCTTGTATCCCTTGGTTCTGATTCAGACAGGAGAACAAGCCATTGCTACATTTTTGTATTACTTTTGTGTTTTGTCTGGGGTGAGAACAGAAACTCAATAACCTGTTTCAAACACTGTGGCTTTTTGAAAGGCTTTCAAGTCCTTCACAGCAGAACTAGCTTCCTGCTCTCATTTCACATGGGTCACGTTGCTCAGCATCCTCAGATTTATGGAGACAGTAAAATGTTGCTGCAAACCTCATCTTCTGCTCTACTCTTTTGACCACATCATTTTTTTCTGTGGCCTCCTGCTTTAGCTTCCCTTTTCAAATAATAGTTTTGTTTCCCATTTTCGAAGTTGTACACAGACTTGGGAAGCTGGATCTCACTCTCAGTCCATGAAGCCACTTCCCTGTGTATCACTCAAACAAATTATTTCTCATTTTGTCCCATACCAGCCCTCACACTTCCAAGGAGCTGCCAGCAGGATTTATGTTCTCCGTTTCAGCAATGAGGTGGGGGACCAGAAAGGATGGAGCCCCTCTGCTGTGAGGACAGGCTGAGAGAGCTGGGGGGTTCAGCCTGGAGAAGAGAAGGCTCTGGGGAGACCTTCCAGCCCCTTCCAGTCCCTAAAGGGGCTCCAGGAGAGCTGGGGAGGGACTCTGGATCAGGGAGGGGAGTGCTAGGACGTGGAGTTATGTTTTTAAACTGAAAGAGGGGAGATTTAGACTAGATGTTAGGAAGAAATTCTTTACTGTGAGGGTGGTGAGCCCCTGGCCCAGGTTGCTCAGAGAAGCTGTAGATGCCCCTTCCCTGTAAACATTCCAGGTCAGGTTGGACAGGGCTTTGCGCAACCTGATCCCATTGAAGATGTCCCTGCTTATTGTGTGGGGGTTCGACCAGATGGTCTTAAAAGCTCCCTTCCATCCCAAACCATTCCATGATACTATGATCCCATGAGGGGAGCCCTTGCATATGGGCCTCATTTAAAACAGCTGGGGATCCCCAGGCTGTAAGTCATTGTCATTTTTGTTATGAAAAGTAAAACAATGGGTTCCATAACTTGTTCAGCCTTTTAAGAAAAGAGGTGCAACAGAGTCATTTGAAGGCATCTGGGATTTTCAGATCAGGAGATACTGGAGGAGACCAAGGCAGTAAGGAGATCCTCCTGGCTTACCAAAACAGACCGGGGCAGGTTCATGCTGTACTTGTTGGTTGGGGTCCTCTTCCCATGCATCTACTGCAGACAGTAACCTTGGCTGAAAAAGGGAGATAGACGCACTCCCACAGCTACATATATTATATCTGTTTCGTTCAGGGATGTCAACAGTAAGAGCCAAAGGATCCTTTTGCACTGATGGGCTCACATGTATTCTTTATTACTCTTTAGGATTAGACACCTGATACTACAGCCACTTAACACTCACCCACACAGCTTTGATATCTATTGACCTCGGTGGTAGTTTACCAGCTAACGTGTTCCAATGCTTCTGAAAACCCCCCACACCCCCACATCTGCACACATTTGACAGCCTGTCTCTGAGTTTAACCAGCTCAGTGGCAGCATTTGACACCTGCATCTTGTATTTTACCGCTTTTTACACACTGAAGAGCTGAATAATTACCACTAAACAGTTATTTATTCAACAAGACAGCTCTTGCATCAGAGGGCAGTATTAATCCTTCTGTCTCTTCTTCCTACTTGACTATCTACAATTAAGAAGGCCAGAAAACACCCAGACTTTGCTGGGGGAAAATAAAATAATAAAAGTGGTGTTGAAGTAGAAGCATTAAAAGAAGAGCAAATAAAATTGCAAGGATAATTACCCTGAAATATTTTAACCCATTTAAAAATGTAATAAATAGGGCTATTCACATCTATCCCCCAAGGACAGTATTCTTCTATAATGATGAAAGGTAAAATATAAACCAGTGCTGCTAACATTATTATGATAATCCTATGTACTTCCACAGCTGCTTGCACTTAACTGTTTGTGGCATAAAACATTTTTGGTAATCAAGTTCCTTCATAGTGTTTTGTTTCAATATATATATATATATATTTTTTTTTTAGTTTAAGGCACAACTAACCATTTCTACAAATAAACTGTAACAGGGTACATCCATGCAGCAATTTTCCCCAAAAAATCTCTTCCACGCATAAGCTCTGCCTCCAGCTCACAGGTACTACCACCAACCTCAGCAAGTTGTTGTATCAGCGCAGGTTCTCTTTCTTGGAATTCATCTACTCTTTAGATGTCCCCCCCCTTAGAAGAAAAAACCTTTGCAGGCAAAACCGCAATTCACCTTGGTCCACTTTGCAGATGCTTGACATGCGACAGCGCCATTCTTGGGCAACTAATCTACAAATAGGCTAACGGAGCACTTTTACGGGGCTGCTTCTAAAGAGCTGACAGTACTCTGGCACTTCCAGCCATTAAAGTGATGGATAAGACACATTATTTTAAAGCTCCAATATACTCATCACAAAGGAGGAATACACACGAACATGCCTGTGTTGACCCTGCTGAGCCAGAGACGATGCTGAGCCAATGCGGTGAGCCCTGGGGGTCTCCAGCTGTGTGTCCCACCCGGATCCCTTGCCGTAGGAGAGGAAGGGAAAGCCTGCCTCCACTCTGCTCTTCCCGGTCGGCAGCACGTCCCCACAGAGAAGCGCAGTGCCGTCCCCCGTGGCAGGCAGGGAGGAGATGGGGGCTGCCGGCCGTGCGTGCCGCGCTTCGGAGGCTCGGAGCCAGCAGAACCAGGGGACAACCCGCACCAGCACCGCAGCCGACAGCACGGACCTGCTTCAAGCCCCGGCCATAGAAAAATCAGCGTTATTCACTTTTCAGAGTCAACCCTAATATTTTATTCTGGGCTAGGCGAGAGTCGTCCCAGGGATAATTAAATTAGCTGCAGAGATTGTAGTCCCAACATGTAGTTTCAAGTGTCTCCCTGTGCAAATTACCTGCGGGCCATGATTTTAGTTACTGCTGGGTACAGTAATGCTGCCTGTGTTTAGTGATCCTGTAGTTATGTTCATCTAATTTTTGGTTCACATGCTCTGTGACTGAGCTGACAGGATTTTATCATGCATCAGCACTGGAGCATGACACCAATAATCTCACAGATGTGCCAGCATCACTCAGACCATTTTGCTAGCAAGCACTGTAAAAAAATATTTGCACGAGGTATTTTAACCCACTCATTACCTGCAAAACTGATTGGGCGACCGCAGGGCTGTATTTTGCCATGGAACAGCACAGACCAGGCTCTCCGTGCCACTTGCTGCACCACCAAAGAAGCTAAAAACAAATGGTGAAGTTTTTTCCAAGGAATTTGAAGAATATCATGTATCGAATTCCTCCAAAAAAATCCTTTGAAGGATCTCAGCCTCTGTTTTTTTGGGTTTGTGTTTCAGGGTATGCCCCTGATGGAGCAGATAATATGCATTGAAGTGATGTGAGAGAACATGTGTGGATATATTCAAGTGTCTGTTGCGACATTTGGCACCTTTCAATGAAAAGCAAGGAGAAATGGACAAATGACTGACATTAACGTGTCACCGAGTAAGTGCAAGACAAACATAACAGCACGAGTAGCAGCAAGTAGCAGCACAAAGCGTTGCCTGTTCGTGGGGATGAAGTGGCACAGAAAGCAGGGTGAGAACAAATGAGACGCATATTAAATTATTGCTACAATTATTCTGTTAATAATGATGCACAGAGACACTCATCTAATATCTGCCTAAATTTATCCTGTGGGCGAAAGTAGTCTTTCTCCCAGTACATAAATGTAGACTAATTAGTGATACAAATGCTTGATTTTCATTTCTTGCACACACAAATGTAAATCAAGAGTCTTCCTATAAACTAAGTTATGCTAATGCAAACTGATAAAAGAACAGAAATGAGACCTCGAAAATCTTTTTTAAAAAGTTTCTCTATTATTTTTATCTATTTATCTGTTTATTACAAATAAACAGGAAGTAACACACATTGGAGATCTTGATTTTTTTTTCTCAAACCAAGAACAGAAGGCCAGTTTGCACATGCTAAAGGTATAGAGTGGTGAAAGAGGTCTGAGGCTGGACATGAGTGATATGATGACTGCAAAGCTTTCATAGATAGCCTTGTCTGTTTCTGTTACTGTACCACGGCTAGAACTGCTGCATGGATGAGCTGGGAATTTAGGATTGATTCTCTATCACTAATGGGTAGTCTGAGGAAGATGAGAAACAGATACAGCTCTAAAAGTCAGATACTGCACCTTGGACTGCATCTTAGACAAGAAGGATGAGCTGATTGGGTAGTTCAGTTCTTGTTCCAGAGTCACAGAATCCCAGACTGGCAGCGGTTGGAAGGGAGCTCTGGAGATCCTCTCGTCTAACCCCCTGCCAAAGCAGGGTCATCCAGAGCAGGTTGGACAGGATGGCATCCACGCGGGTTTTGAGTATCTCCAGAGAGGAGACTCCACAGCCTCTCCGGGCAGCCTAGAAGGCCGATCCCAACCCAGAATCCAGACTTGTACCAACAAAGCCACATCCAGTGGACCCGTTGCCAACATGGTATCCCAATACGCTGTCAGCCCTGACCTAACTCAGCCACCCCTGGCCAGCAAGAGCACAAGTGGGCAATCACAACCAGCTCAAGCACAGACCAGTAATGACCAAAAGAAGTCAGCGACCTATTCCTCTGCTCAGCATTACAACTGTGTATGCCATTCCTGGAAGGCACTTGTCCAATTTATTCTTATCTCCAGTGATGCTGAATTCACAGACTCCTCATGCAAGCTGTCCCAGTGCTTCAGTACTTCCAGAATTTCTTTTTCTTAATGTCAATCTTCAGTTATTCACTGCTGCAATTTAAGATTACTGTTTCCTGTTCTTCCTCCCATAGACATGGAGAGGTTGTTCCCTGCCTCTCTGTAGCAAACCTGAAAACTTCTATATCCTGCTTCAGCCTTCCTACGCAGACAACCCCACTTTGTTTAATCTTTTCCACATGGGCATGATTTTGTAGAATTCTGCTCATTTTCATTTTTTCCTTGACTGTCTCTGCAACTGGTCCATATTTTTCTTGATGTATAGTGGCAAAGACCAGGTATGCTACTCCAGTTGAGACCTTAGCAAAGAGCTGCAAAACAACTTCAGGGCTTTACAGGTTGCATTTCTGTTTATACCTCCCACCACCACGTTCACCGTGGCGTGGAACTGTCGGCACATGTTCAGCACGTGAAACACAGCTGGCCCCTAAAGCTTTTCTCCAGTTATACTCCATCATATGTTCTTGTAGCTAATTAATTGTGCTCACATGCAGTACCTGGTACATCTCCCTGTGAAGAGGACATCTGCAAAGTCCCAAGAGCACTTTGAATTGCAAGAACAAGCTCCAGCACACCGGCAATGCCTCCCAGCACAAAGCCAGCTGCAAATGCAACAAGCATAAGCTTTGTCCTGACAACGGGTTTCTAATGAGAACATTGATGATTTGGCTGATGGAGTACTGCATACCAGCAGAGCTGCTGAAAGGTGAATATTGTTTCTGTACAGAAACGACGACAAAGCCAAATGCATAAGAGCTCCACATTCTTTTTAAGTATACTTGACATATATAAATAAGTATTATTAATATATAAAATATTATATGCATATATAAATATTTTGTTTAGGTATGTACTTTTATATACTTTTTTTAATATATATTTGACACTTTTTCCACTGTGGTCACTATAGCACTAACATCACATAGCTATTCTTAGAGAACCGGTATTATCAAGAGTTTTACTTTACACTAATTAGTCTTTCTTACTAATAAAAAATAGTTAAAATCTGCTTTACAAAGATTTTTATTATCAGGGTAGCTGAGGAATGCTGAATTCACTGAATTGAACACTATAACCAAGCAGAAATTTCTTAAAATATATTATAATGCTATATAGAAAAATGTCTACCAAAGAACCCAGCACAGAGCTTATATTATTCTTACATAACTTATTTATGTGTAGTCCATTTCTTTTATGGTATATTATAGAAATGGTAAAAGTTAAAATTCAATTAACATTCTGAGTAACTTGGCGTAACTGAGTTTCAGCCCATTCTTGCCATAACCCCAGATGCAGTCATTTTAGATCCAAAAGTCATCTGTTACACTCAAGGCTTCCACATATGAAAAATCTCCTGTACTGGTAGCTAAAAAAAATAATTAAAAAAAAAAAAGTTAAAAAAAATATCTGAGGAAGTTTTTTTATAAATTGGAAAATTTAACATGGAAGATACTGAGGTGTTTGAACTCAGACTGCTGAGAGGGCAGAGGGTAGTCTTTTTTTTATGTCAATCCTCTCTTTTTATGGCAATCCTGTGCTAAGGGCAATGTAGACTTCTAGTTGCTCCAAGGGAAGAAACGGCACATCTATAATCCCTCACTGGTTGAAAAGTGCAGCATAGTCACATCTTTATGTCTTAAAAGATGAGAGGTGCCACTCGCTGAGTTTCACATCCAATATGTTGATGTCACAGTGGTGTGAAATATAGGTACAAGAAAAAACAGGTTTGGGTGGGACAAGAATCATGAGAAAATGACGGGGCATACACAGAGCCCATCACATCTGCAAAGGGTGACGTGGAGGTGATGATTCTGCTCTAAGCAACTCTTTGAAGGGGATAAAATTTCACACAGAGATTTGTAAACTGTCAGTAGGATGCCTATGTAGCACGCTTTTAAAACTGTGAACTTCCGCAAAAGTACAGAAACAGCACAGCCACACAGAAAAGACCACGCTCGGTGTTTACGGTACTATAGCACAAGTTTTTCCAAAACCCCACCCCAAGTCTTTTCCAAAACACATGGCCACCCGAGACAGTATATTTTGCAACATACCTTCAGGCTGCAAAACACAGACCCGGGTTGATGGGCATTGGGATGGGGCCAGCTCTAAAGCCCAGGGGTCAGGATGAAGCCTAATTGGGTCATGGATTAAGCTGAGCACCACTGCAAGTGTAATTGGCCTACATCGTAAGGAGGAGATGGTGGCTTAACGATGTTCTGGAACTCTATAGAAAAGCTGGATCTCAAAAATACTTGGAACTTAACAATTTTTGTCATGTTCCTTGGAAAAAGTAGGCAGGTAGGAAAGAAAAAGGATGTTCAAGTAATGCAACTTTGTAAAAATTAATACAATTGGAACCCTGCAAAGCAGGGGTGGGTCCAGAAATGGGCTTTTTAGCAGATGCTTCTTCCATTGCTGGTGGACTTACCATGAATGCCTCCCTGCTTCTTTGCTACTGCACATTATGAGGTGAAAAGTGAACCTCTGGCAGATACCCAGAAGATTGAAGTTATTTGATCTCCCGACCCGAGAGACATCCACACTGAGAACTCCCCTTGGCTCCTTTCCCTGAGAGAGAGAGACTTCATGTCCGATGTGACCAGCTGGACTACAATGGGATGGAGCTACACCTGTCCTGCTTCTTAATACAAAATGAATGCAGAGGGACAACTCTGCTTTCTCAAAGTTCTTCCAAAGTTCAGTAAATTGTTCATTTTGTCTTATGATCAAGGAATAACAGAAAATCATTCTGCCATTCCCTGAGGTACCGCCTGTCCAAAGCCCGGGACAGTATTTCCATTGAGGGTGACCAACACATAGCTGATGCAAGGATGAGACCTCGGCTTGCAGGAGCAGGGGTGGAGGCAGAGGTCTTCAAAACAGGAGACTGATTTTCTTTAAAATTTTATTAAATATCCTACCCATTTCACTTGTAACCTTCAGCGTTTGAGGACCTGCTGTTCTTGCTGTTAGAGCTGTTCTTGCTCTCCCTGGGGCGGTCATAAACATTTACACTGAATTCACGTGAGTGAAGTCTTACTGCAAAATCTCAACTTTTAAACTTCATATCATTGTTCTTTTCGCATTTTTAATGAAAATTTGTCCTTCTCCATAATGTATTCTCCAATTCTTTAGTAACAGCTGGAATACATGTGGTTGTTATATATACAGAGCACTGGCAGAAAATGACCCTTAAACATGCTTCTTTCAACAAGTTTTGACACGAAAATATCTGTAAAATCACCATCATTTTCTGCATCAGCTGATTTACCATGCAACAACATTTAAACCTAACCGTACATACCATACTATTAAGATTTTTATAATGCTGCTTGAAGAAGACTTCAATAGTCCAGCAACATCCTCCTGGGGATATTTTGGGAGTCTATGCTAAAACTGTCCAGAGCACATCAAACTAAATCAGAAGATCCTATTTCATAGGACATCTGTCAAGCAGAACAAGAAGGTTTTCTTACAAAAACTATCATTTTTGGCAATCAGAAAATCCCCCAGCAGAAGGTGGCACATTGATCAAATGCAGTCATTTAAGATTAGTTTGTAATCTTTGACATCAAATGTCCACCGCTGAAGTGTAATGTTTTCCCTAATCCATACTATTCATCTCCTATCATTTTGCTGGGCACTCTGAATCCACCTCCAAGCCTTTAACATAAACAAGTGTCATAGATTTGCTAGGTTTGCCTTGGGAGAATTTACAAAGAATGAGTAACTAATATAGACTTCAAAATACTGGTAAAAAAAAGGCGTTATTGGGAGCAGGCTCTCTGTCCCTCCCTCACTCTAATTCTGGAGGGATGCCACTGGATGCAGTGAGACTGCTTCAGATTTATATCACCAGAAGAGAAATAAGAAGAGAGCCCCAGATGCTTTGCAATAGTAGGTCGCAGTTTGAGGGACTGCAAATAGTCTTCCATCCTGCTTTTATATGGCTTCAGCGTTGCAGGAAATTTAATGTCCTTTTTTCAGCCAGCTGAATTCTTGGTGTGAAACTCAGAAGTTGATCTAATACTCTCGATAATTTGATTGTAGTATGGTTTTCCCTACTTTAGTAGATATCAGTAATGAAAAAGACAATTTCACTTTTTTTTTTTTTTTTACTTAGCAGTCAGTGACTTCTACAGTGAATGGAAGAGAATCATTCTCTATTAGAATGGTTTATACGGGGGCTGCAACATTCAATACACTGTTACGCTGGAAAGCCAGGAACATTTTAAAATAAATTCTTGTTGAACACGTGGATTATTACAAAAAGCACTGTTTTTCAGCAGATGGTTTTAAGACGGGATATTCGTGCAATGATACGCAGAACTGCACTCATCCAGTGCAGATTTTCAGGTTGCCTTCTGCTCAATATTTTCTACAAAGAACTAAACCTGAGCAGGAGGTTGCAGCACCGCAAGTTCCCAAGCTCTCCTATACTTCAGCAATACGTCCTGGTTAAAATGAGACAATGCATCCGCATTTCTTGCCTGTAGAGCAGGTGCTGATGGAGGGTGCTAAAGGAGGGCTTGTTGCATCCCCTCCCTCATGAAACCTGCCACTTTTTGAATCTACTGTGAAACCAGATGATGCTTCACCAGACCCGTGTGAAACTTCACCCCTCTCCAGAGCGTGATGGTCCCTGTAGGGCAATGCCAGCTGCAGAACTACTCTCCAGGTGGACTGACACCCAGATCTTCAGGCACGGTTAGGCACTCAGGGCTCTACAGTTGCAAACCTCCCAATTCTTTAAAGTCTGCTTTTTCCAGTGCCCCACTATGGGGCTCCTCCAGCGATGGGTTTTGTCTAGCCATTTTGAAATGAACAATTCTGAAAATGTTGCCTGGAGCACACACCTTTGAATGTGTTGAACACCTTACATGCCTACAAATGTCAGTGGGAATTGAGAGATATTTCTTATTTTTTTACACCTTTCTTTAAATGAAACTAAGAATATCTTTTCTGTAGAAACTGTCGTAATCACTTGTGCTCAATACATATGATTATGTATAATTAGAATAAAGCTGGTTGATGACATCATGATGAATTCACTCCAAGACACAGCTGTGCAGTATCTGAATAAGTTAGCAAAACGTGGCTAAAGGAAATAAATGCCACAGATGTAATTAAACAGTTCGCATCCATTCATTCATCCCCTGCTAGTGTGGCCAACAAGCATCTATTCATGTTGATGAGAGGGAAAATTATCAGTAACTCTAGCCGTATTTCACAACTCTATGCACTGCAATCGTTAAAAAAATTAAATAGAAATACCTGGCCGTGCAAATCTCCCCATAAATGACAGTCTGTCATGCAAATGTCCATAGCTGTAGAGAGGTGGGGGTCAGTCGCTTCTCCGAAGTAACAAGCGATAGGACAAGAGGAAATGATCTCCTGTTGTGCCAGGGGAGGTTTAGACTGGATATTAGGAAATTTTTTTACACTGAAAGGGTTATCAAGCATTGGACCAGGCTGCCCAGGGCAGTGGTTGAGGCACCATCCCTGGAGGTATTTAAAAGACGGGTAGACGTAGTGCTTAGAGATGCGGTTTAGTGATGGTTCTTGTCAGAGTTAGTTTGATGGTTGGACTGGTGATCTGAAAGGTCCCTGCCAACCTGGGCAATTCTATGATTCTGTGATTCTATGATAGTTGAAATTTCCCCCTAAACTGTTTTGCACCTGACCAGTTGCATGGTTTTAGCCCCATTACAACAGGGCTGACAAGTCAGCACAAAACAAATTTTGCCTGAAACCGAGACTGTGAAATTCTACAGCGCAATCAAGGAATCAGCAGTGGTAATGACAAAGATGTGTAATGAACAAAAAATAAAACCACATGAAATGTGATGCTGCATTCACTCTGGCACAGCTAACATGTTTAGGCTCCAAGAAGCTGGTCCACCTCGCTTTGTCAGGTTACAACTTACCAGCCCAGGTTGGAACACATTTGCAGCACAACACTGACAAAGTTTTCTTAGGAACTGTAATTTTTCAATGGAAAAATTTGCACTATTCTTTTTCAACCTTAGCGGCATTTACAAAACAATTCAGCTAGATAAAAGTTAGTAAAAATTCTCATTCTTCAAAACTTCTCCTCAGTTTGGTAAAAGTGATCTGCAGCAGGCAGGTATTTTTCAACACACAGATACACACGTGTCAATCAGTGACCTGAAACAGGGGGAATACTACTCACCTCTAATTCCACTAATAAAGGAAAGAGAAATGTCATGTCGGTGTGGATTCTCAAAGGAAAGGAAAAGAAGGTTGGGGATTTCTGCCATCCTAAATCATCCTCCTCTCATTACACCTTCGTGTGCAGTTTTTATTAATGGTGTTCCCTAACAAGAAAATCTTCCATACAAAATTTCATGTGATTCACTGCCTAGTGCAGACAGCCTTCGTAACACGTCCCTCTCAAAGATGCACATACAGATCTCTATTTTAAAAAGAGCTCTGCACAGCGCAATTGGGTCCAAACTTACGAAAAGACTCAGTTCCAATTTAATCCCCTAAAGTGGTGTCAGACTTTCAGAAGAGCTCAGTACACAACAGCTCAGCTCTCATTGTCACATACACGGCCCAGGGTTTGAAGAGACACTAAAATGTGCTGATCTCTTTTTGAAAATGTGGTTACTAATTTTGGTGCCTCACTGGGACAAGTTCTTTTGAAAGTTTGGTGCCCAGCTGCTGGTGCCAACTTTTTCTGAAAATATGGCCTTTTGTGACAGAGTCAGCATTCATTGAATGAAATCAAGGGAAAGAAAAAAAAAAAGATTAAAACTCTTCTTGAAGAAAAAAGGAAAATAAACTGACTTCCATTGATATTCCTTTTTTGAAGTATTCTCATTCAGAAGTGCTATGAAGTCCTGAACTTAGCAATAGAAAGAGACAGACTTTGCTCAGGACATTTATTTGGGCTATGAGAATGCCAGCGCCCTGATTGAAATGGTATCCTGCTTTCTGGTCAGGTCTGTTTATGGTCTTCCTGCAGCAGCTAAGGAGAAAATGTGCCATTTAATTTGATAGGTTTCACCTTCCCAATCCCAGACAGAACACCATGCAAGGCAAGAGGGAACTGGGGGTTGTAATAGCCATTTTAAGCCAACAATGGTTTTGAAAGCCTTCTGTTGAAGTAATCCTAAAAATTTCCAAAGGGCAGAGTTACCTAGCAGGTATTGAACTGGGGGCCTTTGTCCTGCTTTGAAGTCCCACCTGTCATTGGCCTTTCAAATTATCTTGAAGAAATAACATCTGATTACTCCATTTTCTACATTAAAAAAAAAAAAAGTAGTTGGTATATATATTATTGTATAGATATATAATATATAGTATATTGTATAGCTAGTTTATAGATAAGTTTTCATCTGCTGACTGGGTGATTTAGCTTAATTACATTTTGGAACCTTATTTAAAATCTAAGAGGAAATTTACGACGACTTTTATGGGCATACATTACTACTATCGGTTTTCAGTTTGGCTCAAAGACTGAAAACACAAATATGGCACATTTTGGACTTAACTTCTGTGGACATGGGAAATGCTTTAGTTGGCCAAGCAAACTAGCTCTGCTGGGGGGGTAGGACCTGGTTTGGTAGCAGCACATCACGCTGAGTCGGGAATTAGAAGTGGCAGGGAGGGATGTTTGGGGAGCAGGTAGTTGCTCATCCCTCCCAGCGGGTGCTGCTGCATGACACTCTGCAAAGCTACATTTCAGGCAAGCGGTTAAGACAGGGAGGAGGGAGGTGGGCAAGCAGTACATACTTGGAAAGCAATTTTCTTTTTTTACATAATAAAACAGGATTCGTTGACTACCACATGCTAGGGAGGAAAAACGTATTTCTGCTAAATACGTATTTCTGCTAATAGCAAACTGTAGAAGTGACACAACTGACCTGTACTTAATTTGGAAAACATTTTACAAAGTTGAAAAAAAATAAAGTCTGCATGAGATAATTGCTTGTGTAGACTGCCATCTTAGTTACCTGCATTTTACAGATTTCTAAATCTAATATGCGTGCACATAGGCACAAACATTGGCGTGCACGCAAACAAAACACACAAATGCACCCTGCAGAACTCACGCAACCACTTCTGCCCTGCCAGACTGTCCCGATTCCTTGCCAGGCACCCATGAATTAGTATATTACAGGTGTTCTTCCCTATACTGCAAAATTTATTACTGTCATGTTCATCAGCCATCACAACTCTGAAGTCACAAAGACTATAAAAGTAAGAGTCTGATTATTGATTTATGTTTTTTATACCTGTCCCCTGAGAAACTTACTGCCCAATTACAAAAGCAACGACATTGCAATTGCTAGAAACAGGAAAAGATTTGACTTTGTAATAAAGTTTTGCTAATCTACGTAATCAAATAAAACTCAAAGTAAATCAAATCAATTTAGAATGCATGCACACATACATACTCCTGAATGTGAGTGTATCAGAAAAGGAAAAAAATGGGGTTGAAACAATTTTCTATTCAGTTATTCTTCTTAAGATAAAGGAATTAAAAGTACTTAGGGTGCGGTTATTTTAGATAGGGAACAATGATAAATGCTTTCTTTTTTTTTTTTCCACTGTTATATAACTGATTCAACAGAAAGTCCGGTAAAACACTATTGCTTTCAAATGCAACCTGGTGCTCCTAAAGTGTTACCTATTTTGTGCTATCAACTTCCTTTGAAAGTCCATTGTTTCAAACAGAACAATGTCCAAGTTGCCTGATTTTATATTATGTCTAAAAACCAATGTTAATAGATGCATACATTTTAAGCCTTGACAGATCTACTGTGATCACTAAATCTGACCTCCTCTGTATCACAGGGCACACAAACTCAACCATGAACTTATACACTGACCCATAATTTATAGTAGAACAATAGCAGATACTTCAGAAAGATAAACAGTCATATTTTCATTATTTCCAATGATGGGGAACCCGTCTCATCCCTAGGGAAGCTTTTTCATTCATTAATCAGTGGTGAATATTTTTGCCTTACTTTTAATTGAACTTTTTTTACTTTCAGCTTCTGACCTTCTTTTATAATTCTTCTATTACAGTGCAATTGATTTGTGTGCAGTGAATAATAGCGCCTACTTCCAGGAGCAGTTAGCTCCTCGAATTATCTAAATCATCTAAACACTGTATGAAAACATTGTTCGCAGGTTCAGTTTATAGTAAACACTTTTTTTTCTCTCAAATAACTTTGAACAATGACTTCTCCAACTTTTCAAAAAACGTAGTAGACAAATTGGGGATCCTCCAAGTTTTACAACATCAGAGTTTTAGTTGTCGTCTTTCTTTTTTTCACAGATTAGAATCATGACACTGTCCCTCTTGAATACTGTCTGATATTACTGAAATACATTGCTGAAATAAAAACTAAAATTTTCTGCTAGAATGAAAATCAAAATAATCTGATAGCACCCTTCATATCACTTCACATACCAATCTGAAGCCAAAGTCCGCTCCTTTGTTACAAAACTAGATCAAGTTAGGACATGAACTCTAGGAGTTACATTTACCCAGAGGATGCTAGAATAATTTTATCATTCACATGGACATAGGCTGTCACTTAGTATTGTGGCAGGGAAAAGGCTTCCCACAGGGAAAACCTTACTAAAGTTAGATTTGCAGCTAACTGACACCATTTCCCAAGTACATGTTCTATCCTGACCTAATTTTCTAGAAGAGGCAAACCTTGAAAGGGTCTAATTTGAAGTACTGATTAGAGAAGAAGCACCCTGAGCTGAGATTTCCCTGGTTTATTAAGGCGTATGGTTGAATTTGAAATTTAAAAAGCACTGAATAATTTTTCAAAGAATATTGTTCATGGCAAACAGGCTTAGTAGCCTTTCCGTTGTTGCACCTTTTTGCTTTTGTTTCATAGTTCTGCTCTTCATAGGCCTCACCTCTGTGTTAAAGTTACAGCCTGCAAAATGTCGTGGAAACAGTGAGAACTAAAGGTTGTGCAGCATCCCCAAGATCTTTCAAAGGTGATTCAAAATGATAGGGATGTTTACAGTGCAAAAAGAAGCCTACCCTGGGCAGAAGCATTCCTGAATCCCAGCATCAGGGACTCTGATCCTGGAGGGGCTCCCAGCTCTGCCCTTTTAAATCCAGAAGCTGGAGTATAGTTCATATTTATGTATGTATATACATATATCTATCATAGCACAAGTATAAAGACACTGTAAACATGAACATGCAAACAATTCTGGATGGAGAACAACATAAATTATCCAAGAGAGACAGCTTTCAAAGCTAAATCCTCATCCAAGACGTGATGAAACACAACACTTATATCAATTCCAACACAAATCACAGTCCCTATCACTTCTCTTCCCACCACCCCCCCCCCCAAACAGCAATAGTGTTATTGACTTAAGGGATATATTATCCACTCCAAAAACAAGAATGGATGAATTGGCAATATTCTTGCTCTGGTTTATCTCTTTCCAACTGTTCTCCCAAATCCTTGTTTTTAAAGCAGGATTCCACTCTAACACAACGGAAATTAAATGCAAGCTTCCCAATTTGGACTGCTTGGGAATGGTCCACAGGCTAAATTTAGAAGAGTGGCCTATTTTCTTTATTACCTTTAGAATTATTTTAATAGTAATGAAAATTTTCCTCTGAATTACAGCTGGCTCGTATTTTAACCTAGATATTGTGTCTTCAAATAGTAAGTTCCCTGTTTTTACTAGACAAAACATCACTGTGAATGGATGTGATCCAAATATTCTCTAAGAAAATGCGGTCACAATATCAAAAAAATTCTCTCTCCTGTAATTTTAACATTGTTATGTTATTCTTGACCTAATCTAAAAGGCTCTAGTGTTTGATCCAAACTATTGAGCAGCCTGGTCTGGTGGGAGGTGTCCCTGCCCACGGCAGGGGGTTGGAATGAGATGATCTTTCAGGTCCCTTCCAACCCAAACCATTCTACGACTCTATATCTACGTCTGAACAAGGATGATTCACCATTAGAAAAACTCTCAAACAGTAAGGGTGATGAAACCCTGAAACAAATTGCCTGAGGATGTTATGGACGCTCCATCTCCAGAGACTTTTATGAACAGTTAGACTGAGCTTGTATCACAATCAGCATAGCTGAGTGGTTCCTGCCCTTGGAGAAGGGGCAGACATTTGTCAGTTCCTTTCAGCCCTTGGTTTTGCAGATGAACTGAGATAATTGACAGGAATTTCTTTCCATGCGATTTTTCCCTTCCTTGATCACACGAGCCTCCAAATGCCTCCTCTCCACCATCCAATCTGCCACACTATGTCTTACAGATTCCCACCCAGGCAAGCTGCAAAGTCTTAAAAAAAGCAGCCCCTGTGCCCAGACTCTAATTACTCCCTGCACATCCAAAGAAAGACCCTTCCTTTCGCACCGCCTTTCACATGCTACATGGCACAGTGAAGACATCTGACAGCAACCAGTCATTCTGATAAAAAACGTTTGAAAGGATGTTTGCTCAGCATCGTACCATTAAGACATCTGCGCCGTACCGAGTCAGTAGATGTGACCCCATCTAACTGCGTTTCTCTGAGGAGCGGGGAATAATTCCAGTGAAATAGGCAGTAGAGCACTTTCCTTGTTCTCTTTTTAAAGAAAATACTAGTGGTATCAGATCCTCTTTTTTTGTTGTTTCTGTCCAAAGCAACTCTTGAAATACAAATAAAGCAGCAGTCTTAAGTACCTTGCTGAAATGTGAATGCAGGTGGATCAGGGGTCTATGTTTAGATTCACGTTTTCTGTTCTTACGGAAGGAAAATGAGATATCCAAAGATGTTGGTTAATCATCTCGTGAAAAGAATAATTCTAAAAATATGACTTTACTGAATATTTTGCAAAATATGCCTAACAAAAGAAAGCATATTAATAAAATCACAGGATTTACTGGCCTCAGCTGTTACTGCTGAAGACAAAGAATAAAAGAACAATATTCCACTGAGTTTGCAGAAGATCTACACTCTTCATAATTTTTATGATAATTACACATGTTTCCGATGCAGAAAATCTACCTGGCAAGCAAGCCTGACCTTTTTTTAAAGGTCACCAAAGTCATTAGACTTATAAGCCTGGATAAGTCTGATTAAAGCCAGCAATGAATTTCAAAGTGCAGATTTAGCCATACTCTAACAAACACATGGGGTCTTCCAGAGTCATCATTGGCTTCTGTTACATTTCTTTTAACCTGACAATCCTAAATCCCACCAAAGCCGTCCCACCCTTTGTGTGCATTATTTTTGCCTGTTACATACAGCCGATCATGTTATAGACAACTAGCTGCTGAAAGGAGACGCAGTGACAAGTGCATCAGGGCTGCACGGCTAAGAGCATCTCCTCCTTCCAATATTCCTTCTCGTGCTGCTGGCCAGCCTCTCCAGCCTGGACACGTGGTGATGGTGGAGGAAAAAAGTTGCTCTAAACGAACTAAGAAGGACCGTTTTCCTGTGTCCCCTAATTTTTTTCCTGCTGCTTATCCCTCTCCTATCCCCTATTTGCCATGCTTGGCAGCATGTGCCATGATTATGTGTGTGCCGACGGATCAGCCAGTGCGAGTGTCCTGACTGACCAGGGAGCACTAATTGGAGCTTGCATTTTCCACCCAGCCCTCAGTTTGCTGGCTGCTGCCAGCTAGAAGAGGATGGCCAAGTTCTTCACCTCTCTACTTTTGTCACGCCTGATACGGCTCCCTTTTTGTGACTAGCTGCCAATTCTTTACAGCATTCACAAGAAATGAATATCTTCGAGTCCTCTGGCTGGCTGTCAAAACTAGCCAAAAAGTTTTAAAATTATTCAGTGAACATTAACAGACAGGTAGTGGGATCAGATATGTGTCATTTTCCCTAGAGTTGGGCTGGTAGAATGTATGTAACTGCAAAATCAACGCTAAAAATACAGGATAAAACATGAGTTTTGGTGATGTCATACATTACCATCTGTCAAATGAGTCACAGAAACCAGCTGGGTGCACACAGCCACCCTGTCCCAACTGTGAAAATAAAGCTTATTTGCTAAAACCTCAGCATGGTTCTGCAAACCTGCACCTTTGCAGATTTGCGTCTGAGTTCTCCACTGTCTTCATTACAATTCACTTACCATTTTCTTCCATTTTGCCATGAAGATTCTTTTCAACACAAAGCAATTTTGGGAGAAAAAATTTAGCTTTTGCAGATGCGCCCTATGATTTTGCACTCCTGAATTGATGTTTTCTATGTATGTGGCACAGTGACCCCAGCCCAACTTTCAGAGGCAACGTATGGCCTTAGCTGAAGGAAAGAAAAAAAAATTCCAAAGATGACCTTGATGTGCAAAATAAACACAATAAATAGGTTAATTATCTTAAAATATTGCTTCGAAAGGCTTATCCTTTTCTCCCTTCCAACAGGTAATTTATTTAACTGCAAGTCTCCCAGTAGTAAACCATTACATCTTTTGTAACATTTGCCAACACTAACTCCTCTGGACTGCACAATAACAGAAACAAGATCTGAAGCCGATAAATACCGTAGGCTAGAAAAAGTACAAGAACAAGGACTGAAATAAGATTTTAATATGCACAGTGAAAAGCAGCCCAGTTCCTGGGCCGGCAGTTTTATTCCCGTAATGTTAATCAGAAACTCTGAAGCCTGGAAAACCTCTAATAGTCCTTTAATGCCAATTATGCGAAGTTTGAGATGGTATATTGTTTGTTGCAATTGATTCTCCACTTGAGGGAATCCTTGATTCTCCACTACTTTACACCTCGCCTTATCACTTCCAGTGTGGTGCAGAATGATGGTGGAGCAAACGGACAGAGTTTTTCTCCACCGTACACTTTGCACAGCTGGTAGCGATTACACAAGGCGCTCGGAAGAAAAGTACTGGGCTGTCAGTTTCTCAGACATCTCTTCTTTCTTGTTTCTTAGTTCCCACTCGCTGACTTGGTGTCCACCATTACATCAGTAGTGTCAGATTCCCCGTAACACAAGAGTGAAGCCCATGAAGAACCTCACTTGCTTCTTCCGTCCTCACTTGGCGGCAGCCAGGACCTCTCACCACCCTGCAGAAGCCTGCTGCGCACTCGGCTTGTCTGAACCTCTGCCAAGTGAGCCCGGTTTTGGTGCTCCGCCAAAAAAGCTGGTGGTTCTGCAGATTTCCAGGTGACCCACGAAAACCCTGCCATAGCAAGAATCCTAATGGTCAGAAATGACAGATTTTAATGTTTTAATCAGGAAAATGGTGTAGAATGGAAGCAAGTTATTCCGTTGATATAAGCTAATAAGCTTTTGTTGGCTCAGCTAATAAGCTTTATTTTCTATTAGGGTAGCTTTACCTGCATTGCTATGCCCAAAAAATGCTTCTGAGCGAAGACTAGTTCGAATAACTCAATTTTACTCTAACTTCTGAGGAATTTAGTGGCAACCTTCTTGAAATCTTGCCCACTGAAGAAAGAAATTACATTTTTGTAAAAGATAAGAGTCAGTAACGAGATGGAAATGCCTTTTAGAATGGGAGGGCTGGCAGTCAACATGGTACCAAGTACTGGCGAAGCAGGTGGAGCCAATGGCCCAGCCAATGACCCAACACGCACACACCAACTCCTCACCTGGGAATGTGCCTGGAAAGTACCGGTCCTTCCTGACAACATTTTACATGTCATGCAAAGCCTCTGCACGGCTGCATTCGCAGACTCATTTTTTAAGCAAAGGGCAAGGAGCTGCCAGCACTGAGTCCTGGTAGTCTGTCTAGAAACGGAGCGTCAGGAGAAACGTGTGCTTTGTCACCCCAAGTCCTCTTCCACTTCATTTACATGGAAATGGACTGGAGGAAAGGATGCAGGGGGGGAAAAAAAGAAAAAAAAAAACAAGTTAAAAAAGGCATTAATAGTAAAGGCAGGCGGGGAATCATCTTTATCTTCAAAACTGGGGCTAAATTTGAAGCTGTTGAGATTTAAGGGGAAGTAATGGCTGTGAATAAAAGAGAGTTTAAAGTATTTGGCTGTACAAGGAGAGGTTTCAGAGAAGGCACAGCTCCTTGGTCTTGCATGAGAACACCCAGAACATCTTGGATGTCTAGGACATCTGCCACAAAAAGATAAAAAGTAAAGAAAATACATTCCTCTTCCCATTCTTGCACAAAGAGTGGAGAAATAGGATACAAATACTGCAAAGCACAGTACAGGCCAACACAGAGACTTGATTTAACATATAATCTTTCAGCTTTCTGCTTGGATGATGCTATTAAAGGCCCTTCATAATCAATGAATTTCACTTCTGCTGAAGGAAAAGAGGGAGGCTGAAGACATCAGCAGTTTCTTAAGAATGTGCAAAGAGCAAAAAAATTAGTGAGTCATTAAGCAGACAATCCTGACGTTTTGAAGAGGTTCTTCCCAAGTTGTGCTGCCCGAGAAGGCTGGATCACTGTGATGCTCATGGTGAGAGCCTCTGCTTTGCTTTTTTTAGTAGGATCAGACGTAGTTTGTTTATAACCCAAAGTTCTGGTATTACATTGGACGTGACCTGCAGGATCACAGCAGGTGACAAAACCTCCCATGTTTTAATCCCACTTGACGCGCTTTGCTAATCCCTGGCTGCAGACTTTGAACTATCAGATTTATCTGCTGAGATTTCCAGTGGCCCAGAGCAACTGTAAAACTTCACTTCAAACTCTCTTTATCTTTTCTGCAGATTAGCTGCTGTCTTTTTTTTTTTTTTTTCCCTTTAAATGTAAAATCTGCAATTGGCTTTGTGTAATGAGGCTCCTTTCCCCCACAGCAGTCGTAGCCAACAAGGGCACCACCTGAAAACTAATAGGCTAAATAATAATGTGAAGTGGCTGCAGCGTTCTGTTTATCATATGAATAGAACCAGCACTGGTCACAGTAGGCACGGCCTTAACAGGAGGACATAAAGGACATACATTCACACACAGCTTTGTGTCAGCATGCTACAAGCTATGCAGAGACAGAATGTGAATAATTGCATCAGATGTGTCAAAACAACAGCAAGCATGGGAATGGTGCGGGTTACTCAAAGCTTCTCAGCCACAGCTCCGGGGCAAGTAGGGAAAATGTGCCTGCTTATAAGGAAATGGTCTTCTGTAGATGAATGGATTTTAAAACCTAAAGGAACTCCCTTACCATCATCTCTTTATGGGAAATCATTTTCAGATCAAGAACACATTTATGCAGCAAAACACAGCCAGCAGATAGAGAGCTAACAATCTGGCTGGTTCAGATTGCAGCAGTCACAAAAATGGGTCAAGGTGGGCTTCAGCCAATGTAGCTGGAAGATAAGACCTTGGGAACTGTGGATCAATATTCTCCTGGATATCACTATGTTGTGCCTGTGTTACCATGCTTGCCTCCATATTTTTTAACTTAAATTAGCATAACTGAACTAGCACTGGCTGCACTTTCAGCTTTGTTTTGCTGCATTGCATCGCATGATTTTCAAATTAATGCAAACAAGTTCAGGCTCCATCAAGAAAAGTGCTTGTCACCTCCTCACATTGCCACAAGGACAGATGAAATCCATGGAGGTGGCTGGGACAAACTCATCCCATCCACATCAAGAGGTAAAACACATATAAGATTTCTCTTGTGATGTAGCCCAAAGGCTGTCTCAAGCCCACTGGAGCCTGGAGAAGAGAAGGCTCCGGGGAGACCTTGGAGTAGCCTTCCAGTCCCTAAAGGGGCTACAGGAGAGCTGGGGAGGGACTCTTCATCAGGGAGTGTAATGATAGGACACGGGGTAACGGTTTTAAACTGAAAGAAGGGAAATTTAGCTGAGATATTAGGAAGAAATTCTTTACTCCGAGGGTGGTGAGCCCCTGGCCCAGGTTGCCCAGAGAAGCTGTGGCAGCCCCATCCCTGGAGGGGTTCAAGGCCAGGTTGGACGGGGCTTGGAGCAGCCTGGTCTGGTGGGAGATGTCCCTGCCCAGGGCAGGGGGTTGGAACTCTATGACCTTTAAGGTCCCTTCCAACCTGAACCATTCTATGATTCTGTGAAAACCAGACCTAAAGATGCACTTTGAAAAGAGTAACAGAGTGCAGGCAGCCTTCAGGCACAGTCATCCCTCTGGCGTGTCTACAAGGACAATGAAACTCCTACATTTATTTGACCATACAGCTATTATGTTGATAGATGGAAATCTAATGAACAGGTGCCATTCGAGATTTGGACATCCTAAACGAAATAAATAGTTCTCTGAATAAACCAACTTACAGTTGCATTTTGTGGTTGCTGGAAGGGAGCCCAGACTTCTGTTGGATCTCTGTTTCTTGAATGACACAAATGGATTTATGTTTCAGATCTAAATGCTAACCCAAAAAAAAGAGCTGAAGGAGAGAAAGAATGCAAATCCAAATTATATTTTTGTGCACGTATGAGTTCTGGGATTGGTCTGTTAAGTTAGTCACTCTTGAGCATCTTTCTCATACCTTCACCTCCATCCTTGTCAGCATTTTCTCAGGGTAATCGATCTTCTCCTAGGATTACAGTGGTTTTTAGCTACTTTCCTGATAAGCTTTTCCAGATAATATGTGCGTCTATCTGCCAAAAAAAAAGGGGGTTGGGATTTGAGAATCCATCCACAACTTCTTTCTGAAGCAGCAGCAGTAAATGTCAGGAAATCATTGATATTTGATCGAAAATACATCCTACATCACCAGGTATACACATGGAAATGATGAACCCACCAAGAAATACTGGGTCTTACACTAGGGTTCTGAAAGGATCTTACACTAGGGTTCTGAAAGGATTTACAAAGCATAGTTTATTCACAGATACACATGCAAGGAAATATCCCCGAGAATGTCAGCTTTTTCCACTACAGTCTCCTTGACAACTAACCAAGATGTTACAAAATTAAAATCTTCTGTGAAAGAAGAGGAAGAGAAAAAGTTGGAACCTCAGAAAGCTAAACAGCTGGTGGTTAATTGAATTAATTTGCGAATTTTAATTGGATGTTGAATGGATAAACCTGTAATGCAGGTTTATCCTGTATTTATGCAGATTTAACTCCTCATCCATTTACGTTTTGGTTAGCAAGACAAGGAGACCAAAGAGGTCCTAAAAGGGGAGGGAAGATTTAGGGTGTCACAGCTTTCCAGATCAGTGTAACAGTGAACCAGCAGGAAAGTTCTGTAGCTCTTCAATAAATCTGTCATATATCAAACAAAGGTAAAAAACATATAGTTCCATTAAATTTAGCTTCACCAAGCAGATTCATATCAGCTAAAAACCTGTCTCCCAGCATTTTGAAAAACAGCTACAGAAGTTTGATGGCTACTACAGTATACTGAAACATATAAAAGTGGGTGGGTTTTTTTCCCCAATAGGGAAGAAATGCATCTTTTCTTGTAGCGCAGGGAACAGATGCCAGGCTCAATGCTGACAGTTACTGCGATACCATCCCTGCAGATCAGGAAAATCTCCTAATCGGGCAAATGCCTGCAGTGAGCGTTTTGACTAAGGATTGCATCAGGACTTAAGGACGCAGCCCCAGAAGACTAAAATTTGAATTGATAGGGATAATTTTCAAAATATTAAAGTTTTGCTTCACTTACAGTAAGGGAAAAGTCTGATAAAGACAATAATAATCAAGATGCCCGCTCTGCCCAAGCTGCAAGAGAGGAAAAGACTGAAGTGATTGTAGTAGCTACTGCTCTCTGACTAAACTGTGCTTTCCTCCTACTACTTACCTCAAAAATAAAACATACAAGGAGAAAAAGGCAGGGAGATAGATTAAGGAGCACCAGGGTGGCCAAGTGGCTTGATTTGCTCAAACATCTCGGAATCTTTCATTAAGATTTACATCATGATGCTGACCTAAGTGGCAAAGCAATTTCTTCATAGCAGAAGAAAGAAGCCAGCGCTCTCTGGCTGGGTCAGGTAACCCTTCTCGTGCTCACAGCAATTAATGGAGTCCCCCTCGTGTGAACAGGACTGACCAACAGATGTGTCGTCTTTGATTGCTCTGGAGTGTTTTTCATGTGATCACCGTGTTGCTGCTCATAGTTAAACAAGCAGTACCCTGCTTTTATCCATTTTCCTTCGTGAAACGGGCAAGGCATAAAACAACAACACAGTTTAAAAGCCCTGCTCATACCGACATCAACGCTTTCAAACTGAACTTCAAAACGCATCTCAAAAATTGTAACATAGCACCTGAGCAGCTCAGCTCCCGATTAAAAATGATAATGCTGAACAGTGCCTGAAGCATGACACCAGATCTGAATTTCTGGGATATTGGCTTTACTGAATTTCATCCAGGTAACCATTTGGTTTGATTTAAGGCGCACGAAAGGCACTATAAAACAGATGATGCCATCAGTTCTCCTGATCTCAAAATTTTAGTAACTACAGGAAGTCAAACTGTCTACAAGAAAAACAGGAGAAAAACTCAGAAATTAAGAACACCACGTGTCCCGCGTGCTCAACTATCATGATGGAAATGGCTGCACACCGGCACTGAATCGTTGGCAAAATTTACTGAGGACCTCGCAGAACTTCTCATATCTCTGGTACACTCATAGTAAAACCAGATTCAGGATTAGCATTTGACTTTTGTGATTTAACCTTCCTTCTGATAACAGTTTGACTGAGTGGGATTGGGACTGGTGTCCTCATGAAAAGACCTTTCTGAGAAAGAGATTTTGAAACAGTATGAGTTTGCCCAGCCTGGAAGCTTGGATGCAACTTGTTCTTCACGGAAACTGCTTCCACCCTGATCCACTGTCCTGCATCCCAACACGAGACAGCACAGAGCTGTTCGGCATTCATGTCTGCCCCAGACTCAACAGCCCCCAGCCCCAGCACTGATGTTAATGGTGTGAGAGCACTTTGACGCCAGCACAATTATGCCAATAATGGAAATAATTGCCCAGCTGCTGAAATGACACCCACTGAATAGTCTACTCAAAAAGGAAAGGACCACGAGAATCAGAATTCTAGAAAAATTATAATCTTCTGTAATTATAGAAAAAGAGGAAAACCAGTTTCAGGTACTCAACATTGAAACGAGATGTTTTCATTTTTGTTTCATGATTGATTGTGTCTTGACAGGATGGAGGTGAGGCACGACAGACCAGTATCAGGTGTACACAGGCAGATATGATCAGGATGATCTTATGACCCACTTCTGATGGGAGTGAACTCTTGTACGATGCTGACACTTCTCAAGTCATTAGGACTAGAAAGTGATTTGCACACTACAGATGCTGAATACTAGCCAAGAAAAGGTGTTTTTAAAGGAAAACTGTCTTGCTAAGAGTGTTTATTGCTATTCTATCATTATATTTACAAGAAAGGAATACGTTTAAATTAAATTCTTATTCTCGGTGATCACTGCGAAATAAAGACAACTGCTCTCTACATCAGGGGCACGACCTAATGATACAGTGGCATCTGTGAGTTTTTGGTGTCTCTGTGCTTCACCGATTCCTTTTTCTGATTTCTTGATGAGCATTTTTGTCCACTGCCTTGTCTTCTTCGGTGCACAATAATTCCAACATTCATTCCTGCATCTCAGTGGTTTGTTTCAGCTCAGCTGCACATCGCTGACTACCACGGCAGGTATCTCACAGCCACCCTGATGTTGACCACATCCCTTGATAAACCTGATTTGGAAAGTGATTTGGCCAACCACTTGTAGTTCACCACGTAAATAGAATCAATGTGCCCAAATACCTTTCAGGACTGGAGTTGTGTTTGTACTCAGATAGGCTGGTTTCTAACTTTGTGAAGCATGGCCGCAGGCTCAGACACTTTTGCTGGCTCCAGTGGAGCCCTTCTGGCTTGCACCTGCCAAGGAACTGGCTTGAGAGCCTCTCAGTCATTTGATGGGCACTGTATCTTCCCAAATAAATTATTATTCAAGCAACGTCTTCAGTTAATCAAGTATTCTTCTTAATGGAGACAAAGGGCCATCTGCCAGGGCATCTTGATTAGGATTCCACTGTATTAAATTTCCAGCAGTTGTGGGAAGATCAGATCCAACCAAAGGTTTTCTTCTTTCTCATTTTTGTTTAGAGTTATTAAATGTTCAGGAATTGCCTTCCTTTGCTCCTCAACCAGGAAAAAAATATTTAAAAGAACAAAACAAAAAAGAAACCCCAAAACCTTCCAAATCCCACAACTTAACTTTCTATCTTTCCACCAAGTTCAATCTCAAAACAATCTCATCAAAAGCTAATTTAGTGCAAGGTTCACTAAAAAGAGGGTCTGAGTTTGTGAAAGTAAGAGAAAATTATCTGAATTTTTGTTTTGTAGCGAACTATGCAATCTGACAGCTTCACTGGCTCAGGATTTCCATCCAGACATTTGCATGTCTCTGGAAAAAAGCTTCTCTTCTGTGGGGATTAGCAACACGAAAGGTGCTTTACATTTTAGTAGTGTAGAAGAGCAGGGTCTGCAATTTGTCTTGCCTTTATACGGGTTATTTACTCCTAAGAAGTTGTCCCTTTGCTTGTTCTTTCATTTATTTGTCTTGGTCAGGTCAGGAGTAAGAAAAATAAAGTTTTGGTCAGGTAACCTATCAGAAACAAGCAGTCGTGGACTTGAAATACTAACTGCTTGACAAAGTTCAGCTGTTGTCATTAAAAAGTGAAAAAAAGACATTTCAGCATTGTGTTTTGGTTGCTTAGATGTGATGTGTTATTGGCAGCTAAAACGAACTCATTTACAGAACAGTTAATATAAGCAGCAGATGGTGAAGTGACAGTATCCTCAGCTATGAAAAATATTAATCAAAGCTAACTGTGAGAACTTGTACATGGCCTAATCATCTACAGTGCCAGTTAAACACCTTGTGAAACTTTTTGCTATTGTAACCTTGGATACTTCCCCATAATATTGAAAGAAATTAGAAAAGCTTTTTTCAAGTCATTTATAGATATAAAAATTTTTGAAACAAACACCTGTTTGTGTACCTGGATGAAACCAAAGGATCCTTACAGGTGCACAGTCAGGCCGGCACACTGACCTTCACTTTATTTCAGGAAAAATACTATTTACTTTCCTGAACATGCCTGAAGAGCTTGGAAAATTACCGGTCAAATCAAATCATGGGAAGCATCAGGACCCCCAACCTTTTTAATAAACGATGGTTCTTTGGAGGGAGAGGAAGAGAAAGAATTTATTTTCTTTCCGAATAAACATAATGACATGACTAAGATATTGCTAAAAGTAAAACCTTTGCGCAACTTGGTTAATTAACACTGTGTCTTTGTCCTCTATTAAAAATACATGTGACTATTTAAGGTAAGGATAATCTATACGTTGTAACAGCATCAGCTGACCCAGATGAAAAAAATGAATGTACATTTTAGAAGCCATTTCTTTCTCCTGAAAAAAACCTAAATACTATATACTGAAAACTATAACGCTAAACTAAAACGACTAAACTAAAAACTGGAATACTATAAATTAAAATTTTTAATTTCTCTATGTTAAGATATTTCAAGTTCTTCTTCAGGTGTTTCTTAGCATTGCCTTGCTACTTTAATTGAGAGACCTTAAGAAATCTGATGGTTCTTTACTTATGTATAGCTTGTGCTCACATTTATGCAAATAGAGAAAAAATCCAGCAGTACCCTTTAAAAAGAAAGTCACAGATCTGACTGAATCTACAAAAGAGCAATCACAAACCTTTTAATGCATTCTTCCCAGGGGAAAAAAAAATAAAAAAAATCAAGGAACAACAATGGCAGGCAAAACTTTGCAATACAATTGCCTTGAAAAGGCTACAAATATTTCTCACAAAATAAATATTGTCCATTCCTGTCAGCCTTTTCAACCTCTTTTGTGTTCCCAGAAATTGCCAGTAATGAAAACAGAGCAGAGCCAATCGAATTGTTGTATACACTGCTGCACTGTGGGAGCTGGAAGCCCTGCATTTATAGTGAGTCTTATGCATTATTCATAGACTATGTATGCTTATGTAAATTACCGAAGGCGGAAGTGTATACTAAAGCAGAATACGAGGTAAAACAGTGATGTTAAAAATACTCTGCTTAAACTGTACCTTACCAGGGGATATATATACACCTATA